>CM055279.1:17323685-17820505 GCA_029237695.1 Conchocele bisecta | reverse complement strand
CCCCCAAACAAATTAATTTGATGAAATTCCATTAAATATTGATTTTATTGCGAAAAAACGATTAACATATGGGAATTTAAAATTACATGGGGAGTCAATTTCCAAAACTATTCGTTTTTTTATTCCTGAAGGATCAAACTTGAAACGAAAAATTTTTGGAAATTGACTCCGAAAACCTGGCGATGTAGCTTGAAAATGAGTTAACTTAAGAAAACAAAATGTTAGATTTGAAAATAGTACGTACTTTTATATTTTTTTTAGATTTAATGTGTTTAATGGCCAAATGTCACAAGAACATGGAACAGACAGTAGTACATCTAAGTAAAAATACAAGTGTACTCAGGAAATCGTATTAAGAAAAACTTGCAGGCAATTGGACAAAAAGAACACCAAGAAAATTAGATTTAAAAAAAGAAAGTCCGCAGACGATAACCTGCTACTTGTTTACAGACAAACCGGTCATAAACAAAACACAGAATAGGTGAGACAGGTAAATATACCCGTGCCTGTATTATTTTTCAATATTGATTTTGAGATTTATCATCAACTCTTATGTAGTCGAGGGGTTAGAGGGACGGATATCAATGTCGTAGGTAGTGAGTTCGAATCTGAGTTTTTCATACATATAATACATACACTTATATTTTGATTTGTTTATATTTTATTATATATTTCTTTCTTATGTGTGTTGCTACAAATTACATTAACTAAGCATGAGATAGATTCATGTGGAACGTTAGTCTCACTTTGAAGAAAACTAATAAATAAATGCACATTTCATATGGGTGTCAATGAAGAATTATGGAGTATGTTCTCTCCGATCATGTCACATTGAGGTCATACAGCAATAGTGATAATCCTCGCCGTTTCACTTATTCCCTTCTCCAGCAACCAGTCATAAAAAGAACAGAATGATATCAACAAAAGTAATGCGTTTTGTGAGGTTCGAACTCTCCACCAGATACAATAAACAAAAGGTCTGCAGCAAACATATGGATATTCCCCGCTTCGATACCATTGTGGTATACTACACTTTATTTTGCGCACCAAGATACACTATTATATTGACATGCATGCACGTGCACGTTATGATGTAGTTAGTATGCACTAACACGAGGCTCTTATATGATAAATACACCTGTAGCCTATTTCATCAACATTGCAAAGTATACTTTAGTAGCAAAGTATACTTTGAGGGAGAATTTTCAATTTTAAGATAAATTTATTAATTTTTATACCTATTTCACTAAACTTACGACTAAAATATTGTTCGTAAGCGCAAATTTAGAATCTTCTCGCAAATTTCAATTGATGATTTACATTTATTGAGCATAGGCTGCATATGCAGCCTATGCTCAATAAATGTAAATCCAACAATTATTTACAAGAAAACATTGTTAATGTGAAATTTACAGACTATCATAATTTTGCACTTACGAACATTTTAGTCGTAGGAAGTTTAGTGAAACGGCCGCCTGGTCTACCTATATTTGGACTCATCGATTGACCTCCAGCAACTTATTATCGTCTGTCATTTATAACTATGATGGCTTTACGGAAAATAGTGTCGTACAATATAGAGAATACCAGGCTAGTGTCTTTTGATATTAAGTTTATCAGGCAAGGCTAGGAAACGCGTAGGAATTCCGAGGCTTGCCTCGGAATTCCTACGGTTTCCGAGCCGAGCCTGATAAACTTGATATCAAAATACTCTAGCCTGGTATTCTATTTATCAGGTAACGTTTTATGCTCGAAAATGACATTAGATGACGTCGTATTATATGGACATATATATATAAAAATAAGATCCCATGTGTGTTCTTGGTGTTCTTGGTGTTCTTGGTGTCCGGTTTAGAGAGGTTCCACTGTATTTAGCCACGCTGTCCCGTGAAGCAATAACACACAACCATGAATAGGAAACAATCATTGGACAGAGCGGCGAAACTGAAGATGCAACATATGTCAACCAACTATGAGACCAGCCATCAAATTTGTTACCTAAGAAGAAATATTTACAAATAAATGTGATATTTTCTATAAATTACGTCGAAAGCTGACTTAATTTTCATAGCAAATGCGGTATTCTATTCCGCATTTGCTATGAAATTTTCATCAACTTTCGACGTAATCTACCGAAAATAACGTACATTTTGTAAATAGTGTTCATGGAAAATCGCACATCTTATCAGATACAAATCATATAGGCTGTCTTAATTGAATTGACGGGCTAATTGAATGTTCTTGATGACAGGAAAATATTGTTCGAACTACAATGTATGCACTATCAATATTAATATTCTCCGACATATGTCGCCATCTGACCGTGACCCCTTGAACTAGGTAGCCATTGACCTATAATAATGGCAGAACACGAGACCCGGTGTCTTGAATGTGGTAGGAAATGACACGTGGCCGATAGACGCTGAACACATGTAAGTCGCCGTATTGGCTTGAAATTGAAGTAACAGTGACGTCACAATGCGAACACGTACACATCGCATCACGTGATCAGGAAAAATATGCGTGTCGTGTGATATGTTGGTAATTAGCCAATTCGTTCTCGGATCGATTCGCTCTTAATCGGGGTGGCGTAGATTTGTATGTCAGGGTTGCAAAAGGAACATTTCAGTGGAAATCCATTTGCAGTTGTAGCGAAAAATGTGGCTGTGACTGGAGAAATGGGGTTATTTCATTTGTGGCCATTTTATCTCCTCTCCTATGGCACTATTGCAGTATAATAAGAGCGATACGGCTTGCTAGGAGCATAGGTGGTGTCTCATTGATGGAATGGCGAGCAGTGCAGGGGCCCGTTTCACAAGCAAATTTAGGATCGTCTGGAAATTTCAATCGATGGATTTACATTTATTGAGCATAGGCAGCCTATGTTCCTCAATAAATGTATACCCAATAATTGTTTACATGAAAATGTTAATGTGAAATTTACAGACTATCATAATTTTACAGTGCAGATATTGATAAGACTGTGCGGATGCGCAAGCTGATCTGGGACAGCATTGGTCGCAGATGGCATCCATGTAAGCCCCGCTTCTCCAGTCACAGCAACATATGAAATGTTAAGGTTAATAACACATACTGACGTCACATCAGTGATGGCATACATTTCGTTGACCCTATGGACAGTTATATAGAGAATACCAGGCTAGTGTCTTTTGATATCAAGTTTATCAGGCAAGGCTAGGAAACGCGTAGGAATTCCGGGGCTTGCCTCGGAATTCCTACCGTTTCCGAGCCGAGCCTGATAAACTTGATATCAAAATACACTAGTCTGGTATTCTATTTATCAGGTAACGTTTTATGCTCGAAAATGACCACAGATGACGTCGTTATCTATGGACAGAACTAGGACTTGTTTACGTTGCGTCCTTACACTGACGTCATTCGGTGACGTCACTCACGTGACGTCAACCGACCAATGGAACGTCAGTTTTCACTTTGTTGTAACCGGATGTTGATATCAGGTCAATGCCTGATACAACAATATGTTATCAGTCAGTACGTATTCGGTCAATACAGGGCAGGTTACCTGATAAAAATCACATCAGTGTTCTTCTCTCTGTTCGGTATGATTGCCTACGTGTATAATGTCAGTTAAAAATGACCTGTTCAGAATCTGCACTCTTCACAATTTCGTCAATGAAACACCCGCCATGCTTCTAGCAATCGGGCTATATGATCAGGAGCTACACGGGTCACATATACATGTAACATACGCCACATTTCAATCCAATCACGACCACATATACGATGTACTATTCAGTCGCAGTGAATAATACACCTTCATCAATGGCCATGACCAAAAAAATAAAAAAACATGTATGTATTCATTAACCCTTTCACCCCTAAGTAACTTAATGGGCTGCGATATGTTAATTTTGCAACCAATGCAACCATCGCAAAATGATTTTCAGACTATTCCATTCATAAAAAGGGGTTATTTGTTGTTCTCAAAAATATGAAAATTACTTACAAACAGTGCAGATCCTGATGAGACGGCTCGTTACGAGCCGGCTCATCTGGATCTGCATTGTTTGCATAAACCGATATAATAGCGGAAACTCGCCATCCGCAACCGGTGTATGGTATAAATAAGGTTCCGGTGTCTCACTCAAAAACACTCGTACGTTAACCTACTTGCGGGAAACCCGAATTTATGCGTACGAGAAAATAGATTCAAAGAAGAAATAGTTGAGAGAAGCTTACTTGATTGTATAAGATATTAAAGTGTTTTGTTCGCTGGACTAGTAACAGATATCGGTAAGCATGTTAAATTTATTAACTTCAATGAAGACGATTTTATTTTATTGTAATCCTGTTTTGGCCGTATATTTTTGGCAACTTTATTTTTATTTAAAAGGTTAAACTTATTACTGAGGTACGGTATTCCAGTGATGTATTTTAGTATAAACATAGTTTATTCATATTATTGTTGCATGATACATTGTATGTACATCATTGTACATGATGTAAATCACGAGCAAAACTCAAGGTAATATGAATGGGATTCAGAGAAGAAAGCAAGTGGCTTATACGAATCTGTCTCACGATGGGTAACAAGTCTATGTCTATGATTTATTTTATTAAGTTTTGATAAAAGTTTAGCAAAATAATTTCTGATTTACTTAATTAGTCTATCGGATGCAAAAGTATTCACGAAACTAGCCGCAATAAAATTATGATATATTATTTTGCAATGAAAACTGTGAAAAACGTGCATGATTGTCGCAGATTCTGGGTTATAATATAGAGAGACATATGTTTTCGTTTATTCTTTAGATATGGCATTTTTTTCGGGCAAAATGAACATTGATTTACCATTACCAGGGACGTGCTAATTGACAGTATTATACAGTAGGGTCAGCGTGTAAGTGCACACACGAACGAACACGACAGGTTGGTTCCAACCTGTCGTGTTCGTTCGTGTGTGCACTTACACGCTGACCCCACTGTACAATGTACTTGTTATATCAAGCACGAATTGCTTTGATATCAGGGGCAATAACCGTGTTTCATTAAAATGATACCGGAAACAACTGTTTATTCCATTTATTTATTATTTAATGGGCAATGGTCATACTGTATGATATGTCAATAAATATTTATTCAGGTGACGAATTTATTTGACATAAATAACTTAAAAATATCCTGCATCATTTGCATTTAAAAATAGCCTGATACCTCCGCGAGTCTCTATTATTGAATTAAAGATTACTAAATTGGTATATCTCTGCAGCGGGCACTCGTAATTTTTAAAACTGGCTGAATAGTTACACAATTATACACTCATATAATTTCCATATTTAAAGACAAGTTTGTACCTATTAGAAATGAACACACATTTAATAATACTTACTGTCTGTTTCACGAAACCTGCCCAAATTGTACGGCTACACAAACAATGCAAAAACAGTATTTTTTTTTTAGAAAATACTAAATTAACCCTTTCAACCCTAAGGAACTGGGATGGACTGTGATATGCTAATGTTCCTACCAATCCAATGGTCACAAAATTATTTTCAGATTCGTCCATTTATGAAAAGGGGGTGTTTTTGTTCTAAGAAATATGAAAAGTACTTGCAAAAAGTGCAGATCACGATGAGACGGCTCGTTACGAGCCTGCTCATCTGGATCTGCACTGTTTGCATAAACCGCTATAGCGGGCTTTCGGGTTCAAAGGGTTGAAGGAAAAATTTAAGAATTAGCTTCTTTTTATTTCGTGAAATTTTGTCAAATGGGAATTTAACATGGGAGAAAAGGAGCTAGAGGAGCTGTGGGAGGAGTAAAACAAACGAAATATTTTGGAAAGTGCTTCCGAAACCTAGCTAGATAGCTTGGAAATGATCTAACTAAGAAAACAAAAGTTAAATTTTGAAAATCGGTCCAGTACTTCTGAAATTCTAAAATTTACCCCATGTTTTCGTGGAAATTTAGGGTCCGTTATAACGGGGATTTACTGTATTAGTGTTGATGTATTACAGATAGAAGATGAATGCGGCATGGCGTCTATTCATGTTTGGGATTGCAATCACGGCTGTTAGCAGAGTCCCGTATAATTGTGAACAGTAACTCTTGGAATCTACTCCGGGAAGAGTTACTGTTCGCAACGAAGTTCCTTGGATATGTACGGTTCGCTATGACGAAGATTTACTGTGTTATTGTTGATATATTACAGATAGAACATGAAGGCGGTATGGTGTCTACTCGTGTTGTGTATAGCGATCGCCGCCGTCAGCGGAATGCCAAAAGGGAATAGACTGCGTGGCGGTAGAGTCCCAAGATCGGCAAATGAGAACCCAGCCACTGATGGAGAGACACCTGGTGTGGATGAGGATGAAGATGATGTTGAACCGGCTGATAGGAATCCAGCTAACGAGGGAAAGGAAGACGTTGAAGATGCTGAGACGGGTCGTAAAAGAACTTACGGACAACTTAGACGCCACAGCGGCTCCAGCCGCTCGGACACTCCAGCAGTTCGTCACCAGGTTCACACAAATGGAAACCAGATAAGAAGAAAGAGGGAGACAAGAAAGATGCTAAGAAAGGCCGTAGAAAGCCTGGTAAAAATACTAGAGGCTCGAGTAGCTCCAGTAGTTCGTCATCTCGCTCACATGGCAGGAAAGTAAGCAAGGCGGGTTAGGGTGGCGCACAGGATGGTGATTAGGCGGCCGACGGAATACCTGGGCCATCAAGGGGCCATCAATTTCGTACGACTAAAATGTTTGTAAGTGACAATTTAGGATCGTCTGAAACTTTCAATTGATGTATTTACATTTATTGAGCATAGGCTGCATATGCAGCCTATGCTCAATATGTAAATATAATAATTGTTTACAAGAAAACATTATTAATGTGAAATTTACAGACTATCATAAGTTTGCACTTACGAACATTTTAGTCGTACGAAGTTTAGATTGATGGTAAATAAATACGTTCATATAATTTACACATATTACTCTGACTGTAATATTGCACATCCATATTTCGGAAATATTGTCTCCGAAATGAATGCCATAGTATCCGTAAATGACATTGAATTTTGACGAAAAATTCTGAAACATTAGTCAACCTTTGACGTCATTTACAAAATATACTGCAGCTATATCAAATCATTAATTATTTCGGAAGTTTTCCACATTCGATAATGTCGAAAATTGCATACACTAGTCTAACCCGTCACACAGGACGACTTACATAAGAAATTTGCATAGCTCAGACTCGACCAAGCAAACTGCATGGTGTTGGGCACGAGCATAATGATGCATGTGACAAGAGAAAATGGGGCTTATGGGCTATGCGACCAGTGTAGATCCTAATCAGACTGTGCATCCGCACAGTATGATCAGGATCTGCACTGTTCGCCATTCGATCAAAGAACCACATGTCATGCTTCTATCAAGCAATATATATCGTGCTATGGTGTGCTATTTGATCAGGAGCTACACTGGCAACAAATCCGATAAACCCCATTTTCTCCAGCCACATCCACAAGTTATGGTAAATAACTGTGTAAGCTGCATGTACACGTCACAATTACTATGTATGGACATGAGGATGTGATAACACAGATCACGTCCGTCCGTATGTACGATGGATACATGTGGACGAACCGTGATCTGAATGTGGCCTAAATAAGTTTGTAATCCCGGTGACCTGATGTTACTGTAAATTAATATCGGCAAAATAAGGGTACCCGAGCCGAACTCGACTATGTAAAATCGTACATATTTTACGCAAATGCCGTCGGAAGTTAACATATATTTCAAAGCACAATGCGGAATTCCGCATGAGCTTTATAATTTGTAATTTGTGCTATTTTCAACATCATTGCCGGAAAATATTGCATTTTTTTGGAAATAAATATCGGCGAAAAACGTCGATGCGTCAAGGGTTGACATACCAGAGCCAGGATCGACTATGCACTATCGTTTACCAATACAATATCATATTTGTAGCCGTTTCGCAGTTGTTTCGTGAAATCTCTTATTTGTGGTAGTAACTGAAGAAATGACATTTGTGGATATGCAAACTTCTGATCTTTTCGCGCACTCCTGAAGCCTGATAAGGATCGAAACTATAAATTAGAAATAGTACGGGTGTTTTATTGACTGAATGTTCAGACTGTGCTGATGTGCAGACTGATCTCGAGTTACTCTGGCCGCATAACCCATAAGCTCCCATTCTCCAGTCACAGCCACATTTTTTATAAGAGATCTGAAAATGTCTGCGAAAGGGTTATAGATATGACGATGGAGGCTTCAGATGAAATATCAAGGAAAAACACACTCCGGTTCGTACATGTATAAGAGATCAAACAAAATGTCTGCGAAAATGCTAAAAAAGTGCAGATCCTGATGAGACGGCTCGTTGCGAGCCGGCTCATCTGGATCTGCACTTTTTGCATTATATATATGACGATGGAGTCTCGGGCTGAAATTTCAAGGAAACACACTCCGGTTCATGCATTTATGTGAGATGGTATGGTGGTCAGCATATCGGACAAGTGGGTTTCAGTCGGGTACACCAGTTTCCTCCGTAATAAGGACCACCCGTATGCCCTGATCGAAGCCAACGACAGCATATGTACAAGTTCTCTCTCGCTTGTTTATAATCGTAGTAAAATAAATAAAGTTTTATTTGAAATAATGTTTAATTTTACATTTAACCCAGCGTGCTAATGTTGGTATAAACAGATTTTATTAAATTATATTTATCAATTTTGTGTATACAAGTAGAGTACGAGGATTGGAACGAAAGATTACTATCTTATAGAGTTCCTCTTCTGAACAAGGTACAAGGTAATTACGGTCTAATTATAGGGTGGTAATGTTTAAAGGGGCATATCTGGATTTTTGGAAAAAAAATACTATAAAAAATGAAAACGTGTTCATCATGGCCCCGTGTAAAGTGGTTTTGGTTTTATTGAAGATATATGTTCACATACATACATACATATCGGATTTACTATCTTGGTGCGTTCAACAAGATAGACAATATGTTACTTATGTACCGATATCGGTGAAAATTGAAACAACCCAGCTGTCCTAGTATCGTCATATATCTTCAATTAAACCACTTTACAAGGGGCCATGATGAACACGCGTTTTTATTTTTATAGTATCTTTTGAATGAATCCTGATATGCCCGTTTGATAACATAATTGAAAATGAGTTTCCTATAAGCAGTATCACGTTTATTCAACGAGCAAGTGATAACAATGTGGCGGCGAATCAATATTAGCACCTACATCTATTCTGTACGCATCAATTATAGGAATGAATGGCCTTTTTGTGAATTCATCGGGGTATAAACTTGGAAAAGTCGCGGGAATACTGGACGAAGGCCTTCCGGCCTTCGTCCAGTATTCTCGCGACTTTTCCAAGTTTATATCCGCGATAAATTCCACAAAAAGGCCATTCATTCCTTATAATCCAGCATTTAACATAAATTCATGAAGAAAATGTGTTTATTTTGACAGACGGCAGCCATTTGTTTACATTGACAGCACTGACAGCGCACCAGTGGAAAGTAGTTCGGCGTGGGAGTTTACTGGGATATAAATTTTTGACAGAGACTTGCTACGGGCCAATCAAATGTTAGGGAATTGTGTAAATATGTTTGTACTGGAAAATTATTCATAAATGTAGTCACTGAATCTCAGATGTGGCTGTGACTGGAGAAATGGGGCTTATGGTATTTATGGCCAGAGTAGCTCCTGTTCAAATAGAGCCCTCCTGTAGCCTGATAACGATATATATTGATTGCTGGAAGCATATGCGGATGTTCCATTGACGGAATGACGAACAATGCAGATCCAGATCTGGATCTACATTGGTCGCAAAACCCATAAGCCACATTTCTCCAGTTTCAGCCACAAATATACGCCGAAAAACAAATTTATTAGTAAGAAGCACGATTGTAGATTTCTGAACCCTGCTTGACCCATGGGTCGCCTGATAAGAATGGTGTTTACTAAACAAATGTAGATGATAATGAATAATACACATATTCAGTATCTCAAACATCATATGCGGGACAATGCCTTTAACTCTTTGCATGCTAACTGTGAAAATAACATCCAACAAATTACGTGTATGTTTCTTATTTCCTCTGTAAATATGTCTTGGAATTTCATTAGAATTACGTCCTACATATTCAATTATAATGAAATTCCAAGACATATTCATGACATTTATAGGGAGAAATAAATGAAAATTCAATGAATTGTCGTCTAGTATTTTTAACTATTGATAGCCCACATAAATGTCCCAGCATGCAAATAGGTAATTTAAGCTATATATACTGTCGGACGAGATATTGCCGAGGCTTAGCATGAAATAGCATTATTGGATCGTGAATATCCGAGGCGTCATCTGCGAGACAGTGCGAGACAGTGCCTTTAAAAGGATATATATAGTGAATGTATAGTACATGTCTGTTTGTGTATGCACTTTTAAAACACATGATTTGCTAAACTGAGTAATGTATGGTGTCGCTGGGCATACATCTCGCCAATGAGACATGTAAAGTCACAGGACTCCAGATAACGAATTAGTAATTGATTATTTTCACTCCATTATATCTGAAGCAATTGGGTATTTCAATATTTTAATTGGGTAAAATAAAATCACACTACTGTTTACACATCAACAGACAGCAATTTATTGAATAGTTTGCTTCGAAATAAAAACATGTCTTGGCATTTCATTACAATTCTAATGAAATACCAATATGTGTTTTCATGGAAAATAAGACAAATATGCTATATTTGTGTTCTGGTTATTGTTTTCTGTAGCATAATAAAGGTACAACAAGTTTGTTATTGTTTTTTGATACTCGCTACTTCTGATTTCAATTGGGGTTTTGGCAATTTTAATTGGGTATTTACGCCAATAAGCAGCTTATCTGGAGCCCTGAATTATACTATTTGATTTTGATTATATGATCCATAATCTGCGACAAAATGCCTTAAAGTAATACACGGATACATATACTGGTTGGTATGTTTGAATATACACTGTGAAAACACATGATTTGCTGAACTAAGTAATTAATTATTTTACCGGGTATGCATCTCAAAAATTAGATGACAATACTTGCCACGTCTCTGTATATCTCAATTTCGAGACGTGTTTGATTTTGGTTCAACATACCGAGTGGAAACGCAGGAACGATGTGCAACCATGGGCACAGGGCAAGAGTGGCGCGCATGCGTACGCTGCATCAGAAGTTATATTGCACACACATGTTGCAAGCCGCAATTCTCCAGTCATGGAGTCCGAACCATGCGGTTTGTTCGTAAAGGCATTACTGTTTATACTGGACACAAGCTCATTCCTTCAGTCGCAGTAAAAGTGTGATCATGGAATAGTATACTGATTGTTGTTGTCCGCGTATGAATTTCTGTCTTATGAAGATGAATAGCTCTCGGAAAAAGATCCGCTGTCGGAGTTAAGCGGCTTTTGAACCTTGGTCCGCGCTCCTGCGTTTTACGGCTGAAACACACAACGACAAAATATATATTAACTATCTCTATGTGTGTGATATAGACTAGTATATTACGAGAGAGTGTGCGACAGGCATGAAGTTGGAGACGTACGGTCCTAAAATAATATCAACACACGAGTCATATAATGTATGCACAACCATTTGCGCTAATCTTGCCATAATCTTTCACTAAACTTCTTACGACTAAAATCTTCGTAAGTGAAAAATTATGATTGTCTGTAGATTTCACATTAACAATGTTTTCTTTATAAACAATTATTGGAGTTACATTTATTGAGCATAGGCTGCATATGCAGCCTATGCTCAATACATGTAAATCCATCAATTGAAATTTCCAGACGATCCTAAATTTGCACTTACGAACATTTTAGTCGTAGGAAGTTTAGTGAAACGGCCCCATGCAGAGCAGTGTTTATCTTAGGAGTTCAATGTCAATGTTAAAGGTACGTGCCCACTCAGTAGTCACGTGATGTTCTTATACAATAGACATCATCTGTCAGAGACATTTCCTGGCAAAATAAGCATTCATTCACCATCACCCCACATATTGATTGGCATTACTATACATTTCATATCAGATGTAAATTTCCAGACTGACATCAGGGGCGATAACCGTGTTTCCTTAAAATGTTAACTGACATTACAATTTCTCCTCTGTATTTATGTTTTGATGTGCAATTATCGTACTTTATAATCTGTAGAAAATATTTTCTTTTCTGGTGACACATTTAATTAATATGAATAATTAAAAAATAGTATGCCTCATTTGCATATGAAAACAGCCTGATACCACCGCGCATCACTATCAGTAAAATAAATGTTACTAAATGATTATATGAGTATATCGGGCAGTATTAACTTTTAGAACTGGTGGAATAGTGACACAGTTATACACTTATGTAATTCCTATAAAGAACATTTTGTGACTACTGAGTGGGCATGTACCTCTAACGCCAATGTGTCTCCGATACTTCACATAGTATATTTATTTGATGGACTGCAAATTACACGTATCAACATTTAAGTAGAAGCATTGTTTTACCAATCTCAATTTGTTTCAGGCGAGTCATGAAAATTATGTGCGAAATACAATGCAAATATATAATTATTTTTTTACAACTGTGCACCACCATGTTCTATGCATACATTGTTTCTTATACACAGTGCACTAATGTTTACAAATATTCAACGCAGCACAGTCGTATAGTCGTGAAAGCTCTGAATTTTCTGTAGTCGGTTATACGGTGGAACCTCTCTAAACCGAACACCAATGTAACATCTGTGATCCTATTTTGATGGCGTTCTTGGTAATTTGTCTCAGGTGTTAATGTATGTTCATGATTGCAAAGCACGCAAATACATTTCATAATCGTCATACGCCTGATTTACAGTGGAACACCTCTAAACCGGACACCCTGGGATTTCCCAGGGTGTCCGGTTCAGAGAGGTTCCACTGTATACAACAATTACAACACATGCATACGAGGACCTGTCAAAACATACTGAATTTTACAAAGGCACTGAACACCAAAGAATAGCACAGAAAACAGTAGTCTCAGAAGATGAAAATCAAAGAACTCAAATGTATTCAAGCCACCGGTATTGACACAGAACTTGAACTGTGCGGTAAAGCAAACATGCTTGTCATCAACGTGATGACGTGATTTTCAGCGACATGGGGTATTTATTTCAATGAAAATGGGCAAGAAAGTGCATGTATTTCATGCATTCGTATAAGGGCAATATGTGGCTTATGGTTTTACGACCAATGTAGATCCAGGGGCCCGTGTCACTAAACTTTGAAAGACTAAAATGTTCGTAAGTGCAAATTTAAGATCGTCTGGAAATTTCAATTGATGGATTTACATTTATTGAGCATAGGCTGCATGTTTAGTGAAACGGGCCCCTGATCAGCGTGTGCATCCGCACACAGTATCATAGGTTCTGCACTGTTCGCCATTCCATTAATGAAACAGCCGTCATTCTTCTAAGAAGCAATATACAATGTAGATCGTTATCATGCCACATGAGTGTGTTATTTGATCAGGAGTTACACTGGTCACCGATCACACAAGACCCATTTCTCCAGTCATAACCACCTATAATGGCAACATAAATGCATTTCATGTTACTTACAGTGGCTGTCTGAACTGTCAGACTTGGTGTCTGACACAGAATTGGTTTCATCAGAGGCGCTTTCCGTTGAATCACTTGTGGCTGTAAACACAAACGTGAAAAATGTTGTATAGAAAAAGTACACCCAAAGAAGATCGAAATGCACAGGTAGCGGAAACTGTAATCACTTAAGACCATACAAAAGTGGCATCGTACATGCAAATGCTCGTATACTGACATGTTACATAGAAATAATACACCCAAAGGAGATCGAAAAGCACAGGTAGATGAAACTGTAATCACCGAAGACCATATACAAGAGGCATCGTACATACAGCCGTAACATAAAAGAGAGAAATGGTATATCTTGGCTTATTTCTCAATAAAAACATGGTTTGACAGCACTTCAGAATCATTTCCATTGGAAATGATTCTGAAGTGCTGTCAAAGCATGTTGTAAATTGTTCTAAAGTGCTGTCAAATTATGTTTTTGATGATATATAAAAGAGGCATCGTACATACAGCCGTAACACAAAAGAGTGAAATGGTTCATCTTGCCTTATATCTCAATAAAACAAGGTTTGACGTGCTGTCAAAGCATGTTGTAAATTGTTCTAAAGTGCTGTCAAATCATGTTTTTGATGATAAACAAACATAGGATTAACATTCACAGAAAATTATGTCAAGCTAATATGTGGCTGTGATTGGAGAAATGTGACTTATGGGATTTGTAAGTTGTGCAGCTCCTGATCAAATACCACACTCCTCCAGCCTGGTGACGATATATATCACTGGTTGGTTTAAACATAGTTTATTTGTATGAGTTCCTTCCCTTAGACGTACAAGTATTTTCTAGCCAGGATTATTTGACGTTTGCAACGGCGACAGCGACTTAAAGGTACATGCCCACTCAGTAGGCACAAACTGTTCTTAAAAGTGTATAATTGTGTCACTAAATAAACATTCATTCACCATTACCCCACGTATTGATTGGCATGATTATACATTTTACATCAGACGTACATTTCCATACTGATATCAGGGGCGATAACCGTGTTTCCTTAAACTGTTAACGGACATTACTATTTATTCTTTGTATTTATTGTTTGATGTGCAATGATCATACTTTATAATCTGTCGAATATATTTTGTTTTCATGTGACGCATTTAATTAGTATAAATAATTCAAAAATACCATGCCTCATTTGCATATGGAAATAGCCTGATACCGCCGCGAGTTACTATCAGCAAAATAAATATTACTAAATGATTATATCTGTATAGCGGGCACTCGTAATTTTTAGAACTAGTGGAATAGTGACACAATTATACAATTACAATGTATTTAATTCATATAAAGAACATATTGTGCCTACTGAGTGGGCATGTACCTTTAACAGCAAAACTATCGACCAGTCTTATGTAAATCTTTTTCAAGGCCTTTTTGTTTTTACCGGATACGTAAGTATGTTTTGGCCATCGGGGTGGACGCTTAACAGGGAAAAATAATGGCATGGCCTTATTTACCGAACTTGGAAGATCACGAGTAACTTCCCTTCGAACTAATTGGCGAGGTTTGTCGGTTTGACGTAACGTTGCTTAGTTTAAGCGAAGCCACGTGACGTCAAACTGACAGGATAAGCCTATTCTGAAGCCAATAATGCCCTTGGAAGTACAGTGAAACCTCTCTAAACCGGACACCCTGGTCCCCATATATGTGTGCTATGCGATTATGAACATACAATATCACCGGAGTTAAATGACCAAGAAACCCATCAAAATAAGATCACAGATGTTTTATTGAAGTCCGGTTTAGAGAGGTTCCACTGTAGTTCGAAGAGAGTTTCTCGTGATTTTCCAAGTGAGGTAACCTACACTGAAACGTCTCTAAACCGGACAGTCAAATACTATCCCTGTGTTATAATTGTATTGTTTTATTTGTCATTTATATCTGATATCAGCCAGGGTATGGGATCACGTGGTCTATTGTTTACACTGGATTAATGGCGGCGCCCATGAGGTATCAGGTAAATCTTATTTTTCATCAATACGACTGCGGTTTCTTTCAGTTAATGATGACCATGTTACAGCCGTTAACACTACGAGTCCAGCAATACCAAGTTTAGCTGCATTACTTGTGTGGTTAGTAGAAACATTCTGCAGAGAAATTTGAATCTGACGAAATCGAACGTTGTTTAAACTTGGTCCGAATCATAATTATCTGTAGAATGTTCAGTCCAACTACATATGTAATGCTATTAAATTTGGTGCCACGTGATCCCACACCCTGTTAACGTGTGTTCATGCTTGCAAATTACATAAACATGCATTGGACTGCCAGAATTTCACTGGAACCTCTCTCAGCCGGACACTCTGGAAATCTCCCAGGGTGTCCAGTTACGAGTGGTTCCACTGTATATATAAGACTATTCAAAAACTATAATTCTACCATGATTCATGTTAAGTTTTCATTAGGTTGGCTGTTGCGAGTATGAAACCTCATCGGCGTCACCAGCATTGTTGAAAAGAGGATTCAACTTTCAGCTGTGAAGCTACGTAGCTGTAAGAGGTCCAGGGGGCCGTTTCACTAAACTAATATGTTCATAAGTGCACATTTCGGATCGTCTGGAAATTTCAATTGATGGATTCACATTTATTGAGCATAGGCTGCATATTCATCCTGTGCTCAATACATGTGAATCCAATACATGTAATTATTTGTATGAAGACATTGCTAATGTGAAATTTACAGACTATCATAATGTTGCACTTACGAACATCTTAACCGTACGATCTTTAGTGAAACGGCCCCCTGGGCCCCTTTACAGAGTTCGGTTGCATCACAGCGTTTCGAACTTTCGGGCCCCTTTCTTACTGTCAAAATACCCAAAGGAAAGAAAGTTTTTTCAATATTTGGCCAGTAATAATTGCCAACATGCGTTGCTTTCAGACCGAGTACATGTATATCATCAATTTTCAACCACATACTCCAATTTCGTTTTCTATCGATTCAGGAGACATATATCATTTAGCTAATGTCGATATAATACATGACCTGCATTGATCTCTTCCTACAACTAAGACATTAAAATAAATACAACTGCAATTTTCCAACGAGCCATGAAACCGGAGATACACGCTTGGCGCGCCATTTGATTGGATAGCCATTTCCTGCGATGTGTCAAAATCCACTACGACATCCCCCGTCACGCTATTGTAAAGAGGTTTACACGTCTATTTAAGGATGGCATCTTGGTATTTCATTAGAATTGTCTCCAAGGAGACAATTCTAATGAAATGCCAGTAACTTTTTCTACGCATTCACAGCTCGATTATCTATGCGAGAATATTAAACATTTTTTTAGACGATATATAAATGTTTCACTTGCATTGGCTGTGCAGGTCCATTACATTAATCTAAACAAACAAGTTAGGACCGTTTTATTGTTATTGGTTAACAAATAATTATTTAATTGGTTAAAAACGTACGCAGGTAGAAGCTGCGTTTCTCACCTTGTAAATTACCGTACTTATACGAGTAATTCGCGGGAGATGTCGTAAATTGTATCTTGGTAACAATGCACCTAAACCACCAGAGCTACCGAAATAACCAATAAAACACCGAAATATGAACCGTTCTTCGAGAACCTGTGTCCGGTACAGGGAAAGATGCACCCGTATCCCTTTCTAACCCCGATCCACTATTCGCACTACATGTGACTACAATCTGGCTACGCCAATGTATGTTACATGTATTTATATGTGGGTGTATTTGGATGACATTTACTGTGATTGGCGCTGTCGGATCTAGAAATGACGTCATCGCCTTCTGAGGATTCGTCAGCACTTCTGCGCTCAGCTGTATACAGAAACAGTGTTTTTAAAACATTTAGCAACTATATGTGGCATGTGTATCTACTGACATATGAAGGCTAGAGCGGACAGTACGCGAGTGATGAATTACTATAATGCATATATGTGGCTGTGACTGGAGAAATGGGTTTTGCAACCAGTGTAGATCCAGATCAGCCTGTGCATCCGCACAATCTAATCAGGATCTGCACTGGTTGCTCCTATATCTGCCAGGGGCTATATGTGGCTACGACTGGAGAAATGGGGCTTATGGGATTCATAAACCAGAGTAGCTAATCCTCAATTAACACACTCATGTAGCCGTGTAGCGATGTGTATTCCTTGTTAGAAGCATGAAGTGCGGTTCATTGAAGGAATAGCAAACAGATCAGATCCTTATCTGACTATGTGGATTCACAGGCTGATCTGGATATACACTGGTCGTGAAACCCATAAACCCATTTCTCCAGTCACAGCCACCTATATGCTTATTAGTGATAGACATCTACGGGGCAAAACACCATGCATTGAAGCTGACACATCACGTGGTTTCTGTAGCGTTTTCATTTATATATTGACTACACTACTGTCTGTTTCACGAAATTTGGTCAAATATTGATTTTATTGCGAAAAAACAATTTCCCCATGTTAAATCCCCATAGACATATTAACAGACTGAGGATGTCTATGGGGATTTAACATTGGGAAATTTTGATAAAATTTAATATCGAACAATACTGTTTCATTGTTTATATATGGCCGTAAAAGTTAGACAGGTTTCGTGAAACAGACAGTCGTTTATTGTGACTTTTATACACGGTCATACTACAGTGAAACCTGGCTAAACCGAACACCCTGGGTGATTTTTGCAATCGGTTATTCGGCGTGTTTGGTATGCTAGCGATATAAATTATCAACACTGTATCAATAAATTATTAATAAGAACATACACATGCAAACATGGAATATAATACACTCGAATGTGTAGAAATGATAGAGTCTCACATATATTTATATTGCATTTGTGTTAGTAATCAATCGGTATTTGCAAATATACAAGTACAGTATACACTACCCCGACTTATTTCCAGGATGTTATTAACATAAATTACAATCGTTTTTTTTTTTCAAAGCCTTGTTTGTTTGTACCGGATACGTAAGGCCAGAAGAAAACGCTGGACAGAGAAAACGGCATCTCTCAACCTGGAAAAGGATGGTACAAAGCTATGGAAACTCACCAAACAGCTGAATGACGAAGGGGGCAGCAGCAGGAGCCCAACAACACTGGTAGAAAATGATACTCTGCTGACAGGCAAACAAGCAGAAAACAGGTTCGCTGACAATTACGAAGATGTCAGTAACATTCCTATCAGCAGAGAACAGCAGAGAGAGGCAAGAAGAGAGGAGAGAGAAAGGCGCAGCAGTAGATCAGAAGAAGATGTAATGGAGAAGGGCCTCACACTAAATGAGCTACAAGTAGCGCTGAAACAGCACAAGGCCAATAAGTCGCCGGGACCGGACGGCATCACCAACGAGATGTTGACCCACCTCGGCTCTTTTGCAATGCACACCCTCCTTGCAATCTACAACCACATCTGGAGAGAAGGCAGACTCCCGCAAATTTGGAGAGAGGCAACCATGATTCCTATCCCTACACCTGGAAATGATCGCAAGAAAGCATCCAGCTATCGCCCCATCAGTCTCACCAGCGTGGTAGGAAAAACAATGGAGAGTATTGTGAACCAGCGCATGAAGTGGTATCTGGAGACAAACCAACTTCTGGCCCACCAACAGGCTGGCGTCAGGAAATTCCGCTCGACTGAAGACCAGACGACATACCTTGCCCAGGAGATCGAAGACGCTTTTCAAGAAAGTAACCCTAGTAACTTGGGTTGATCTCCAAAGAGCATTCGACAAGGTCTGGACAGAAGGTATGCTCGTAAAGCTACAGCGGAATGGAGTGGGAGGCACTCTGTAGAAGTGGGTAAAGTCATACCTCTTCAACAGGAGGGCTAGAGTAAGTGTTCATGTGACTACTAGCCACAAATTCCTACAGAGACATGGTGTCCCCCAATGAGGAGTACTGTCGCCCACCCTATTTCTCCTTTTCATCAACGACCTGGTATCGGACTCGCCAAAGGGAGTTAATGCTGCCCTATATGCTGACGACCTCGCGCTCTGGTGTTCCTAGGAGTTTGCATCAACTGCAACTTACAGGATGCAACAAGCGGCCGACAAGCTATCCGCATTGGCAGATGACTGGTGCGTGCAGGTGAATACAGAGAAGTCATATACTACCCTATTCACTCTGTCACCTAAACAGAAGGCCTGTCCTATAAAGATCAGTGGCACGACATTGACACATATGGAAGAGGCAACATACCTTGGAGTGACCTTCGAGAGACGGCTTACCTGGAAGCCCCACATAGCAAATGCTGAAACAAAGGCCCGCAGGAAACTAGCTATTCTTCGGAAATTAGCTGGTACCAACTGGGGATCGCATGAGACCATACTAAAGACAGTATACCTGGGTACAATCAGGCCCCATCTCGAGTATGCTTCCTCAACATGGATGACAACTGCCAAAACCAATCAGCACATACGAGACAAGGTCCAGAACCAGGCCCTACGAATTATCACCGGAGCAATGCGGTCACCTCCAATTAAGGCCATGGAGGAAATCACTGCCATTCCACCACTCAGCAAAAGGAGAGATGCCAAGGCTCTAATACAAGCCAGCAAGTATCAGTTCCTGCCAGATCATCCCATGAAAATAAAACTTGAGAGCCTGACAAAGAACCGTCTGAAAAGAAGCAGCTATGTACACGAGTCGAAGAAGTTGACAAGAACAAATGCTGCCCAACTTGGACCACCGACGGCTCCTCTTGAAAAGTCCGAACTACCAGAAATATGGAGATATGACCTGTCCAACATCAGTATTAACACAACTATCCCAGGACTTTTGCCGGGAAAACAGGACGATATCATCAAGAAGTCCCTCACACAAGCCATGATCTTCGATAACTACCCATTGGAGACATGGACCCATGTATACACAGACGGTTCAGCGACAGCTGCAATTCAAGATAGGGGAGCTGGTAGTTTCGTCTTGTACACCACTGGGAAGACAGAAACGGTTAGCATACCTACTGGAAAGCACTGTACCAACTACAAAGCAGAAGTGGAGGCCATCATGAAGGCGACAACAATTATTGAAGAGTCGGCTGAGGACTGCCATCAGGTGGTCATACTAACAGATGCTCTGTCAGTCCTACAGGCCTTGAACAATGCCAAAATACCATCTCTTTCCAGACAGTTACACTCTTTATGCCAGAATAAAAGTGTCGTTGCAGTGGATTCCAGCACACTGTGGGGTTCCTGGAAATGAGAAGGCGGACAAGTTGGCCAAGCTAGGAGCCAAAGGTGACCAGCCACATAATAGTGTTACTCATGAGGAGAAAGCAACAGTGATAAAGACACTGACGAAGCCAAAGCCAACCAAAGATGAATACCACCTACTAGACAGATGGGAACAAGTCATAATAATAATGCTACGCACGGGACACAACAGGCTACATGCCCACATGTATGCAAAACTGAAGTTGTCCCCATCTCCAAGATCCACTTGCGGTATGGAAGAGCAGACTACAGAGCATATACTGCAAAGATGCCAACTGTTAGAGCAGAGAAGAAAGAGCATATGGCCAGAGATCACCACCCTAGAAGAGAAGTTGTATGGAAATATGGAGGAGCTCAGAAAGACAGCGTCCTTCATTGCTGTGGCTGGTGTGATGGTGTAGATGTTGAACGCCAGTAAGTAAGTAAGTATATTCCATATGTATTATCTTACTATACTATTATAGTACATTGTGTGTACATGTATTGGTTATTTCATTTCATTAATGACGAAATGCGGGTTGTTTAAGAGTTCAATAATATTGACAAATGCTGCAGATCCTGATGAGACGGCTCGTTGCGTGCCGGCCCATCTGGATCTACAGTATTTGCACACATCGACTTTTTTATCTCTTTGTTTGAATGTGTTAATGTTGTTTACCGTTATGATCATGTGGAATTCCGCTGATGGCGGCGATCGCTATGCTCAACACGAGTAAACACCATACGGCCTTCATCTTGTATCTGCAATAATACAGTAACCACCCGTCATTCCGAAACACAATCGTGATGTCTGACAGCGTGCATCATCTTCTGTCTGCGATGCAACCAGCAATAATACAGTAAAAAACCGTTATAGCGAACCCTAGATATAGCTGACAGCGGCGATCGCTATGCACAACACGCTATGCGTGATTCGTATTCGGTCTGCAATGCATCAACAGTTATACAGTAAACCGCGGTAATAACGGACCATAAAATGTCTGACTGATGCAATCGATATACACAACACCAGTAGACAACACACGGCCTTCATATTGTATCTGCAATATAACACCAATAATACAGTCAGCCCCCATAATAACGAAACCCACTGATGTCTGACATCGTGCTTCATCTTCGGGCTGCAATTTAATAACAATTATACAGTAAACCCCCGCAATAACGGACCATAACATGTCTGACGCCGGCAATCGCTATGCACAACACAAGTAGACAACATACGGCCTACATCTTGTAACTACAATATAGCACCAATAATACAGCAAACCCCCGTAATTACCAAACACAATTATGTTGACAGCGTGCTTCATCTTCTGGCTGCAATGCAACACAAATTATACAGTAAAACACGGTCATAACGAGCCATTTATATGGCTGACGGCGGCAATCGTTATGCACACCACGAGTAGACACCATACCACCTTCATTTTGTATCTGCTATGTAACTAACAATAATTCTTTATCCCGTCAACATAGTGCGTATGTGCCGTGAAACACGGTGCCGTGAAACATTTTTGATATCCAGTCAATACAATTTTTGCATTTTACAGCCATTTGTAGGTGTTGACGGGATAAATAGAATAGTAGGTTAGTGCCGTGAATGGGAAAACTATCTGGCGCGGCACGAAAACGGGATGTGCTCGGCAGAGCCTCGCCCATCCAGTTTCCTGAGCCTTGCCATATATTGTTTGCCATTCACGGCACTAACCTACTATTCTCTATACTACAGTCAACCACCGTCATAACGGACCCTAAACATGTCTGATATCCCGCAGACAACGATCTTCTATCTGTACTGCAACTGCAATACTACAGTAAGGCCGCAGTAAAAATGGACCTTAAATGTATCGTTTTGTTGCGGTTAACTGTAATTGTATCACGGTCTGATAAAAGTGTGGCTAATAGTGTCGACCTTGACCAGACTGTGCGGATGCACAGGCTGGGGTGGGTCTACAATAATCGCAATTGTAGCCGCTTGTTTAACAGTAAAACTTACATTTCAACAAGAGTACAATACACATACATAAATTAACTGCTCCCAAATTGTCGACGAATTCGAATGCCAGGCACCCATTGGACTGGGACACCAACCCTTAAATCCACAGCCGGAGAGTACACTTTAGAGAGGACGCATTGTAAATACATGTAGTATGTTTACATTTTGGCGACCGGTGGAAAGCAAAGAAATCTCAGAAACTTGCACATGTGAATAGCTGTTTATACATGTATTTAAAAATTATGTAAAAAGTTGAACTAGAAATATAATACATTGTTACCTTCTATTTCGTCCAGCGAAAATATAAAAATTTAATACGATTCCACGCTATCAACCAATCGTAAACTCTGTTTTCTTTCTCCTTCGCTTACAATTTATCGAAATAATCTTATTATTCTTATTCTGATTTTCCGGCCAGCGGGTAATTATATAATTGTTTTGAAATGATACATCGGGCCCGTATTTATACCCTACCCCGACTTGCCAAATCGTGATGATTAACCACAAAGGTTAATGTCGTGAATGGATATGTTTGTCGGCGGGTATTTGAAGAAACACGTCTTATCCTATGTTGTAGAATACAAGCTTTGTATACTTTGATTTTTTCGCAATCAAGCGCCCAGCGATCAGTGCGTAGGTATAGTTGTAAATGAGAATTGGCGAACAGGGTCAACCCTGATTCGCAGTCTGATCAGGGTTGTCACTTGTTTTTGATTAATTTTCTGAAATAACACACTTATTATTTTCGGTATGCATAAACACGCTTGCGCGCATGCCTACACGTACGAGTTGAATCCAACTTACATGTAAAGCTGAACGTGCAGGGAAATGTGTGCACGATTTGGGTTAGCATGCACCAACACACCAACCTCCTATGGCCACGGCATTATTAAGCCTCTCCAATGTGTGTTACCCAAGGAGAGATACCCGTTTATCGGTACGGGTATTTTCGTTTAAGACACACGAACTTAAATACAAAGAATGGAGACTGTGACATGTGACGTCACAGAGATATGACGTCACTGATGACGTCAACTGCTTACTTTCAAGTTAATTTTGACAGTGCGGTCATCGATCTTTAATTCTTAAATTGCGAGTATGTATTGCGATTTTAATCCAATAAATCAGGTATTATACCATACGAAATACACGACTATAAATGTTGCAACGTTGTACCAACGTATTATGAATGTCTATGCTGGTTTATCGCTGAAAACGGCATGTTTTTACCAAATCACTTTTTTAGTCGCCGCGTTCATGACGCTTGACGTATGTGGCGATGACGTCACGTCACGATGACGTCATAAAACGTAGTTACGTAATATAATGTGACGTCATTGACGAAGTGTCAATATAGCGGTATGCCAAATTTCATTCAGATATACGCACTATCTTACATATACGTTTTCACTATGTATTGGATGAACCTCGTACATACGCCTAAACTCATAAAACCAGGAGGCCGTTTCACTAAACTTCGTACGACTTATATATTTTCATATATATATTAAAAACAAAAACTCTTAATAAATGGACTAGTGTGAAAATTATTTTCCGACGAATGGATTGACCGGAGAATTATCATGGACCAATCCCATTCACTTACACTGGAGAAAACCTAGATATTATCTACACTATTCAGTTTTAATAATACAACGCCAAAACTGTTTACAAGTTCACCCATACTGAAGAGAAAAAAAACAACTTGCAAGCTCTATCGCGCTTTCCGAAATTTAAGCGGGCGCGATAATACAAAGATCACTAAATTACAATAGCCGACAGTATTAACTAATAAGGCCTAAACAAATTAGCTGTGTTTCAGGTTACATGCTGAAAAAAGGTTTGGTTGGTAGGTTGTCAAATTTTTTTAGGCAAACATAAGTGAAAACTAACAAATATTGTTTTAAATATTAGCTACACTTACAGTATTGGTTTAAAACATACTTTGTGCATAGCAATGACTAACTAGTTAAATATACTTTTCGCATACAAAATATTGAAGTAACAATTTATTTCTTTATTTTTTTTAAATGAATGAAAAAAATTACGACCACATAAAAAAAACAGGGTCGGTCTGGATACCTGAAACACGGCTTATTTGTACACGTTCTTAGGAAGAAGTACCTCACGCAAGTGTGTTTTATTCAGACATATATACTTGACAATATAGACATGGGTTCATGCCGTCACATTCCCCTTAACGGGTTGCAATGGGGATTCTCAGATGACCAGTTGCTAATTTTTGCGATATTTTTGTCAATTATGCATAAAACATATGTCACGGTATGTAACTCACTGTGGGGAGAAAAATGTGCATCGGCCCGGGGCTCGAACCCGGGACCTCTGGTTTACCGTACCATCGCTCTAACCGACTGAGCTAGCGTCTGTTTATCTCACCCTGTGACACATAGGTAGTATAGATCACAGGTATCTCAAATTATATACATCAGTTTCTTATGTACACACACCGCAGTACGTTATTGTGGTACAAGCTATAGTTGTTGCATTCAGTGAAAAATCATACTAAGACAATAAACAGACAGATGCAAAAAAAGCACCCTACAATATGTTTACCAGTCGTATTGAAAATAACAATGCTTGTTTAATCAGAATGGGCCCCACTGGGACTCGAACCCAGGTCACTAGTATGAATACCAGTATGCTAGCCGCTGTACCACAAGGCCTGACCAAACCGATAAACACAACATTATTAAATTAAATACTATGTTAAATTGTATAAAGCTTCTGTACATGTATAACGCGGTCTCTCGTGGATCCAACAAAAATATTAAAAAAATAGAGAAAAAAGGAGAAACGCGATGTTTGTGACAGTCATCAAAGTACAACTACCGCGCATGTCATACCGGGTTTAGAAGGTTCTTGAACCAGTTCCAACATTTAAATATAAGATAACTACCGCTTTGTGTCACCAAGTAATGTCAATGTTATGAGACATATATCCAGGTTAACACATAATTGTGGCTAATAAATGGTTGAGTTCGGTCGCTTTTCTCTATTTTACTCGACAGGTGTAATATTTAGCGTTCTATAAATAGACTGGTGTTTGTGTGCAATCTGAAACAATACATTCAGCATTATCTTAGTATGGGATCACGTGGTCTATTGTTTACACTGCAGCCCACGATAATCATGATGTCTCGCGTAAATCGTAAATTTCATTCACCAATATGACATGCAGTGTAAACAATAGATCACGTGACCCCACATCCTGAGATTATGCACGTATCAACAGCTAATCGTCCGCATCAATGGGCAGGACACGTGCCCATTATTTATCATCAATTAATCCTTTAAGCGCCTGTTGATCGCGAGCAGTATATATAGTAATAAGCGTCTGTTTATCGCGAGCACAATACAACTTAATAAGAATGATTTTATGAATAATTACTTTAACTTCTGTTCAAATGACATGATTTTATATAGGTCCGTTGCTAATGGAATTCCCGCAATAGTTGGTAACCGAAATGCGGATGATATCAGTACCCGTGCTTGTCCCGAAATTGTATAATACTATCGGATTCGATCGCGATTTGAAATCTTGGACGCCGACCATCGCGTTATAATGGAGCTGCAGTGTAATACACGATTTATGCAGAATTCCTTTCGGTTGCTGAGCCACTTAAATCAGAATTTTCCAGAAAGACCGAAAGAGCCTATCTATCGGAATGTTATCTATCGCTGGCTTGACTCCGGTATTTCACACTGGCCGAAAACAAAGTTGTTAAATTAATGCATTTAAAGCATGTAATGTATAAAGTTAGTATCAACACTTTACCCTATATAATTTATAAAATACATAAGTGTCACAGGGTGAGAAACATGTGCACCTGCCCGGGGCTCGAACTCGGGACCTCTGGTTTACCGTACCATCACTCTAACCGACTGAGCTAGCACGAATACACGCTTCCTCCCCACAGAGAGTTACGTACCGCGACATACTCCCCGCCAATTGGAATTCGTCCACGAATTCTATATTTAATTTGTCTCTGAATTCCATATTTTTGGTAGATTTTGGGTAGTATAATATATAGCAGTCACGGTCCCTCGTTGGGCGCCATATATCACAGGGTGCCAAATGTCACAGGGTGAGAAACATGTGCACCGGTCCGGTGTTCGAACTCGGGACCTCTGGTTTACCTACGATCGCTCTAACCGGCTGAGCGAGCCGGGCACGAATACATACTTCGTCCCCACAGTGAGTTACGTACCGTGACCTAAGCAATTATGCATGCGGTCTGCACGTGTATTTAACCCTTAACATTCTGAGCATTTTCCAAATATAAAATACGTAAGCAATTATGCATGCAGTCTGCATGTGTATTTAACCCTTTACATTCTGAACATTTTCCAAATATTTCCCTCTTATTTTTCCCATTGAAAGTGTATGATGTGTCCACTCATTTCAATCGTCTCAGCGAGACGGTTTAAATGGTGGTCACAGAATATACTTTCAAGGAGAAATTAGAAAAAATCAGTTATAAATAGGATATTATTGACAAAGACTTCCACTGAGAAGTTTAATCATTTTTGTCCGGCTATTGGTACAGTCCGACTACTGGTTACTGCCAATGATATGACGAAAGTTTTGCAGACATTTTTTTCAACTTTCCGTCTAGAACACACTTTGTTTTCAAGACAAAAGAGAATCCCAAAGATTTACCAAAACAAATACATACAATGAGCAGCAAATTTAACTGCCACACAACAAAATCATTTACAAGTCGCATCCCTGTGTTATCTTTGTCAGCACTCGGTGGTTTCAGATTACGAAAGTCAGCGAAGTGGGTGGGGTAACAAAAGAGAAACACTTTACTGCAATTATCGGGACCTGCGCATGAACCAGTACTTGTACCACGTTCCTCCAGATGATATGGCTATAGTATGATCTTTTTAACGTTTCGTGAGACTAGTAATGTCTTGGGATGTACCGATTTAGAAAGTTTAACACCTACCGATCGGAGAATAAAACGCCGAATCTTTCCAAATTACAAGCAGATGTAAATTATTGCGCGTGAGCGCGTTTTGAGAAAAGTAGATAAAGCTTGGTCTAAATTAATTAATATTGGTTTTATTTATCAATCCTGTGTATTATTTGTATTAGTTTGTACAATTACAGAGTCTGTAGCTGAGAAATCTTTTTATCAAATGTGGAACTATTTTTTACTGCGGAAAATAAAATGGTGAAGTGTCTGGCTGTTACATTTATCGACCTTAATAGCTGTTCCCATCGAAAATCGGGCACAAATTGCCCCAAAACACGATGTTCTAACATGTTTTCCCCTTAGCTGTGCATGTCAACAGGTAGAGCACCAAAGTGTGGCCTTATGGTGGAAATTTTATGAAAGGTTTTGTGTTGAGTTTTCCGTAATAAAACCTACCCAAATTCCCCTTAACTCGACGATTTTTCCCGGCCGTTCTTCAGCGACAAAAACTGTCACTAGACTAGCGTCCAGTATCCAGTAATTTCTCGCTTTCGTTATTTACCAGTTGTATGTGCACCCTGAAGGAGTGCACAATGCGAAAGCGAGAAATCCGAAACTCAAATGAAATGTCATGCAAAGCATGAACTGTATTTGGCGAAATCAATGAGGTGATTCTAATATGTTAGAGTAACAAGCTTTAGTGGAAAATATTTGAAATATTCAAAACAACAGATGATAAAGGGTGTATTACTGCCAACATATCTGCTGGACATCAAAGGGAATAGCGGTCAATAGCCACATACCGGTATTAACCGGTATTAACCGTTTTAACATGTTTAACACCACAGACTCTACAGCAATATTTGCAAACTTTATGTAGTTCCAGATTAGTCGGCTTAATAAACGGACTAGTGTGAAAATCATTTTCTAACAAACGGATTGGCCGGAGAATTATCATGGATCAATCCCATTCACTTACACTGGAGTAAACCTAGACATTATCTACACTATTCAGTTTTAATAATACAACGCCAAAACTGTTTACAAGTTCACCCATACTGAAGAGAAAAGAAACAACTTGCAAGCTCTATCGCGCTTTCCGAAATTTATGCGGGCGCGACAATAAAATGATCACTAAATTACAATAGCAGACAGTATTAACTAATAAGGCCTAAACAAATTAGCTGTGTTTCAGGTTACATGCTGAAAAAAGGTTTGGTCGGTAGGTTGTCAATTTTTTTTTAGGCAAACATAAGTGAAAACTAACAAATATTGTTTTAAATATTATCTATACTTACAGTATTGGTTTAAAACACACTTTGTGCATAGCAATGACTAACTAGTTAAAAATACATTTTGCATAAAAAATATTGAGGTAACAATTTATTTTACTATTTTTTTTAAATTTATGAAATAAATTACGACCACATCAAAAAAACAGGGTCGGTCTGGATACCTGAAACACGGCTTATTTGTACACGTTCTTAGGGAGAAGTACCCCACTCAAGTGTGTGTTATTCAGTACGTTATTGTGGTACAAGCTATAGTTGTTGCATTCAGTGAAAAACGGACTAAGACAATAAACAGGCAGATGCAAAAAAAAGCACCCTACAATATGTTTACCAGTAGTATTGAAAATAGCAATGCTTGTTTGATCAGAATGGGCCCAACTGGGACTCAAACCCAGGTCACTACTAGTATGAATACCAGTATGCTAGCCGCTGTACTACAAGGCCTGACCAAACCGATAAACACAACATTATTCAATTCAATACCATGTTAAATTGTATAAAGCTTCTGTACACGTATAACGCTGGTCTCTCGTGGAGCTGCAGTGTAATACACGATGTAAGCAGAATTCATTTCAGTTGCTGAGCCACTTAAACCGGAATTTGCCAGAAAGACCGAAAGAGCCTATCTATCGGAATGTTACCTATCGCTGGCTTGGCTCCGGTATTTCACACTCGCTGAAAACTCGCCGAAAACAAAGTTGCTAAATTAATGCATTTAAAGCATGTATAAATTTAGTATCAACACTTTACCCTATATAATTTATATAAATACTTTAATAGATAGGTCCCAAAATCCGCACCTGTGCACATAGATGTCCATTTGTAACCACTATATAGCATTGGTTACATAGGTTACATGTCTTGTCTCAATGTTATAAACCAATACTAAAGCATGCTCTGCAGAGATGGGCAATGAATCTTGTTTATGCCTTTCATTTTTGGGTTACACGGTTACACGCTCTTTGTCTTTGGTTACATACGGTTACATCGGTTACATACTGTTCTTCTGAAAGGACGGACGATCAATTTGATTTTTTATATTTAATGCCTTTCATTTTGAGTTACACGGTTACACGCTATATGTCTTTGGTTACATACGGTTACATCGGTTACATGCTATTCTTCTGAAAGGATGGACAATGAATTTTATTTTTTATATTTAATGCCTTTCAGTTTTGGGTTACACGCTATATGTCTTTGGTTACATACGGTTACATCGGTTACATGCTATTCTTCTGAAAGGATGGACAATGAATTTTATTTTTTATATTTAATGCCTTTCATTTTTGGGTTACACGGTTACACGCTATATGTCTTTGGTTACATACGGTTACATCGGTTACAGTCGATGAATCTGATTTTTTTATATGTAATGCCTTTCATTTTTCGGTTACACGGTTACACGCTATATGTCTTTGGTTACATACGGTTACATCGGTTACATACTATTCTTCTGAAAGGATGGACGATCAATCTGATTTTTTTATATTTAATGCCTTTCATTTTGGGTTAGACGGTTACACGCTATATGTCTTTGGTTACATACTATTCTTCTGAAAGGACGGACGATCAATCTGATTTTTTATACTTAATGCCTTTCATTTTTGGGTTACACGCTCTTTGTCTTTGGTTACATACGGTTACATCGGTTACATACTATTCTTCTGAAAGGACGGACAATCAATCTGATTTTTTATATTTAATGCCTTTCATTTTGGGTTACACGGTTACACGCTATATGTCTTTGGTTACATACGGTTACATCGGTTACATACTATTCTTCTGAAAGGATGGACGATCAATCTGATTTTTTTTATATTTAATGCTTTATTTTTGGCTACACGCTATATGTCTTTGGTTACATACGGTTACATCGGTTACATACTATTCTTCTGAAAGGACGGATGATCAATTTGATTACACGCTATTCTCAAATGATGGTCACAGAATATACTTTCAAGGAGAAATTAGAAAAATTCATTTATAAATAGGATATTATTGACAAAGACTTCCACTGAGAAGTTTAATCATTTTTGTCCGGCTATTGGTACAGTCCGACTACTGGTTACTGCCAATGATATGACGAAAGTTTTGCAGACATTTTTTGCAACTTTCCGTCTAGAGACACACTTTGTTTTCAGACAAAAGAGAATCCCAAAGATCTACCAAAAGAAATACATACAATGAGCAACAAAGTTAACTGCCACACAACAAAACTATTTACAAGTCGCATCCCTGTGTTATCTTTGTCAGCACTCGGTGGTTTCAGATTACGAACGTCAACGAAGTGGGTGGGGTAACAAAAGTGAAACACTTTACTGCAATTCTCGGGACCTGCGCATGAACCAGTACTTGTACCATGTTCCTGGATATGATATGGCTATAGTATGATCTTTCTAACGTTTTGTGAGACTATTAATGTCTAGGGATTTACCGATTTAAACAGTTTTAACACCTACAGATCGGAGAAGAAGACGCCGAATCTTTCCAAATTACAAGCAGACGTAAATTATTGCGCGTGAGCGCGTTTTGAGAAAAGTAGATAAAGCTTGATCTAAATTAATTAATATTGGTTTTATTCATCAATCCTGTGTATTATTTGTATTAGATTGTACAGTCTGTAGCTGAGAATTTTTTTTATCAAATGTGGAACTATTTTATACTGCGTACACACAAATGGTGAGGTGGCTGGCTGTTACATTTATCGACCATAATGGCTGTTCCCATCCAAAATCGGGCACAAATTATCCTAAAACACGATTTTCTAACATTTGTTTCCCTTAGCTGTGCATGTCAACACGTAGAGCACCAAAGTGTCGAATTATGGTGGAAATTTCATGAAAAGTTATGTGTTGAGTTTTCCGTAAAAAAACCTGCCCAAATGCCACCTACCTCGGCGTGTTTTCCCGGCGGGTCTTCAGCGACAATAACTGTCATTAGACTAGCGTCCAGTATCCAGTAATTTCTCGCTTTCGTTACTAAATTAAATGTTCAACTAAGAAACGAACCTGTCATGATGTCACTGGATAGTTCTGTTTCAAGTTTAATAGCAAGTTTGCTATGCCGAACCAGTATATTGTTCGCCATTTTGTTTAAGCTACCAGATCCGCAGCATTAGCAGAAACAAATGTGATGTCGTACATCACACAATTTACGTCATTTACTGACGTCAGAACGTTATGACATTTTACTTGCACAGACGTTTTTGAAATGCGTTGAATATTCAGGAAATTTTGACTGAATATGGGGATGTTAATGACATATAAATTTGTTTGGAATGCTTATGTGCGCAGAATTAGCCGACACCATTGTACGTATTTAGCATTATTGTATGTGAGGATTTAATCTGGTTATACCCGTTCTATGAGTAATTCGATTATTCCTAATCCTATTAATTTTAGGGGACGGGGTCAGTTGACTGTGGTATGGTATGTACCTGGCACCAGGTCGGGTTATTCTAAATTGAGGGATGAACATATATTTATTTCGATGAAAATAATGTGTTCTGATTTTTTGATTTTCACCCCAATGCAGCAGGTTACATGCGGGATTGAGCCCGTTAACTCGGCTTTAAATGACCTTAGCTGTTGCTAGGTCGTTAAACACCAATAAAGCAAATCATATAAATCTGCAGTTTGTATTCATGTATGAACTATTGTTATACAACCGGATGTGGCTACTCGTGGTCAATGCAAATGCACATAATCGTGTGCGTAATTTGGAGGTGGAATTATAGTATGTGGCTGTATGTGGCTGTCACGGGAGAATGGGGCTAATGGAATTTGTGACCAGTGCAGCTCTTAATCAAATAGCACACTCCTGTAGCCTGATAACGATATACATGTATGTATTTCTTGTTAGAAGCATAACTGGTGTTTCATTGATGGAATCGTGACCAGTGCAGATCCTGATCAGATTATGCGGATGCACATGCTGATCCGGATATACGCTGGTCGCAAAATCCACTGTCCACTGTATATTCTTCACGTAAACATATCATCGCAAAACCCATAAGCCCCATTTCCCCAGTCACCGCCACATACGTGTATCCGGTACTAAATGTCGGTGACCTAGATACAGCCATTTATAGTTTTGTTATGGTTTGTCACGTATACATCCATTTTGATACAGCCATTTATAGTTTTGTTATGGTTTGTCACGTATACATCCATTTAGATAAATGTGGTCCGCAACTACCTGAACAACGGTATAATTAGAACATGCATTTTAAAGGTACATGCCCACTCAGTAGGCACAACATGTTCTTTATATCAAAGACATCATCTGTGACATTTTTCTGACAAATAAACATTCATTCACTATTTCCCCACGTATTGATTGGCATTATTAAACATTTTATATCAGACGTAAATTTCCACACTGATAGTATGGGCGATAACCATGTTTCCTTAAAATGATAACGAACATTACTATTTATTCTCTGTATTTATGTTTTGATGTGCAATGATCATACATGTACTTATAATCTGTAGAAAATACTAGTTTTGTTTCAGGTGACGCATTTAATTTGTATAAATAATTGAAAGATAGCATGCCACATTTGCATATGAAAATAGCCTGATACCACCGAGCGTCACTACCAGTAAATATTACTGAGTGTCCATGTACCTTTAAATCACTAATTGGGTTGCTGGGTCATGAAAGTGTGTCGGATTATGGAAGTAGCAGGTGTCGGTATACGTTAACTATACTCAACAAAACTAGAAACGTCCCTGTTTTATAGCCGGTGTAGCTCTGTCTATGTATGTACCACATGTTCAAAGTACATGTATTTTAAACCGTGGCGATGTTCAGAATACGATCGTGTAGAGTTTAGCCGATACACACGGTTTACATAGCGGCCAGTGACCGGAACGTTGATTTCCATATTTTGCACGTGCACGCTATACTTGTCATCGATAAGGTGATTCAGTTCATGTCGTACCATTCATGCGATAGGGGCTATTCGGAAAATTAAAAACCTTTTTAATTTTTCACTGTTTTCGATATGCCACGGCTTTCTGAAAACGAGCGAAATCAGGCAATTGGGATGCTTGCGGGTGGGATGGCCGCCAGGGCGGTCGCGCCTCGGTTTGGTTGCTGTCGGAAGACGATTGATCGTCTTGCAGCCCGGTACCAGCGGACTGGGGCTGTTCACGACCGGCAGCGACCTGGTAGGCCTCGCTAGAGACGATCGTTACATTACGTTGACGCACTTACGACAACGTCGATTGGCAGCCACAGTCACTGCTAGGCGATACGGTGTCTCAGGGCAGACCATTCGCAACCGGTTACGTCGTAACGCCCAACCAATCCGGGCACGCCGCCCGTACACTGGTCAGATAATGACCCAACGTCACCGTGCTGCCAGACTGTTATGGGCGCGACGTCATCTGAACTGGAGAAGGGCTGACTGGAACCGAGTTTTGTTCACCGATGAATCTCGGTTCACAGTTAGTCATGCTGACGGAAGATTACGGGTATACAGGCGTAAAAATGAAAGATTCACCGATTGTTGCATTGTTGAGAAGAACAGGTTTGGGGGAGGGAGCGTAATGGTCTGGGGTGGGATCATGGGAAACCGGAAGACAGATTTGGTTGTTGTACAGGGCAACATCAATGCACAACGTTATGTTGCAGATGTGCTAAATGCACATGCCTTACCATTTATCCGTCAGCATGGTCCTGGTGTGACATTGATGCACGACAATGCCCGCCCTCACGTAGCCAGGGTCATCACTCAATACTTACAGCAAAACAACGTCGACGTCATGCCATGGCCCGCGGTCTCCCCGGATCTCAATCCCATTGAGCACATATGGGATGAGCTGGGCCGCAAAGCACGAGCTAACCATCAGATTGACAATGTTCGCGATCTTACACGGGCGTTACAACGGGAATGGAGGAATTTGCCCAACGCACTGGTATTGCGTTACGTCACGTCGATGCGGCGTAGGATCATTGCATGCATTCATGCAAATGGTGGCCACACTCGGTACTAACGAGATTTACTGAATTTGCCACATTACTTATTGAAATTCCATCTCTAAACATTAAGTAACACATTTCTGAGTTTTTGTGATTTTTGATTTTGACCCCTACCGCCCTTGGCCGGTTATCTCTCGAATATTTAACAAGATATCCAAATGCAATTTATTGGCTTTGATACAGAAATGAATGAACTTGTTTTTCCATTTTGATTTTTAAAAGTAACCCTTTTGGTTTTTGATGAATCTTTCCTTAAACATGGAGGGACGTTTCTAGTTTTGCTCAGTATAGTTTATGTACATAGAAACGAATGGGTGTTTGCCGGGACGTTGTGACTGTGTCAGAATAAGCAGTGTGTCGGTATACGCAGGTGTCAGTGTACAACACAATGGCTGTTTCCAATATAGTTTACAGACTATACTTTATGGAAGCGTCTTGGTACCAATGCTAACATACATTTATCTCCTAATTAGGCGATAATAATATCTCCTAATTAGGAGCTACTATCTCCTAATTAGGAGATAATAAGTCATAATTATGATCTATGATAGTATCTCCTAATTATGACTTATTATCTCCTAATTAAGACTTAGTATCTCCTAATTAGGACTTAGTATCCCCTAAGTAGGTGTTATTATATCATAAGTTAGACTTAATATATCCTAATTAGGACTTAGTATCTCATAATTAGGACTTAGTAACTCCTAATTATGAATTAATATCTCCCAATTAGGACATACTATTTGTATCAATGCTAAAACATGTTTTATCTCCTAATTAGGAGATACTAACCCCTACTTGGAAGATAGTAATTAGAAGATAGTAATTAGGAGATAGTAAGTCCTAATTAGGAGATACTACCTCCTAATTAGGAGATACTATCTTCTAGTTAGGAGTTACTATCTCCTAATTATGACTGCTAATTAGGAGATACTAAGTCCTCATGAGGAGATAATATTTCCTAATTAGGTGTTAGGATCTCATAATAAGGAGATAATGTACTACTATTACCATAGTTGTAGTCCAATTTAGGGCGTGACGTAAGTGATTGAACAAACACATGATGGTTTTAAATCTGTTCCGACTATTTTTAATGAGTAAGTAGATTTTCTAATTTTCATATTCGTAAGTTTATAATTAAACACTGTATTCGAATAGTATAACAATTGTCCAATAATAATTTCAATAATTTCGATCGTCTTGGGAATTTAGTAAAGTGTGACTGTTGTGCCGAAAAATCTAATCAAAACTTTTTGTTAGTATCACATAGGAACAGAACAGCGTGGGCTCATGTTTATTAACTGAAACATTATCGCGTATCATGACGTCTACATCTCTGATTCGCTGCTTCCTAATACATTCATGTAAGGCATGAATTCATCATTAGCCGGCGATATGATTAATGTTTCCTAATAAAGACCTGACACTACTGTTACTTTTTATGGAACATCGGACAAAGGCTTCAGAACAGTTCTCTGCATAGAGGTAATGAAAATCAAAGACCAACATTGTATGTTCTGACCAGCACAGTGTTTTCCTATGCTGTCCGGTTATGTCAGCATAATGCTCAGAGCCCTCCAACGCCAGGAATTGAAATTTATTTAGACCTTGAAATTTCAACAACAGAAATGCTTCACTAACATATACACGAAACAACAACATCATGAATAATGCAATTTCATGAAATAAGCAACTTATGTAAGTATGTCTCTTCCCCATGTGGATACGTATAATTCGCGATAACTGAAAGTTAGTTTCAATACGCGGTAACGTGCCCGTCGATTGCAAGCAAGTGTTAAATGTTTCACATGTTTTTACTGAAATTCGCATCCGCGATTCATGTGTGAAGAATAGTAATGTACACCATCAATACAACACGAACACACGATTAATCGCAGTTTCCACATCATGGCAACAATAACAACACGTTGCCACAATAGTATGGGTGTTATCGCTTGATTAATGATCCAATCAGCGGTAACCAATTTACTCGGTTTCAACCGGGCCAGTTGAATTTGGAAGCATAGTTGCACTGGGAACGTCCGACATTGTGTTACAATCCAGTTTATGATATAAGTGTCTAACTATGCTCCTTCCTTGATCCTTGGGTGCGGAGGACAGGCTCGCCCTCAAATGTGTTGGATCGCCTTCAGTGGAAACTGGTCTCACCCCAATGTCTGCTCCGGCCGAGTGTCCAGACGGCGTTGACTACTTTGTATTGCTACTACTTAACATGGCGGCTAGTCTTGTTATGAGTGTTTTACGGAAATAACAGACGGAAGCAATGCAGTTGTAAACAGAAAAGTGGCCGTCGAGATAGCAATTATTAATGAAAGGGATATCTTGGCGGCTTTTCCATGTAACTGATGTTAATCAACTTGTGCATGGGAATTTGCTCAATTTGTCCAAGTCCCAGGGGCAAACTGATTGCTGATGTGTTAATCAAAGACTTAATAACAGGATCCCAGATTCTTACATTGGAGAAATTTGTTAGTCTTAGTACTTTAGTTAGAGAGTCGTGTATTTGCATGTCAGACGTCCTCTCAAAATACGGAAATAATGTTATATAATCGTTAGATGCGGAACATGCCATTTCAAGTTTAATAGATCCCATAGGCGGCTGAATGATAATTTCGGTGTTCAACGACTCACCATTATGATACACTATCGTAAAGTGGAGCGTCATTTCGGTGACAATTGACCATATACCATTGGATAAATATTCTGCATTGGGTAAAATGGTATTAGGGAATATAATTATTTGACAATACTTATTCATGTGACGTTCGTTTTTCATGAACCAGGCAATTAAACATAGTTTGCTTATATTAATGGGCAAAACAGCTGCCTGTAATGGGCAGTATTCAATGGCAGTGTCACCACATGATTGCATTTCAGTCTGAGTAAAGAGTATATAACGAGAATGTTCAGAATTAACTGCGAACCACGTTATCCAGTTTTGCCTATATTCGTCCGAGCGAGATAATTAACGCATTTATGGATTTTCGATTCTCCATGATATTTTTTCGCGGAACATTTAACACCGACATTTGTTGATCTACAGCGTGTACGATATTCTGTTGATTAGAAGTTAATACATTGTTCTGTCGTCTGATCGTGCGCAGCTCAGATTACGAACTCGCGATACGTCAGCCATTTTCAGTAGCAATAGCAACAGCAGAATTGGTTGAACACGTTAATTACTCATAAACACAATATACATATATTTATGAAGCCAATTCAACACACAGATGACATGTGATTTCACTTATAGTAAGTGGGATATACTTTGCAGCAAACTGTTAACGTGCTTAGACCTAGAAACGTTCTCTAAATCACGTTTACGTTTGGAGCGTCTGACAGCTCCCTTTTTCACATGGCGTATAGCCTGTGTTTTGGCACAATCAACTTACAGAATCATAGTGGTTATCGATTACACTTGGAGAGCTATTGTCAGATGCCATTTGTTGTGTATCGAATGAAGTTGATTGACCGTGTTTCTCTATTTGTTCTCTCTCTCTCTCAGTATTTTTCTTAATTGGGCAAGGGGAATATTATCTTCCGCACTACTACAGGAGTTTTCTCGTCTATTCCTCTGAGAAAATTGCTTATCATGCTCAACTTGCACATGTTCAGACTCGCTATCAATAGGGGATTCGGGGGGTATTACATATTGGGCTCTTCTATATCGAGTATGAGACGGATCTACGGGTGCTTCCCAGTCTAATTTAGCTAAGCGCATTTGTTTAGCATGGACCTTTTTTGTTTCACTTGTCAGTTGATTCCTAATTAAAAATGTAACGGGCGACGTATGTTTAACAATTTTGTAGTGGGGCAGCCATGTGGTTAATGGCTGTTTGTTCCAATCAGGAAAGTTTCTCCTGACATGGCCTCGACGGTTGCAATTCCAGCATGTTACTAACACGCGCTCAGTGATGGGCATTGGATATAATATGGAATATTTTCGCGAGCATACGGTGGAAATTGCTGTCTGCTAGTATAGCCCATAACATCGCGAGTATGGTCCGGTTGACGACGTTCAACGGCATTGATTCGCGCTCTGCAGTTTCGAGCAAGGTGACCTGTTTTAGAACAATGGAAACACCTCCTAGGTCGGACGTGGTCCACGTCCATAGGTTCCTCAGCTCGGGCTGAAGTGTGGCCTGTTCTAAGATTAAAACGTTTCCTCAAATTGTGTTCCTGCATCTCTGTCATTACAGCTGTTTGGAACCTATTGGGGTTGTCTCTCACTATGCGCATTTTTAAGTTATCGGAATATAGGCCATCAATAAAAAAGCCTATCAACTGTTGTTCTATGACATCTTGTGCGCTTGGGTCATGAAACGCATCTTCTGCTAAATTAAGCAGTCTCTCCGCGAATACCTGCACACCTTCCCCTGGTAATTGTTTTATTTTCCTAAGTAATTGTAAGGCAAGCTGAGGGTCTGTACACTCGGCAACCTTGATGCTAATTCTGCACGAAGCTGGGCCCATATATTTTGTTGGTGATCTTTTAAGTATCGGTATATGAAATCGCCCAGGGAACCAATTGAACTTTGGTAAGCAATGAGCTTGACACGCTCATCTGTGGCATTTGTAAGTAAAGTAAACTTTTATATGTTTTTGACCCACCCCTTAAACAATTTTGGTTCCACATTGTAAGCATTCAGGGGTGTAACTGATTTCAATTATGTTCGGAATAACGTGATAGAGATATGTTTGCAGGTCATACATAATTATCTCCCTTTGCGAACAACTTGTGTCAGTTATGTTGGCTGAGGAATTTTACGCTGAAAACAGGTTTTCAAGGTAGATTCTACTCATCATTCGCATTGGTTCGTGCTATAGACCAGTGTGTATATTCCATTAGTATGTACTGTAACTATGTATTGACATTCACTGGCACGAGTGGCACGGAATTGCCGAGTTTATGCTATATTTACAGGTGGTTTGTGAAGTTTTTCCGAGTGATTGTATAGTTTTCTAGTATATATCAACACCTTGCAAATACGTGTAAAACAGGTTTCTTCGTAGATTAGCGTTGCGCAAAGCCTTCAAAGTTTACAGGTAATTCCCGGGATAACGTGCTTCAGTTCTTATTTTTGGCGCCATATTTTATCTACGCTTGCTGCAAGACAACTCTGTACGGCTTGTCCCGATAAGACGGTTAGTCATTGCTTGCCTGCTACTTGATCGTGGGTTGTGAATATGGTGATTGTAAGTCTCATTATGGTCATATGGTGATAAGATACGCCCCGTCGTTTTGCCACCAGTCTACATGTCTACACTGCATTATAATATAGCTATATAACTATACGTGTGTGTAGCGTAGTCTGTTGGCGTTATACAATGACGCCGGTGTAAGCAGCATTAGACAATCATCATGATCATGACAATGCTATAAGATACGTGTATTCGTATTTTGCGTACTCGTATTCCCGTAATAGACATGTAATATCCGCGGCAATTGAGCTCCTGTATACACATGGTAGACGTGATTGATAATTGATAAAAGTCGTACATTTCGTGGAAATACATGTATTTTGTTTACATCAACTAATTTTGATAACAAACCTGTCTATCTCCTGATTGTCCATCACACACCTACATCCTGACCTGCTGACAGGGAACTGTACTGCTTGCTGGAGGCAGGGTCAAGGCATGGTTGGTGTTTCACTATAGGAATGAATGGCCTTTTTGTTGAATTTATCGGGGTATAAACTTGGAAAACGGGGTATAAACTTGGAAAAGCCGCGGGAATACTGGACGAAGGCCGGAAGGCCTCGTCCAGTATTCCCGCGACTTTTCCAAATGTATATCCCCGATAAATTCAACAAAAAGGCCATTCATTCCTTATAATTCCAGCATTTGAAATAAATTCATCAAGAAAATGTGTTTATTTTCCGTTTTCTTAAGAATTATTTTAACTGCGCCTGACGGTTACGGAAAGTAGTTCGGCATGGAGTTTACTGGGATATAAATTATGGACAGAGACTTGCTACGGACCAATCAAATGTTAGGGAATTGTGTAAATATTTTTGTGCTGGAATTATTGATTAATAAACATGGTAGGTTCTAGTCGCATGGGCAGCTTTCAAACCAGTTTCCGCGCAGTGTGATCAGGATCTACACAGCCGTCTGATTTATCTAGAATCAAAATCTGCAAACTGTTCCAACTGCAGCATTGTCCATGTTCTTATCCGTATACCCCGTATGTGACCCGATCTGATAAAACCGGGCTGGCTAATTGGCTGATCGAATTGCGAATATTCAAGCTGGTGATGTGTATAGATAGACTGGCCTGTGGCACTGTCTGGTCTCGGTCTACACATGAATAACCCCATTTTGTCGGATCGTAAATGTATCGTGGTAGACACCATGCTATGGTCACGGTGATAAAGCGCCCCCCCCCCCCCCCCCCCCCACCTAAAATTCGCCAAGTAAAGATTTTTCACAAGTTACAAGGCACGTTTCTACGTTCGCGTTGTGAATTTATTGTTTATTTGATTTTTGTTTGCTCCAAAATGCGCCAGATCGCAGGAAATACGATGTAGATTTCCAAAAAAATCCGGGGGGGGGGGGGGGGGGTGCCCCCGGACCCCCCTAGCGCGTTCGATAATATAGTCAAGTATTGCAAAATAGTTACGCCCCCCGTAACCCGAAATCATGGATCCGCGCCTGACGAGATTGACGGTATCTGATGTTTAACTCGCAGATTATGCTTTAACTATTCGGAAATTGAATACACAGTCGTGTATTTCGTTTCGCATAATCATAGAGACCCTGTTTATGAACCTAAGTTTACCACGTCTTCACATGCAAAATTTCATTTTGAGTGATAATTCAACTCGGTGTTTCCGAGTTGGTTACGCGCAATACAATAGGATTACATTTGAGATACATACCATATGAATTCACCAGGGTCATGTGGCATGTATCTCAAATGCAAATTGCAAATGATTGGCGGCTCACCGGGATCTACAGTTTGGACAAAGGTACGTCTGTTGAACCCTATATGTCACAGAAACGAACATATCACACGTGTGAAGTATTCGTGCGAATGCGTCACACATTTCGGTGAATACTGGCCGAATTCGGCCGAATACATCACAAACCGAAAATCTCATTCACATATTTTTCACTTTTTGGTATAAACGAATATGTCACACAATCGCAAATTTCAAACTTCACCGAATATGGTCATATCTTTATCAAATCGAATGTATCGACAAGACAATCACTTTGCAGCATTTATTGTCGAAATCTGATCATTACGTAATCCAAGATGACCGCCGAAAGGTCAAAAGGTCATTATTTTATTAGAGATTTCAAACGTCTTATTTTCATGAACCGCCGGGCTGTTACACAGTTATGGTCCGTGGGTGAAGACTTTTCATATTTGATAAAATGGAGATTATCGCATAATCAAAAATGGCCGCCGTCAAAAAGTATGTCAAATTCTTAAATCTTTTAACAAAACACGGTTATCCGCCCTGCCCTCAACATTTTTTATTTCCGTCTTACAAATATTATGAAATACTGCCAATAAGTGTACCATGTAATAACAATCAAACGCTATGTGTGTATATTAGTGACATATCTAAATGTTGAAATAATAAAATATAGCCTCCACAATACACCCTGATGTGAGCGACCTCATCAGAATTTACATATTATATACATAGAGCAATGAGTGGAACAAAATAGGAACAAGATAGCCGGGGCACGCATGTCGCGCCCGCTGAGGCGCACGGACGTACGGCCGCCAACGTGCCGACTATATGGCGCTGTCGGTAAGCCAGCGCGATAAAAAATCGCACACTTCGAATTAATGGTGACGACAAAATTATTACGATACGATAATATTTTGAACAGTATAGTTCTGTCATTGTTGGTGTGAGTGTGTCACACATGTTCAAGGGAATGAACTGTCCAAATATTAAAGCAACCCTTCAAGAATATTGAAGATATGACATGATGGAGAAACTGGGACAAACTTTTCGACGTAAACAAATGGCTAAGTATTTCATCTGCATTTCAAAGGTCACAAAGGTCAAGGTCGTTTACTACTGGCGCGAGTGTGTCACAGATGTCCAGGTAAAGCAAGTGTCCAAGTATTGAAGGAATAATTCAAGTAATATTGAAGATATGAGATGATGGAGAAACTGGGACAAAGGTTTCGACGCAAATGTACACGGATGGACGTACGGACGGATGTACGGACGGAGCACCAGGAGCAAAGCAATATGCCACCCTTGCTATCGCATAGGGGGCATAAAAACGTTTAACACATTTTTACGTCAAATGTAATAATATTCCTTTAACCCATTCAACACCACATACCTATATACTTGAGTTTGCAAACAGTGTAGATCCAGATGAGCCGGCTCGTAACGAGCCGTCTCATCAGGATCTGCACTGTTTGTGAAGTGCAGGAGACAACTATTAAACTAAGCAGGGCAATATACACCCGATGGTAGCTTTGAATAACACATTGACATTTAACATATTTGTTTAACAAGAGTTGTTTGTCAAACATATAAGCCCCCCCCCCCCCCCCCTTCTCAAAAAGACATGTAGTGGTGCCACAATGTGCATAGTGGCCTCAAAATCAAACGTTTGAGCATCCTAGCACCAACTGTTCTTGAGTTATTGAGGCGAACTCGTTTTATTGTCCAAGGTCACCCGCGACCTTGACCTTGCTCAGCATGAGATATCTCAACATGAATGTTCTTGAAAAATATTTGTGACTGTGACTGGAGAAATGGGGCTTATGGGTTTTGCAACCAGTGTATATCCGGATCAGCCTGTGTATCCGCACAGTCTGATCATTACCTTCCATAATGTCCATTCAACCTGTCCATAATGTCTGAGAGAAATTCTCAAAATCTGAACTCAATATTTCAGAAAATATATATTCAGCCCTAAAGTCAGAATATTCCTCATTCCTGACCGGGTGCCAGGTCCTTGCCACACCAGTCACTTAGCTCCAATCTTATTTCTTAATTTGGCATAACATGATTTAGCTCTCGAGTATCGGAAGTCAAATTGTACAGGAGGGCCAAACCATGCAAGTCGGCATTCTGGTAACCCCGATCGTTGGATTACCCTTCGCATGCCGACATCTACAACGCACTTCATATCCTGAAGGTGTAGCCTTCCTGTATGGTCATATGCGGGAAACATTAACGTCAGTGCAACAACATTATGTACGTCTTTCTGAAATGTATTCACATATACAAATATTTATAAACAAGAAATGAGTCTATCGAACGCGAATGCCACTGGCGGCATATTGAAACGAATATTGTTGAAATGTATGAAGTGGTTACAAAGAAACAAGGTACAAATATTTGCTAAGCGTAAATACTAAGTGGAATTAGTATGTTGTGGTAAATACTGTTGCCAAATATAGTCGAAATGTATGAAGCTGTTACGAAGAAACGAGGAAAACATATTTGCTACACGCAAATGCTAAACGCAAAAAGTGTGACAGAATGACGGACGGACGGTCCAAACCCTATATGCCACCCGTCTCTTCGAGACCGGTGGCATAATGAATGTTGAAAATGCTGATATGGGCCGCCGGCTGAAAAAATACACTTACATATGCGATTTTTGGATTCATATTTTGTTCACACATTTAAAATAAGTATAGTTTTTTTCTTGAGTCAATAATGGCTGCTGCTAAAATGAAGAAATGGCGAACAATGTATGCCCTGATCAGACTCTGTGGATGCGCAGGCTGATCTGGTACTACTCTGGTCGCATATGTCATAAAGTGCCCTTTCTCAGCTGATGCCCGTCTTTAATAAAGGTATTTACAAGTATTTATTACATTCCCAACGTGTTATTACATGGATTTTTCGGTTAGAGAAAACCTATAATTTATTGTTTATTGTTATCTAACGATAGCGAGAAGAACTCATTTTTTTCATGCCGGATGCGCGCGTACAGTGATTCTTAGTTGCAAGACGTAACTGCTGCATCCGACAACCAAGTGATTCTTGGGTACTCAGATCCACTATGCAAACTATAATGAATAAACTTTAATTTATGTTGTTGTTTATGAAATCTGAACGTAATTTTCTACATTGATGACACCAGTAAACCGTTTTTTTTGTTTTAATGACGTCACATACACGCACATTTTGGCACCACAGCCATTCAGGATGAATTTTAGTCATTTGAAATGAAAAACTTACAAAATAAGTGGGATGGAATGTAATAAATAGGATGAAAAGTCATGCAGAGCATGAAGTTATTAGCCGATCAAATCAGGGTTCAATATATGTCCGCATTTTAGTAGTTACTGAGTCTCGGGGGGGGGGGGGGGGAATGAATGAGCGAGTGAGTATTGGTGTTTAACGGCCTATCAACAGCTAAGGTCATTTTTTAAGGCCGGGCCAACGGGTTGTACTATCCCGCATTAAACGGGTCCACGATGAGGAAAATTCCCAAAATCAGAACTCAATATGTCCATGCCACACCAGTCACTTTAGTAGCTCGGCCCCAAAGTAATATGATTTGCCATAAGCTTATTACTTCTTAATGGAGCATAACAGGTTAACGTTGTCACTTGTTTATCCCTTTTTTATCGATTTAAATGGTTTAAATCAACTCGAAGCTTACGTTCAACGGCCGCACAAACTCGATTGAACTGCACGCCTTCCAATGATTTAAATACGCAGCGCGTTTAAATAGTCAATTACGTTTTTTTAATGTGCGCACTGGTCATTTAAAAAGGGGCCCATCCGTGATTTTTTGCGCGATGTCGGGCGCAAGACAATCAATAATTTGCGGCATTGACAATAATTAAGGGGGGTTGCCGCAATCGCGCGTGCTGGATGCATCCCTGCCATCCCTGCATGATACGTAAACAAATCAAAGTTCGCTATGAAGGGCAATTCTTCGTTTTGATTGGTGGAAAATTTTGTGAATATTAACTAGCGTCAAATGACGCGCATACGCGATCCAATGGGATAATCCCGAGATGCTGGGGTTGCTAGTCGGAGGAGATTTTGAGCAGAGGTCGATTATAAATTAGCCAAATAAACACATTTTACGCGATTATACGTGGCTGAAACTTGTTCTGTTTAATAAATAAAAGCTTTAAATTAGCCCAATAATCGGCGTATGTTGGCGTATATGGCCATTAGAGCCAACTATGGACTTCAACAACAATAACTTCCGGGTTCAATCTCTTCCGGCGTTCAGCTCATTACGTATTCAAAATTGTGTTATTTGGCTGTATTTAAAGTTTTAAACGGAGATAATTGCCAAAAATGCAAACTTTATCGGTTGATGCAATTTGGAAGTGATACAGCAAAATTCGCGTTCGTAGATTACCGAATAGCGGAGAAAAGGGTTGCTACAAACTTTTTCAGAATTCGATGGATGACCAATATATTAGCCGATCTATAAATAGATCGGCTAATAATAATCCATCGTACACCTTTCAATATCGTGAAATTGTCAAATAATACACTCGCGTAAACAACTCGTTCGCTCTGCTCACACGTTCTGTTTCTTTATTTATTCTTCGGAGAACCTGAAACACAGAGCACATTTGCAATTCTTACAGCTACACAAATAGTATGAATTAGTTGTTGTTGTTGTATGTCTGTATTTCAGGCGCTTATTGTTTTGCCTCTATCTCTCTACAGACCCAAAATATTTCCTACAACCCATATGTGCATGCATAATCGTCCATGTGTCTGTCAGCCTGTCTGTCAGTATTTTGCACAGTCTGTGTGTATTATATATTAATTATGCTTGTTTTTTATGTGTAAGTGTATTAAAATTGTGTCTGTAATGTGCTGCAAACAAAGAATTGTCCTCTGATTATTTGGAATTTTATTCTTGTTTTTCTTAAAATCATGTTTGGCAGCAGAGTAAAATTGTCTCAAACTGAATAGATTCTACTGTGTTGCTGAAACATGATTTTATATTTAGAAAAATGAAAAAAAAATCAGCAGATGACAAAAATCTAATTGGCGAATTATATCATATGTAATGTTTGAGCATTAGTAGTTGCACACAATTATTTGTAAATTACCCTAAACCAACGAAATCCACCCACATATCGATATTACACCAAAATAATGGCCATCTTTTCAAACATCTGTGTTTTACAGAACTTATATTGAATATTTAAATGTGTTCTGTAAATAATATATTATCTAGGCAAAAAACTGTGATGCAATATAGAAGGTTATTTGAGAGTTCAAATACTGTACAAGTGTGTCATAAGTGGATGTGACTGGAGAAGTGGGGCTTATGGGTTTTCCGACCAGTGTATATCCAGATCAGAGTCTCATCAGAATCTGCACTGTTCGCCATTCCATCAATGAAACAGGATCAGGAGCTACACTGGTCAGAAATGCCATAAGCGTCATTTCTCCAGTCACAGCCACATAATTATGAGAACTCATCAAAATGCTTTGATTACAAATACAATCTACACCATTTACTCAAAGGCCAAGGGACTGAGGAAATAGTATGACTGAACGAAAATTTGAGTTAACGAGAGTTATACTATATAGGAAAACATGTAATAATTTCACTTTGAGTTATCAGTATTTTGATTACAGAAGTTTTAACAATAAAAACAACTTTTAAAATTTCTCAGATTTCCTGTAAATTTCCTAAGTTCTCAGATTTCCGGTATGTTCCGCTCCTTTTCCGCTCTTGAAATTTTCTGAGTCAATATTTTATAGCAAAAAATGACTAAGTTCTCACTTTTAACTGAATTTCCATGCTTTTTCCAGTATTTCCATGGACAATGTCTGCACTTTCCATGGACGACGTCTATACTTTCCATGGACATTGTCCAGCATATTCCAGTGTTTCCGCATTTATTCCATGGTTTCCACAGAGTTTCCATGGAAATTCCATGATGTCCATGGAATTTCCACAGAATTTCCTGTATGTCCATGGAAAATCTACAGCCGGGATCCTTGTATCTCCTGCATGTGAACACTACTTCATCTTCATTATTAAGCATAGAACATTGATTAACAGACGGCTCTCGGCTGGTGTCAGAAATCTAAATATAATCATATAATGTGTGTGTGCATGTATGTGTGCGAGTACATGATTGTACTATCAAATAATTTGAAATGCCTTGGTGGTTGGCTGGTTGTGAGTATGTGACGGGTAATTCAGCGATCAACAGTCAGTCTTAACGGAATGCTGGCCCTCGTGTACATTTTGGCCCCTGATTCTTGAGAGCTAAATCGTTAACCACCAATACTCAACTTCAATTGTGTTTTGTTTAAATCCTCTACTTATTTATTTTAGCAGTGGGTGGTAGGAGGGAGCATGTGATGGGTAATTGAACGATCGGGGTTCATCTTTACCGGAATGCCGACCTACATGATTTGGCCCTCTTGTACCGTTTTGACCCCCTGGTACTTGAGAGCTAAATCCTGTTATGCCCCATTAAGAAAGTAATAAGATTAGAGCTAGTCCTATTACTTTCGAAGTTGGAGCTAAGTGACTCTGGTGTGGCATGGACATGGCACCAGGTCAGGATATTCTAACTTCAAGGCTGAATACATAGTTTATGTAAATATTGAACTCTGATTTTGGGAATTTCTTTCATTTTGGACAGGTTGAATACGGGATAGTCCAACCCGTTGGCCCGGCCTTAAATGACCTTAGCTGTTGATAGGCCGTTAAACACCAATAATCAATCATTTTAGCAAATTTCATATTAAAAAAAAAATATTTTGATTATATTTTGTAATTTTTTTTTTTTTACTTCTATGTAAATAACACATGGGAATAGCTTATCTCAAACCAAACATTTTGATACCCATTTTGCTCTAACTTAATGAACAATGTATTTTTTCGTTTGTATATATTGTTAAAAAACATACTGATTGGACTTTTCTGACTCGAGAAATTTTCCCAGTTTACAGATGAAAGTTCTAAGTTCTCACTTATATGTCTGAACTTTTGGAAAGACAATTCCCCACACATCTGCCCTACATTCGACATATAACTCCCAAATAACAGAAATACTTATATGTTTTACACATATAACTTTCCAACATCTCTCCTATAACTATAACTCCCATACACCATTTTAATGGCAGTTGTATGTGCCCTATATTGGACATATATGGCACATATATGGCACATATATGTTTGTGCTTTCAATTTCGGTAAGGGTTGATAGCATAGAATAAATACAATGCTTTTCTGCAACCTCGAATCCTATATACAATAATATATTCAAATTGCATCATGTTATTACTAAAGTTAATGGGTGTCGTGATTTTTCGTTTCATTGCATTTCACTTTAAACAGCGCAACCTCACTTTACATGACTCGACATTACAAAACCGGGCTTCTTGAGTTTACGAATAGCGTAGTTCATGACCAGCCTGCGCATCCGCGCAGTCTGGTCATGGACTACACTGTTCGTTGAAAAAACACACAGTGTCTCTAACAAAGAACAAACGTTCGCAGTTTGTTGTGTACTGATGATGTACTATGTGTGCGCTTGTGAAAAACGCAATACGCCGCTTTTTGTCGTGACAGGTCACATATGATTTGCAAATGAACGCACCAGTACACGTGCGACACTTGAGGCATGGACGTCAGCAAATACTGCAGTATCCCATACAATGATTGCTGATACAGATCGTCTGCGTCTTTACCAAATGGGCTTGTCATGAATGATTTAATCACACTGAATCATCAGATAGTACGGAGCCCCGCAGGGAAGATGGACTTTTTTTATTCATTCGTTCCCACGAAATAACAATTCGTTCCCTCAATTTAACAATTCGTTCCTTCGAATTAACAATTCGTTCCCACGATATAACAATTCGTTCCCTCAAATTAATAATTAGTTCCCACGAAATGACAATTCGTTCCCTCAATTTAACAATTCGTTCCCTCGAATTAACAATTCGTTCCCACGATATAAGAATTCGTGGGAACGAATTGTTAATTCGTTGGAACGAATTGTTAAATTGAGGGAACGAATTGTTATTTCGTGGGAACGAATTAAAAAAAGAAAAATAATGTGTTTACGTCCCCTGCGGGGCTCCTCCGTAAAATTAGATTTATTACGGAAAAGAAACTAATCCAAATATGTTTATGCCATAGACTCTGGATTACGTAATACATTATTACGGACAGCACCGTGGGTAAATATACGCCAGTTATCATGGTAAGGGTTGACAACCTGTGATACAGCTTGTGCACCAATAATATTTGACAAACTGGCTAATTGTGTAGTTAAATTGTGTAACACCAGGTTAATATCTACGTCCTGTGCAGCCATGTTTAAGCAGCAACAAAACACAAAACAGTGCAACACCTACCTTCGCTCAGCTGCTTGATTCTTTAATATCTGACCGGCCCGGTGTACTGGATGTATGAATTGTATGTACTACTATCACGATAGTTGTTGTCCAATTTAGGGCGTGACGTAAGTGATTGAACAAACACATGATGGTTTTAAATCTGTTCCGACTTTTTTTAATGAGTAAGTAGATTTTCTAATTTTCATATTCGTAAGTTTATAATTAAACACTGTATTCGAATATTATAACAATTGTCCAATAATAATTTCAATAATTTCGATCGTCTTGTAAATTTAGTAAAGTGTGACTGTTGTGCCGAAAAATATAATCAAAACTGTATTTTAGTATCACATAGGAACAGAACAGCGTGGGCTCATGTTTATTAACTGAAACATTATCGCGTATCATGACGTATACATCTCTGATTCGCTGCTTCCTAATAAATTCATGTAACGCATGAATTCATCATGAGATTATTATAATACGGCAGCAAGAATTAGCCGGCAATATGATTAATGTTTCCTAATAAAGACTTGACGCTACTGTTACTTTTTATGGAACATCGGACAAAGGCTTCAGAATAGTTCTCTGTATAGAGGTAATGAAAATCAAAGACCAACATTGTATGTTCTGACCAGCACAGTGTTTTCCTATGCTGTCCGGTTATGTCCGCATAATGCTCAGAGCCCTCATTGTTCTACAATAACTATACATTCGCATTGACACCAGGACTATATTAAAGATGAAAAATATACTGCAAACAGACATAGTGTTGTATTTTACATGGTACAGATACATATTCAATTTCCCGAGATACAGTGAAATCTCGCTAAACATGACACCCTGGGAGGTTTCACTGTAAATCATGCATTTGAGCCATATGTGTACGTTGTGCGATCACGAACAGACATTATCACCTGCAATAAATGACCAAGGAACTCATAAAAATAAGATCCCATGTGTGTTCTTGGTGTTCTTGGTGTTCTTGGTGTCCGGTTTAGAGAGGTCCCACTGTATTTAGCTATGTTGTCCCGTGAAGCAATAACAAACCACCATGAATAGGAAACAATCAATGGACAGAGCGGCGAAACTGAAGATGCAACATATGTCAACCAACTATGAGACCAGCCTTCAAGTGTGTTACCTAAGAAAATGTGCCATTTTTCATGAAGAAATATTGTTTGGCTAGCAACTAAACCCTGGTTGGCAGTTTAGAGTAGACTAAACAAGATAAAAGTTTCATTATTTAATTAGCAATGGTCATGATGGCATCCACAAGTAGTTAATTCAAGGACTAGACTAATGTATAAGGCAGATAATTAATGTAGTAATGTACTAACTGAGTAATAGCAGTTTCTAAACAGAGTAGCGTCCCTTAGACTAGAAAATGGCTGTCGGTAGACTGGCGAATTTTGATTCTGACAAGCGCGATTTGTCTGCTGTCACTGGGTGACCGAGGTGCTGAAATGGCCTAATAAAGGTGGTCACGTGACCTCCAGCGAAGTGTAAAATCAATGTCAGCAGTCGACAATGGCCATTCCACGGTATTCTGTTGTGTATGACAGCTGGGGAATGGAACGCTCCATTTGACAGCTAAAGTAAGGATCATTTCCTTACACTCCCTCTACCTCAAGTCCCAGACATACATTACAATGAAATTAAGTATGTGTATATTCATTAGAGGAAATAATGCGAGCTATGCACCTAGAAAATGAATGACTACTATATGTTTTAAGTAGTGCATTACTTGGCAACGATCAACCTTTGACATTACCATTCACCAGGATTCACAGTGCGCACGGTGAGTAAAATATACTAGTACCCATAGATTTGAATGGTGTACCTTACTGTTTCACAGATGCAATATGTATATGCACATTGTAATAATTATTTCCATAGTTTAAATGTTGCCAAGTTAATACTAGTAATAAGGTAAGTGTAGATCCAGAATACAGTCAGTAATTTATAGCATTGTGTAGACGCAGACCTATTGCTTGGATAACCTGAGACCAATCTTGACCCTGTCTATTGCCTTGAGATGGATTTCTAAGGATTTATCCCGTGAGATGCCGGCCGACATAGTGTGCCATCCCTGAGGCGCCCATGTAACAGTGTTTCTAACCCCCACGAGGGTAACCGACTCAGGGATGTCCCACTCACGACGGGCCGCGGGCAAAAGGGGCAGCTCACCATGCCTCAACAGGTCCTTAACCCTGGAGAACAGGGTGGTTAGCCGGGCTTTCTTCGGCAAGTTCACACGTGTCAAAGAGGTATGGATCGGTGACTCAGACAGAGGTGTCGGGTGATATTATATTTTCGGGCTGGGATATGGACAGAGACCAAAGACTTTGAAATGACCAGTATATCATCTATCAAGGTAGATGGGATAGAATACTTGGTGGAGACAGTTTCCACCAAGTCGTTAAACGTCCGTCCATTCACTGATCCAGATGTGGTTGGTGCCGATGAAGTGCCGAGGGAGTCACACAGCCTTAAAACAGTGTTATGGGTGGAGCCGGCAGGTGCTAACACAACTTCATACTCCACCCCTGCACTGTTCCCTAATAAGCTTATGATATTTAGACTGTCATGGATGACACCAGTCATTGTAAAGTCCAGCTCAATCTCTGGCCGTGATGGGGAGTATAGAGCTGGAGTAGCTCCAGGGGCCGGTGATTCCATGGTCGCAGTATAGCGGGGAGTCGCCCGAGGTGTGGCGGATGCCTCAGAGTGGTGAGGCGTCGCCACTGCTTGAGCCCAGCCGTACTCCCACTGTTCTAGCGATCGGGATGGCGCGGTCGCGATCCCATTTCACAAACGAACTGCAGCCATAGCTGCCCGGGCTGGTGCACTGTCCAGTGGTGCGGGTCGTACAGCTCGCATATAATCCCCAGGGTATGGAGAAAGGTAGTATCCAACGGCCTGAGTAACCAAATTTGCGGTAGAAACAACTAGGTCGGCGTGGCCCCTACTCGCATGTCCTTTGAGCGCGTCTATACGTGATTATGTTGTCTCCTCATGAGCACACCACGGACATAGCACCTGTAGACGTCGGTGAGGCAGCGCAGCAAGGTGTCCAATGAGCTCCTTGCGGCTCGAAACGGACGACGGACAGAGCCAACACTGGAAGATCGTTTCTGTAAATACACAAGGGCACAGCGTGTCACGAGAATGTTCTATTATATGTAGTTGAGGCCACTTGTGAACTTCAGAAATTTCAGTAATTGCCGCAGAGTATGGGAATACTTGTTGGATGCCATCTAGTCAATACACTATCGTCAAGGATACGAATATTCATCAACATAATATGTTTTCATTGTTATTAATGTTCTACCCATCTATCGCGTCGTCATGGATACCGTCGTGTCGCCCATATATCGTCGTGTCGCCATGGATACCGTTGTCGCCAATATATCGCGTCGTCATGGATACCGTTTTGTGTCGCCCATATATGGCGTCGCCATTGATACCGTTGTGTCGCCCATATATCGCGTCGTCATGGATATGTTGTGTCGCCCTCATGTCGTGTCATCATGGATATGTTGTGTCCCCCATCTATTATTTTGTTTTCTTCTTGATAACAAAACAGAGTTAACAATTACATATTCTGTCTATCTTTCAGATTCCTGTTTTATTGCTGACCGGAACCACCGTGGCAGGTTGGTTCCTGAAGACGTTCGCAATCTATCAATATGATAGGCGACAGCAGGCTTTTGTATTCCCTTCTTAACGAGGTATATCAGGTAGTCAATTTTCCTGATTACCAAATGAGGCCCCTGCCAATTAGCCTTCAGTTTCGGACAGACCCACACTTTACGTTGTTGCTCGTATAACCAGACAGGATCTCATACATTAAACTGTCTCTCAGTCGCCGTCAAGTCATAATGACATTTGCTGTATTCAGCATTTTTTCTCAAGTTTGTACGCCCTATCTTATGGGCTTCCTCTAACTTCTTTTGTAGCATGCTGGGTCTACTGAGGTGTCTTCTTATGGGTATGGCACTGCAGCAGCCATTGGCAGAGTTACCTCCTCCCTGCCTAAGGCAATGATGTTGGGTGAAAGTCCGGTGCACGTATGTTTTGATGCTCGATAGGCCATCATCACTTGTGCTAAATATACGTCCCATGTATGTTGATTTTTATTATAGTACATGGTTAACATGCTCGCTAATGTTCTGTTAAAGCGTTCCAAACTGCCGTTTGCCTGGGGTCGCATGACAGAAGTTGTCACTTTCTTGATATGCAGGAGAGCACACATTTCCGTGAATAATTGTGACTCAAAATTTGACCCATGGTCTGTTAAGATCTGTAGTGGCGTACCCATCTGTGTGATGAAATTGTCCACAAATGCACTAGCGACTGTCTTTGCCTCTTGATTAGGAATAGCTACAGCCACAGTGTATTTTGTGAAGAGATATTTTATGACTAAAATGTATTTATTTCACTTTTCTGTTGTAGGTAGCGGTCCGAGAATGTCCATGGCCACTTTCTCCATTTGACCACTGACAGGACAGGATCCAAGCGGCGCTTTTCCCGATTTAGCTGGTTTCCGAGCTGCACACAGATCACAATTTTCACAGTAACTATTTATGTATGTTGTCATTGCATGCCAGTAGAAGGATTATCTTATGTGGCTTAACATCTTTTCAGTACCTAAGTGGCCAGCCGTGGGAATGTCATGAAAGTGGTGGAGGACATATTGTTGCCGTGACATGGGTACAACTAGCTGGGTGTAAGTGTCTTGGATGTTTTCAGTAATATATTTCCGATACAAACGTCTACTGCGTAATTTCAACCTGCCCCATTGTCGCCAAAGTGTTTTCGTCTGGGAAGTAGCTCCTGAGTAATGGTTCCAGGATGGCTGTATTTTATTGTCGTTATTCAGCATTGTACTTATTATGGGTCCTACATGTATATGCTGATCTTGTATTTGTTCATGGAGTATGTCACTCAGTTGCCAGCCATCCAACAATACACTGTTTTGACATTGCTCGGCTGCCAATGCTGCCTTTTGAAGTCTGGTTGTAGCCCGTACTGTGTCGTTTGCCTCGTCTGCTAACTCGTCTGTAGCCACTAGGTCGACGGGCTCACACACTTCAACTGCACATCATATCTCTCCAGTAAGGTCCGGGCCGTCTGTTCCTGCTCCTTTTTATTCGTCACTGCGTTTTTGCATATCTGGTGCAGACTCTGCAGGGGGCCCTGCTCAAGGCATCTGCGTTGCCTTGAAGTCTCCCCGGTCGGTGTACAACATCGAAGTTGTACGATTCAATACATTGCAGCCAACGTGCTATCTGACCCTGTGGCTCCTTGAGGTTCCGCATCCAAGACACAGCGGTGTTGTCGGTGCGCAAAATGACCTTTTGTCCGTAGATATATGAATGGAAGTGATTTAATGCCGTCACTGCAGTTAGTAGTTCCTTACGGTTTGATCAATAATTCAGTTCATGTTTGTTCAACGATTTGCTCATGTAGGCGATCACGCGCTCATTTCCATCTTGTACTTGAGATAGTACAGCGCCAAGGGTACGGTCTGAGGCATCTGAATCAATGTAGAATGGCTACTCAAGTTGGGCATATGCGAGGACCGGTGCGGCAGTTAGCGCGTGTTTTAGTGCATTAAATGCCATATCGGCTTCAGATGTCCACTCAAATTTGCCTCCTTTCTCGCACAGTTTGTACAGTTGTTTTGCTATTTCGCTGAATTGGCTAACAAGCTTGTTTGTAATAAGTAGCCAGGCACAGGAATGATTTTAGTCGTTTGACTGTTGTGGGAACCGGCCAGTCTTTAACGGCATTTACTTTCTCGTCATCCGTTCTCACACCTTCGCTCGACACTACATGTCCAAGTACCTTTACAGATCGTTGGAGAAATACACATTTCTTCGGCTTGAGTTTTAAATTTGCTACATTTAGTCGTAGAAACACATGTTCTAACCGTAGCAAGTTTTCATCAATAGTTCTGCCGGGTACCATTATGTCGTCCATGTATACGACACATTCTTTCCATTGTATACCGCGTAGAACTTCCTCCATTAGACGGCTGAACTCAGACGGGGCCGTGACTAGCCCAAAAGGTAATCGGAGAAACAGTCCAAGGCTGGTGGCGAAGGCGGTTTTGTCCTGATCTTCAGGTGCGATACTCATCTGCAGAAACCCTGGTTGAGCTCCATTGTACTGTAGTATGTTGATCCGGCAAGTGCATATAGACAGTCATCTATACGACTTAAAGGATAGCTGTCTTTCTTTACATATTGATTAACTTTTCTAAAGTCTATTGCAAAGCGTGTATATCCGTATTTTTTCTTGATTAGGACATCAGGGCTGCTCCATTCACTAATACTAGGTTCAATAATCCCGCGTTTAAGCATTTCTTCAATTTTTTCGCGTTCTATGTCTCTTTTAGCGAGTGGTAGTCGTCTTGGCGGCTGTCGCACTGGTGTAGCTTCTTGAGTGTCGATGTGATGTTGCACACTATTTGTGCAGCCCTGATCATCGGCGGAACGCGCAAAAACTGACTGATATTTTATTAATAACTGCATTAGTTTGCATGTATCGGCTGGCTCTAAATCAGTTGAACTTCTCTCGAATAGGTCAGTCAAGTAGTCTGGAGGTGTTTCACTGTCCTGTGAGCTTTTCTCAGGTTTCTGAAATGTATTTGCACATCTGGAAGAATCGCAAATGTCAGTATTGATAGATTCACACAGCCCGTTTGACGTATTTTTGTACAATGTCACAGGTTCCTCGCTGTAATTCATTATAGCTATGGAGGAGCTGTCTTCGGCTGACACAATGCCCTCGACTAAGTGTACTGTTTCTGATGGGCATGTTTCCTGTAGGGAATTTCGACTGGAATCCATGAGGCAGAGTTTGCTGGCAACGCAATGTTCTCTGTTACTGTAATACGGCATAGCATGGAGCTGCCGCCACCAATACAGCATTGTATACTACAATTACTTGTTACGATTTCATATGTTTCATAATCTACATTTTTCACATTTTACAGGAGAAAGTCCTGTCCTAAGATTCCATCTGGTACCATGTCACAGACTATCACATTATGTATGAAATGTTTATTTTGTATATTAATGGGAATATCTGCCCTGCCGTACACTCTAAGTTTGTATCCATTTACGTCATTTATTGTTGTAGAAACGTAGAAGTTCAAGAGATGGACTGATGTTTTGGAAACAGTGATGTGACAACAAGGAAGAGGTTGAGCCACTGTCTACCAGAAATGTTACTGTTATATTATATATATTTCCTCCTGTATAGCAGCCGTTGTCTCGCTTTTCTGCTATTTTACCTAGCCGTTCACTGTTTTCCGTCTGTTTTACATGTGTGTCACTAATTTTACAATCTTCTTCATTTTCAGTCTGTTTCACCTCACTAATGCTACAATTTTCTCTGTTTTCAGGCCGACTCTCCGTCTTCGTGGACGACCGGCCTACCATGTCGACGGATGGTCGTTTCCCTGCAAGTTTTGTTGACTAGGAGCTTGGTTGACTGGTCCTTGTGGTGATTGATAGTTGCTATAGTTACGGTTTTCTTGGTGACATGCAATCTGATCTTGGCGCATGGAATTAGCTGCGCCGCGTGCTGGTGCGTTGTCACTATGGAAACGGCTGTCCTGGTAATACCCGCCGCCTTGATTGTTTGGCGCCCAGTTATGTGAGTTCGGTTCGGGACCCATATAGCGTGTGGCTCCCCGTGATGCGTTGTTGTTTTGGCGATTTCTGTCTGACTGGTACCAGTCAGCTGGTTGATACTCTTCATTGATATACGGACAGTTTCTTCTTAGATGATGTGTTGACCCATACTCGTAACATCTCTTTTGGTTATACGAGCTGTCGTCTCCCCAATTTTGTTTACAAGGCCGCCTGCTCTGAGGACGATCTCCATTTGGTTTTTATTTCAGATTGTTGGTGTTTGGACCCCGGTCACCCCAGTGGTTCTGTTGTTTTTCCGAAGATACCATACGGACGGTAGTTTCCTTTTTATCATCTCTACCCAAGATGCCTTCATATGTCTGTACTACGTTCACTACACAGTCAATTGTTCTACAGTTAGCGACTCTGCACCGAAATCGCATCTCATCAGAGAGGGATCTGTTCAGTTGATTGATAGCTACAGTTTCTTCAGCCAGGCTGTCTAGTCGACGGTATGCTCGCCTTGCCAAACGTTGAATGCTTTCATTCTGCGTGTTGCCAACACGACTACTTAGTCGTTGAGCAAGTGTCCTATAATTATTTATTTCTGTGTTCGGAAGTTTCAGCACGAACACCTGCGCTTGTCCACGCATGCAGGCAACTAACGCTAGAGCTGTATTACGCATACTCCATCTGCCAAGTTCAGCACAAATTTCAAAATGTGCATAGAAAGCCTCCCAGTCGGATTCTCTATTGACTGTCTCTGGCTTCATCGACGGTCCAGGTTCAACAGGGTTGGATGCTGGACTATAGTCGCGATAGTAGCGGGGGTATTCATTTGCCTGTGAGCGAGACCTTGGCCTAGCACTGAAGTAGTCGTCTGGATACATGGGCACATCAACTAGTCAACTATCGTTGCGTAAGATGTGCCGCCGTTTACTAACTAGGTCAGGTGTGTGATTTACAGCTGACTTTTCAGGGTAACTATTAATGTTCATTCCACTTCTTTGACACCAATTGTTATGCTAGCAACTAAACCCTGGTTGGCAGTTTCGAGTAGACTAAACAAGATAAACGTTTCATTATTTAATTAGCAATGGTAATTATGGTATCCACAAGTAGTTAATTCAAGGACTAGACTAATGTATAAGGGAGATAATAAATTAACTAAGTAATAGCAGTTTATAAACAGAGTAGCGTCCCTTATACTAGAAAATGGCTGTCGGTAGACTGGCGAATTTTGATTCTGACAAGCGCGATTTGTCTGCTGTCAATGGGTGACCGAGGTGCTGAAATGAGCCAATCTCCTTTCTTATATAGACACTGGATCTGACAGTCAGCCAATCGGATGGCTAGGACATTCTGACAGTCAGACATTTCATTGGTTGAAATAGAGCGCTGACTGTCATATAGTGACGGTCAGATGTACAGACGATTATACATGTCAAAATACATCAGGTAAGTGTAAAAATATGAAGATAAACATGCATTTAATGAGTGACCGCCAGCCAGAAAGGTTGCGTGAATCGACAGTCAAATAATGGCGGTCACGAAACTTTGCGAGCACCGCCGAACAAATAATTAGAATAATGGAGCTATAAGAACGTTTGAGGTATGATACCTATTTAAATACTTAGGAGAAGTGTTCAGCTACCAAAATATATCAATATGACACCATGGTAATGAATATCCAGCCCAAACTGGCATAATAAAGGTGGTCACGTGACCTCCAACGAAATGTCAACACTCGACAATGGTCATTCCACGGCATTCTGTTGTGATTGACACAACAGAATGTGAATAGTATGGCATATATAGCAGTTATGTAGCACACCACCTTACAATATTCATCTGATCTGGCAAATCAATCATTAAATAAAGTAGTTAAGATTTGTATGACAGCCGGGGAATGGAACGCTCCATTTGACAGCTAAAGTAAGGATCATTTCCTTACAATATTTACAAATAAATGTGATATTTCCTACAAATTACGTCGAAAGCTGACTAAATTTTCATAGCAAATGAGGAATTCTATTCCGCATTTGCTAATAAATTTTCGTAAACTTTCAACATCATCTACCGAAAATAACGTACATTTAATAAATAATGTTCATGGAAAATCTTCTTAGATACAAAATCATATAGGCTGTCTTAATTCAATTGACGGGCTAATTGAATGTTCTTGATGACAGGAAAATATTGTTCGAACTATGCAATATCGATATTAATATTCTCCGACATATGTCGCCATCTGACCGTGAGCCCCTTGAACTAGGTAGCCATTGACCTATACTAATGGCAGAACACGAGACCTGGTGTCTTGAATGTGGTAGGAAATGATCACACGTGGCCGATAGAAGCTGAACACCAGTAAGTCGCCATATTGGCTTGAAATTGAAGTAACAGTGACGTCACAACACGTACACATGCGCATCACGTGATCAGGAAAATATGCATGTCCTGTGATACGTTGGTAATTTGCCAATTCGTTCTCGGATCGATTCGCTCTTAATCGGGGTGGCGTAAATTTGTATGTCAGGGTTGCATAAGGAACATTTCAGTGGAAATCCATTTGCAGTTGTAGCGAAAAATGTAAATCCAATAATTGTTTACATGAAAACATTGTTAATGTGAAATTTACAGACTATCATAATGTTGCACTTACGAACATTTTAGTCGTACGAAGTTTAGTGAAAAGATATAGAGAATAGTAGGTTAGTGCCGTGAATGGGAAAAAATATATGGCAAGGCTTAGCAAACGTGATGGGCGAGGCTCTGCCGTGCCGCGCCAGATATGTTTTCCCATTCACGACACTAACCTATTATTCTATTTATCCCGTCAATACGTAAAAATAGCTTTAACATGCAATGCAAATAACCCCAGCCACTGCACATATTCATACTCAGTGATTAGGTCTTATTGACAGGATATCAAAACTGTTTCACGGCACCTTGTTTCACGGCACATACGCACTGTGTTGACGGGATAAAAGACTGCGGATGCGCAGGCTGATCTGAGACAGCATTGAAATAGCACACTCATATAGCCTGATAACGATATATGTTCCATGCTAGAATCATAACAAGTGTGTTATTGATGGAATGGCGAACAGTGCAGATGCACAGGCTGATCTGGATCTACACTGGTGGCACAACCCATAAACCCCATTTCCCCAGTCGCAGCCACATTTATTAGTTAGGGTCCGTTATGGTGGGGGCGGTGTAGGGGCGTATATTTTTTTAACTTTCACTAACTGAATTGCAGACAGTGCGGGGTAGGTTGATCTGATACAGCATTGGTCGCGGATGACATCCATGTACGTCCAACTTCTCACAGCCACATCATATCCAATATTCGTGTGAATTGGCCGGTCATTTGATTCGCATTTTGATAAACATATGCATTTCTCAGGTTATTAACCCAAACTGACGTCACATCACAGTTCGTTGACCCTATGGACAATTATACGTGTCATGTGACTGAGTGACGTATGGACAAGTATACGTGTCATATGACTGAGTGACGTATGATCATAGACGCATAACAAAACTATTAACCATTAAACTGCCGAATTAAATGTTGTCGTCTGCTGTTTATTTTTTATTTTCGATTTTTCTCATGAAAAACATGGTTTGACAGCATTTTAGAATCATTTCCGGTGGAAATGATTCTAAAGTGCTGTCAAACCATGTCTTTATTGAGAAAGAAGGCAATATATACAGCATCAACAGAGGACAATTTTCGTGCTCAGCAGTCTAAGGGTTAAGAGTTTCATTTAAAAATGTTAATTAGTTCCGGTCATGATCCACCCAGATCGGCCTGCACTTCAGCAAAACAAATCACATAAGTGTTCTTCACTCTGTTCGGTATGATTGCCTACGTGTATAATGTCTGCTAAAAATGACCTGTTCAGAATTTCCACTCTTCAATGCAACACCCGCCATGCTTCTAGCATTCAGGCTATATGATCAGGACCTACACATATCATAAACCCCATTTTCTCCAATCAAGACCACATATACGATATACTATTCAGTCGCAGTGAATAATACACCTGTATCAATGGCCATGACCGAACACAACATGTATGTATTCATTAATTTCTTTTTTGTGCGGAAACTCGCCATCCGCAACCGGTGTATGGTATAAATACGGTTCCGGTGTCACCCTCAAAAACACTCGACGACGTGCGTTAACGACTTGCGGGAAACCCGAATATATGCTTCCGAGAAAATAGATTCAAAGAAGAAATAGTTGAGAGAAGCTTACTTGATTGTATAAGATATTAAAGATTTTTGTTCGCTGGACTAGTAAAAGATATCGGTAAGCATTTATTAACTTCAATCACGACGATTATTTTATTGTAATATTTTTTGGAAAAATGTGTCATTCCATCAATTGTACATTAAAATTCGGTTGGAAAAACATTGTAAAACGAAAATGTATGACTAATGTGGATCTAGAGCACATACATGTACACAAAAGCGCCATTTCTCCAATCACAGCCACATTTGAGACACATCGTGTGAGTGAGCACCTTCGGACATCTGCGTAATTTCATGAAATACGTTTCCAAAACTCACGATATGTTCCGTAATTGGCGTCAAAAGTTGACAAAGCATTCAGAGTACATGTGCAATTACATTCCGTGTGCACTCTGAAAGTTTTATCAACATTTTACTTTATTTATGAAAAATATTATAAAGTTTGTAAACGTATTGCGTAAACGCAGATGTCCGTAGGTACAATATGACATGTCTCATTTAGGATTCGTAATGGCGGGGGTCTACTGTTGTAGTATTGCTAGAGTACAGATAGAAGATGAAGGCGGTATGGTGTCTACTCCAGTTTTGGATTGCAATCACGGCTGTTAGTAGACTCCCGTGTAGTTACGAACAGTAACTCTTAAAATATACTCCGGGCGTGCGGTAGATTTCAATAGTTATTGTTCGTAACTATGTTCCTTTGATATTTACGTTTGTTATGAAGGGGATTTACTGTATGTATTGTTGATACATGTACATTACAGATATACTGTGAAGGCGATATGGTGCCTACTCGTGATTTGGGTTGCAATCACGGCTGTTAGTTGCGAACCGTTAGTTGCGTGTAGTTGCAAACCGTTATTCTTGAAATATGATAAGGTAGTTGATTTCAAGAGTTTCTGTTCGCAACTAGCTTATGTGGATATGTAGGGTCGGTTATGACGGAGGTTTACTGTAGTAGTATTGCTAGATTGCAGTTAGAACTTGAAGGCGGTATGGTGTCTACTCATCTTTTGGATCGCAATCACGACTGTTAGCAGAGGCCAGTGTAGTTGCGAACAGTAACCCTTGAAATCTACTTCGGGGGTAGATTTCAAGAATTACTGTTGGCAATTAGTTTTCGTGGATATATAGGACCCGTTATAACGGGGATTTACTGTATTAGTGTTGATGTATTACAGATAGAAGATGAATGTGGCATGGCGTCTATTCGTGTTTGGGATTGCATTCACGGCTGTTAGCAGAGACCCGTGTAATTGCGAACAGTAACTCTTGAAATCTACTCCGGGAAGAGTTGCTGTTCGCAATGAAGTTCCTTGGATATGTACGGTTCGTTATGACGGAGATTTACTGTGTTATTGTTGATATATTACAGATAGAATATGAAGGCCGTATGTTGTCTACTCGTGTTGTGCATAGCGATCGCCGCCGTCAGCGGAATGCCAAAAATAAATAGGCTGCGTGGCGGTAGAGTCCCAAGATCGGCAAATGGGAACCCAGCCGCTGATGGAGAGACACCCGGTGTGGAAGCTGAGGATGAAGATGATGTTGAACCTGCTGATAGGAATCCAGCTAACGAGGGAACGGAAGACGCTGAAGTCCCACAATCGGCAAATGAGAACCCAACCGTTGATAGAGAGACACCCGGTGTGGAAGATGAAGATGCAGATGATGTTGAACCGGCTGATAGGAATCCAGCTAACGAGGGAACGGAAGACGCTGAAGATGCTGAGACAGATCGTAGCAACACTAACAGACAACGTAGACCCTCCAGCGGCTCCAGCGGCTCCAGCGGTACCAGCGGCTCCAGCGGTTCCTGCGGCTCCAGCGGCTCCAGCGGCTCCAGACACGCCAGCAGTGCGTCATCAGGTTCACGTGAAAGGAATCCAGAAAGGCCGTAGAAGGACTGGTACACATACTAGAGGCTCGAGTAGCTCCAGTAGTTAGTCATCTCGTTCAAATGGCAGGAAACGAAACACGGCGGGATAGGGTGGCGCACAAGATGTTGATTAGGCGGCCGACAGAAAACCTGGGCCATCAAGGGCCCGTTTCACTAAACTTCGTACGACTAAAGTGTTCGTAAGAGAATATTTAGGATCGTCTGGAAATTTCAATTGGTGGATTTATATTTATTGAGCATATGCAGCCTATGCTCAATAAATGTAAATCCAATAATTGAGAAATTTACAGTTAACTCTTGCACTTCAGTCGTACGAAGTTTAGTGAAACGGGCCCCGCGGATCTAGTAGTAGAAGGTCGCAGGTGTAAATTCATAGTTTTGAGAAAGACGAAGTAATCGTTATGACATGTACTAGATTAATGTAAATAAATATAGGAATGAATGGCATTTTTGTGGAATTTATCATGGATATAAACTTGGAAAAGTTGCGGGAATACTGGACGAGGCCTTCCTGGACGAAGGCCGGAAGGCCGGAAGGCCTCGTCCAGTATTCCCGCGACTTTTCCAAGTTTATATCCCCGATAAATTCCACAAAAATGCCATTCATTCCTTATAATTCCAGCATTTTAAATAAATTCATCAAGACAATGTGTTTATTTAACGTTTTCTTAATAATTATTTTAACTGCGCCTGACGGTTACGGAAAGTAGTTCGGCATGGGAGTTTACTGGGATACCCCGATAAATTCCACAAAAAAGGCCATTCATTCCTATAATTTAAAACACATGCTGTGCTAAACTGAGTAATGTATGATGTCTGGGTATACATCACGCCAATGATACATTACAGGGCTCCAGATAAGAATTAGTAATTGAGTATTTTCACTCCATTATATCTGAAGCAATTGGGTATTTTAATATTGTAATTGGGTCAAATAAAATCACACTACTGTTTACACATCAACAGACAGCAATTATTGAATAGTTTGCTTCGAAATAAAAACATGTCTTGGCATTTCATTAGAATTGTCTCCTTGGAGACAATTCTAATGAAATACCAAGATGTGTTTTCATGGAAAATAAGAAAAATATGCTATATTTGTGGTCTGGTTACTGTTTTCTGTAGCATGATAAAGGTAGAACAATTTGTTATTTTTTTTTGATACTCGCTACTTCTGATTTAATTGGAGTTTTGGCAATTTTAATTGTGTATTTACGCAAATAAGCAGCTTACATGTATCTGGAGCTCTGAATTATACTATTTGATTTTGATTATATGATCCATAATCTGCGACAAAATGCCTTGAAGTAATACATGGATATATATACTGGTTGGTATGATTGAATATACACTGTGAAAACACATAATTTGCTGAACTAAATAATTAATTATTTTACCGGGTATGCATCTCAAAAATGAGATGACAATACTTGCCACGTCTCTGTATATCTCAATTTCGAGACGTGTTTGATTTTGTTCCACATACCGAGTGGAAACTCACGGAAACATGTGTAACCATCGGCACAGGGCAAGAGTGACGCGCATGCGTACGCTGCATCAGAAGTTATATTGCGCACACATGTTGCAAGCCGCAATTCTCCAGTCATGGAGCCCGAACATGCGGTTGTTCGTAAAGGCATTACTGGTTATACTGGACACAAGCTCATTCCTTCAGTCTCAGTAAAAGTGTGATCATGGAATAGTATACAGATTGTTGTTGTACGCGTATGGATTTCTGTCTTATGAAGATGAATAGCTCTCGGATAAAGATCCGCTGTCGGAGTTAAGCGGCTTCTGAACCGTGGTCAGCGCTCCTGCGTTTTACGGCTGAAACACACAACGAGAAAATATAGATTAACTATCTCTATGTGTGTGATATAGACTAGTATATTACGAGAGAGTGTTCGACAGGCATGAAGTTGGAGACGTACGGTCCTCAAATAATATCAACACATATAATGTATGCACTACCAACTGCGCTAATCTTGCCAAAATATGTAAATTTCCTTATTTCAAAACAATTTAATATTGTACTTGAAATCAAGTAGCTTGATTGGCCGAGCCTGAGCTCTGCTACAGCTCAGGTTCAGCAAATCAAACTGCTTGATTGGGAGTCGAGATTGCCATCAGATGTTCAGAAACGTTGATAAATGCTGGCGGTTGTGTAACTACGTTGTACATGTATGTCGTCCACACATAAACTGGGGCCCGTTTCACTAAACTTCTTACAACTAAAATGTTCGTAGGTGCAAAATTATGATTGTCTGTAGATTTCACATTAACAATGTTTTCTTGTAAACAATTATTGGAGTTACATTTATTGACCATAGGCTGCATATGCAGCCTATGCTCAATACATGTAAATCCATCAATTGAAATTTCCAGACGATCCTAAATTTGCACTTACGAACATTTTTGTTAGTCGTAGGAAGTTTAGTAAAACAGCCCCCTGCAGAGCAGTGTTCATATTAGGAGTTCAATGTCAATGTTAAAGGTACGTGCCCACTCAGTAGTCACGTGATGTTCTTTATAAAATTGACATCATCTGTCAGAGACATTTCCTGGCAAAATAAGCATTCATTCACCATTACCCCACGTATTGATTGGCATTATTATACATTTCATATCAGATGTAAATTTTCAGACTGTCATCAGGGTCGATAACCGTGTTTCCTTAAAATGTTGACGGACATTACTATTTCTCCTCTGTATTTATGTGTTGATGTGCAATTAGCGTAAATAGTATGCCTCATTTGCATATGAAAATAGCCTGATACCACCGCGCATCACTATCAGTAAAATAAATATTACTAAATGATTATATCTTATATCGGGCAGTAGTAACTTTTATAACTGGTGGAATAGTGACACAGTTATACATTTATGTAATTCCTATAAAGAACATGTTGTGACTACTGAGTGGGCATGTACCTTTAACGCCACTGTGTCTCCGATACTTCACATATTCAATATGTATTATATTTATTTGATGGACTGCAAATGGCACGTATCAACATTTAAGTAGAAGCATTGTTTTACCAATCTCAATTTGTTTCAGGCGAGTCATAAACATTATGTGCGAAATACAATGCAAATATATAGAGGATATTCATATTTTTGCAACGAATATGACATATATGTTCATCGAGTGGTGTGAAATGTCCATATTTCACGAGTGTCGTTTCAAACATATGAATATTCTATTTATTATATACCGCTACATGGAAATTAGCAGTTTTTTTAGACTGTATACAGTAATGAATGTGCATTTGCAGCCTAGTTGCGCTGTTTTCCCGAACATAGATTGTATGAATATAGATAGCGGAAGTAGTCGTATTTTCACCGGAAGTTGTTTATTTAATCGATGAGAACATATAACTTTTATTTACAGCGTATAACTATGTATTTCATGGGTAGGTATATAATAAATAATTATTGTTTTACAACTGTGCAGCACCATGTTCTATGCATACATTGTATCTTATACACAGTGCACTAATGTTTACAAATATTCAACGCAGCACAGTCGTATAGTCGTGAAAGCTCTGAATTTTCTGTAGTCGGTTATACATGTATACAACAATTACAACACATGCATACGAGGACCTGTCAAAACATACTTAATTTTACAAAGGCACTCAATACCAACGAATAGCACAGAAAACAGTAGTGTCAGAAGATGAAAATCAAAGAGCTCAAATATATTCAAGCAACCGTATTGACAAAGAACTTGAACGGTGCGGTGAAGCAAATATGTTTGTCATTTAAGTGATGACTTTCAGCGACATGGAGTATTTATTTGAATGAAAATGGGCAAGAAAGTGCATATGTATTTGAAGGCTCGCCTGCAACCATGTTGCATGTATTTCATGCATTCGTATAATGGCAATATGTTCGCCATTCCATTAATGAAACAGCCGTCATTCTTCTAAGAAGCAATATACAATGTAGATCGTTATCTTGCCACATGAGTGTGCTATTTGACCAGGAGCTACACTGGTCACATATCACACAAGTCCCATTTCTCCAGTCATAGCCACATATAATGGCAATACCAATGCATTTCATGTTACTTACAGTAGCTGTCTGAACTGTCAGAGTTGGTGTCTGACACAGAATTGGTTTCATCAGAGGCGCTTTCCGTTGAATCACTTGTCGCTGCAAACACAAACGTGAAAAATGTTGCATAGAAAAAGTACAACCAAAGGAGATCGAAATGCACAGGTAGCGGAAACTGTAATCACTTAAGACCATACAAAACATGCATCGTACATGCATGTGTACTCGTCTACTGACATGTTACATAGCAATAATACACCCAAAGGAGATCGAAAAGCACAGGTAGATGAAACTGTAATTATCTAACACCATATAAAAGAGGCATCGTCTTATTTCTCAATAAAAACATGGTTTGACAGCACTTCAGAATAATTTCCAATGGAAATGATTCTGAAGTGCTGTCAAAGCATGTTGTAAATTGTTCTAAAGTGCTGTCAAATCATGTTTTTGATGATAAAAAACATGGGATTAACATTCACAGGAAATTATGTCAAGCTAATATGTGGCTGTGACTGGAGAAATGTGACTTATGGGATTTGTAAGTTGTGCAGCTCCTCATCAAATACCACACTCCTCCAGCCTGGTGACGATATACATCACTGGTTGGTTTAAACATAGTGTATTTGTATAACAGTTACACGCATGACATCAATAATAATATAATCAGTACTATACAAATGGGATTGGATTGAAAGCAAGTTTATATAAATCCTCCCCTCACATGTGACTTAGTATCTGGCTGCCGAAACCAGAATATAACAACCACAAAAACGAAAACGTCTGTGTTAAACGAATGTTAAGGTGTCAGCGTTTCTGACAATATATGTATATATATAGTTGTAAAATAACTCAGACTCAACTAATCAATCCGCCTGATCCCATGCACATTATTCAAGCATTCTCAAAGCAAACAGTATACAAGTATTAGGAAGATTATCGCTAGTTAGAAGCATGGCAGGGCGCCGCTTCACTAATTACCTTCGTACGACTAAAATGTTCGTAAGTGCAAACTCATGATAGTACAGTGCAACCTCTCTACAACAGCCACCCATGGAAAGACGCAAAACTGGCTGTTGTAGAGAGGTGGCTGTTGTAGGGAGGTTAATGCTGAATTAAATTTTGTCGTCCGCTGTTTATTTATTTTCTTCGATAATTATCATCAAAAACATGCTTTGGCAACATTTTAGAATCATTTCCAATGGAAATGATTCTAAAATGCTGTCAAAACATGTTTTTTATTGAGAAAGAAGGCAAAAGCAACGACAGACGACAATTTTCGTGCTCAGCAGTCTAAGGGTTAGATACAGAGGAGAGGGTGTTGTTGTAGAGAGGTGGCCGTTCGGGGAGGTTCGAATGTATGTACATTGCACATTAACAATGTGTTCTTGTAAACAATTATGGATTTACATTTATTGAACATAGGCTGCACATGTAGTAATGAAATACATATATCTGTTACATGTATGCTTGTGATCATGATAATTGTAAATATAAAAGTATGTGAATGTTATAATCAGGATTTAATCATTATATATAAGAGTAAGACGTTGTGTTTTGCACCTTCGGACATCGGCGTAATTTCATGAAATACGTTTAAAAAATTGATAATATTTTCCGTAAATTACGTCAAAAGTTGACAAAATTTTCCGAGAACATATATTCCGCAAGTATTCTGAAAATTTGTTCAACTTTTGACTTTATTCATGAAACATATCGTCAATTTTGGAAACGTATTTAATGAAATTACGCAGATTTCCGAAGGTACACAATCACATGGCGTGTATCATATAATAAAGACAATTGGCCATGTCAGATATTATTTTAAGTGAAGCGAGAAGAAATCTTGATTTCAGTCTATTTTCTGAAAACAAGTGATATAATTCGTGTATTATTTGCGTTTTCATGAGATTTGTATCAAAACTATGTGATAATCTCTCGCTTTTTCGAACCCCTAAAATGATATATGCATACATGTATACATAGACGTACACAATAGGATCGTCTGGAAAATTAAATTGATGTATTTACATTTATTGAGCATAGGCTACATATGCAGCCTATGTTCAATAAATATAAATTCATCAATTGTTTACAAGAAGACATTGCTAATGTGAAATTTACAGACTATCATAATTTTGCACTTACAAACATTTTAGTTGTACGAAGTTTAGTGAAACGGCCCCCAAATACCTTAGCCCTGTAAGGATTGATTCACTGCGGAGGACGGATCTTACCCCTCCCATTCTCTGATTTACACAAAAAAATAGTTTTGCTTATAATACCGATATCCACATTTGAATAATAATGCCCGAGTAAATGTAAATCCAATAATTGTTTACAAGAAGACATTGTTAATGTGAAACTTACAGATTATAGCATAATTTTGCACTTACGGACATTTTAGTTGTACGATGATTAATGAAACGCGCCCCAGATCTGCGATATTGTCTGTAAATGACGTCACAAGCTGACGTGATTCCGCATTTACTATTTAACCGTCGTCATTTTTCAACGTCATTCACAGAAAACATCACAGATTCTGTAAATATAGTTCATGAAAAGTCGCACATGTTCTTAGGTACACAATTACATGGCGTGTCTCATATTATATAGTAGTATTTTTACCGTGGCTCTCAGAATCGCTGGCACTTGCAGAGTCGTCTGTACTTTCCGACGAGTCGTCTGTACTTTCCGACGAGTCGTCTGTACTTTCCGACGAGTCGTCTGTACTTTCCGAATAGTCGTCTGTACTTTCCGAATAGTCGTCTCCGTTTCTGCGGTGCACGAAACCTAGCTTGCGCAGAATTCTTAGAATTCTTTCTAAAATAGTCGACAATATGTTATTGTGACGGTGTGATCTGTTAGGAAGAAAGATAATTCACCCATTACTAAATATCCCTGTTAGTGTGAGGACATGAGTTCCTTCCCTTAGACTTACACGTACGTTCTAGCCAGCATTAGTTGATGTTTGCAACGGCGACAGCGAAACTATCGATCAATAAGTACATACAACGTATTCCTCGGTTAAGTGTCCGCGTGCGGGTAGGTTTAGAGAGTGGTTATATGAACAAAAATAAACAAACTGTGTAAGCTATTTTACACTGCAAAGGGTTGAGGAAGTTTTTAACATAAATTTACATTCGTTTTTGTTCAAGGCCTTGTTTATTTTTGCCGGATATGTAAGTAGGTTTTGACCATCCGGGTGGACGCTTAACAGAGAAAAACAATGGCATGGCCTTATGTACCGAACTTGGAAGATCACGAGTAACTTCCCTTAGAACTAATTGGCGAGGTGTGTTGTCTTGACGTCACGTTGATTAGTGTCAGCGAAGCCACGTGACGTCAAACTGACATGATAAGCCTATTCTGAAGCCGATAATGCCATTGGAAGTAGTTCGAAGAGAGTTTCTCGTGATTCTCCAAGTTAGGTAAATTACAGTGAAACTTCTCTAAACCGGACAGTCAAACACTATCCCTGTGTTATAATTTTATTGTTCTAAATCGAACGTTCTTAAAACTTGGTCCGAATCAAATTTCTCTGTAGAATGTTCAGACTAACTACATATGTAATGCCGCTACATTTGGTATTGCTGGACTCGTAGATCTGGAGATCCCCCAGGGTGTCCGGTTTCGAGCGGTTCCACTGTATAAGACTATTAAAAAACTATACATTCTACCATGAGTCATGTTAAGTTTTCATTAGGTTGGCTGTTGCGAGTATGAAACCTCATCGGCGTCACCAGCCTTGTTGAAAAGAGGTGAACCTTATCAAATATGATCAAATCATGGTGGCTCCAGAAACGGGGGTTCGTACGAACCTATCGAACCTCCCCTGAGGACGCCCGTGAACTTTATCAAATATTTCAAACGATAAGATTCATTTCATATACATGTATTACACGTTGGTGATTCATTTGTAATGTTTAGTTTAATCCAAAATTACACCAATATGGATATAGAACTCGTCAATAGCTCAGTGGCGTAGCCACGTGGTTACACATTTTGAATGGAACGAATGCAACCCCTAAACTTTGGGTAGGTATATAATTTTATCCCGTCAACACAGTGCGTATGTGCCGTGAAAAACGGTGCCGTGAAACATTTTTGATATTCAGTCAATACTATTTTTGCATTTTACAGCCTTTTGTAGGTGTTGACGGGATAAATAGAATAATAGTAGGTTAGTGCCGTGAATGGGAAAAAATATCTGGCGCGGCACAGAAACGGGATGTGCTCGGCAGAGCCTCGCCCATCCCGTTTCCTGAGCCTTGCCAGATATTTTTTTCCATTCACGGCACTAACCTACTATTCTCTATTTACCTTTTTCTGAGGGAAATATCTACAACATGGATTAGTTGAAATTGAATGTAGGAATCAATATTGTACAGTCCGGTAGCACAGGTATTTGAACAGCTTGTCAGTATGTTGGTGTCATATATGGGTATTTGGGTGGATTTTGAGTAGACTCGGGTGGATTTCGTTTGTTTTGGGTAATTTACATAGTCTTGTGCAATTACTAATGCTCAATCATTACACACGATATAAATCGTCTATTATCTACACATTCACCGTTTCTAACATTCGGGCCCTTTTCTTACTGTCAAAATACCCAAAGGAAAGAAAGCTTTTTCAATCTTTGGCCAATAATAATGTCCAACATGCGTTGTTTCAGATCGATTATATCATCAAGTTTCAACCACATACTCCAATTTCGGTTTCTATCGATTCAGGAGACATATATCAATTAAGACATTAAAAGCCATACAACAAATATTTAACTTTTTTCAGACGATATATAAATGTTTGACTTGCATTGGCTGTTCCGGTCCATTACATTAATCTAAACAAACAAGTTAGGACTGTTTTATTGTGATCGGTTAACAAATACTTATTTAATTGGTTAAAAACGTACGCGGATAGAAGCTCCGTTTCTCACCTTGTAAATTATCATACTAATACAAGTAATTCGCGGTGGCTGACGTAAATTGTATGTTGGTAACAATGCACCTAAACCACCAGAGCTACCGAAATAACCAATAAAACACCGAAATATGAACCGTTCTTCGATAACCTGTGTCCGGTACAGAGAAAGATACACCCGTATCCCTTTCTAACCCCGATTCACTATTCGCACCTCCTTTGACAACAACCTGGCTACGCCAATGTAGGGTACATGTATTTATATGTGGGTGTGTTTGGATGACATTTACCGTGATTGGCTGCATGTCGAGCGCTGGATTCCGAGCTGTCGTATCTAGAAGTGACGGCATTGCTATCTGAGGCTTCGTCAGCACTTCTGCGCTTAGCAGCTGTATACAGAAACAGTGTTTTTAAACATTTAGCAACTATGTGTGGCATGTGTATCTACTGGCATATGAAGGCTAGAGAGGAGACTACGCGAGTGATGAATTACTATAATGCATATATGTGGCTGTAACTGGAGAAATGGGGCTTATGGGATTCATAAACAGAGTAGCTACTCCTCAAATAACACACTCATGTAGCCGTGTAGCGATCTGTATTCCTTGGTAGAAGCATGAAGTGTGGTTCATTGAAGGAATAGCAAACAGAGCAGATCCTGATCAGACTGTGTGGATTCACAGGCTGATCTGAATATACACTGGTCATTTTTCCAGTCACAGCCACATATATGTTATTAATGATAGACATCTACGGGGTTCATACATGTGCATATAAGCAAAACATCATGCATTGAAGCTGACACATCACGTGGTTTCTGTAGCGTTTTCATTTATATATTTGCTACACTGCTGTCTGTGTCACGAAAGCTGCCCAAATTTTACGGCCATATAAACAATTCAAAAACAATATTTGTTTCGATAATATTAAATTAAAGGAAACTTTAAGAATGAGCCTTCTTTTTATTTCGTGAAATTTGGTCAAATATTGATTTTATTGCGAAAAAACAATTTCCCCATGTTAAATCCCCATAGACATCTTCACAGAGTGAGGATGTCTATGGGTATTTATTTAACATGGGAAAATTTTTATAATTTCAGAAATACTGGACCGATTTTCAAAATTTAACTTTTGTTTTCTTAGTTAGATCATTTCCAAGCTACCTAGTGAGATTTCGGAGTCAATTTTCAAAGGTTTTTGTTTTCTGACTCCTCCCACAGCTCCTCCATCTCCTTTTCCCCCATGTTAAATTCCCATAGACAAATCAATTTTTTTTAATAAAATCAATATTTAACCAAGGAAATAAAAAGAAATCTCATTCTTACATTTTGATAACATTTAATATTATCGAAAAAAATACTGTTTTTGCATTGTTTATATGGTCGTAAAATTTGGACAGGTTTCGTGAAACAGACAGTAGTGTATTGTGAATTTTAAAGGTACATACCCACGTCCAGGTTATAATAAACGGAGGCCTATTTGTTTCTTCCATTCCTTAGAGGTGACATTGTTCGGGCAAAATAAACAATCATTAAATAAACCATTTCCCGACGATATAATTGACATTATTATACTTCGTATATCAAACATAAATTGCCACACTGATATCAGGGGCGATAACCGTGTTTCCTTAAAATGTTAACGGACATTAATATTCTTCTCTGTATTTATTTTTTGATGTGCAATGATCATACTTTATAATCTGTCGAAAATAATATATTTTTTCATGTCAAGCATTTAATGACCACTTGAGATTTGTTTGACAACCGGTTAACAATAGGTGTGAAAGTCAATCAACTAGTCTGGAGACAATCGTCTGACATGTTCGAGTTTTTGTGGTGTTTATAGTGGATTTATACACGACCGGGCGTCACAGCGATTCGAGGCATTGAGGGTTGTTCGACTTTCACAAGTTCGACCTATACCGTGTAGTTTTAACGTATTTATATAGGAATTCTGCCGGGACCTAAAGGCTAGTTCGAGGCAAGCATGGCTGACGAGTTTACCAGGGTTCGACCCATCGAAGTTCGACTGTAGTATAAATAATTAAAAAAAATACCATGCCTCATTTGCATATGAAAATAGCCTGATACCACCGCGCGTCACTATCAGTAAAATAAATATTACTAAATGATTATATCTGTATAGCGGGCACTCGTAATGTTTAGAACTGGTGGAATAGTGACACAAGTATACACTTATTTAATTTTTATAAATAACAGTTTGTGCCTACTGAGTGGGCATGTACCTTTACTACACGGTCATACTACAGTGAAACCTGGCTAAACCGGACACCCTGTGTGATTTTTGCAATCGGTTATTCGGCGTGTTTGGTATGCTAGCGATATAAATTATCAAAACTGTATCAATAAATTATGAATAAGAACATGCACATGCAAAAATTGGTTATTTACCGTGTCAATGTGTTTATCTGACAGTTACATGTATATCTTGTAAATTTGAAATCTTTATTTCGTTATGTCGATTGTTGAAAAACAATAAGAGAAAAGATGGCTTCTAAGGGAAAACTATTTCCTTGTTCTATTATTTTTGACAATTTACTAGTTCTACATCAAATATTATGAAATATACAGTTTACTAACTCTTGACCTACATGCAACAGGTTTGGGCAGGCACTTCGGTTGCTCTAATTTTTGAATGGGTCAAATTGTAACCATAGATAACATATCGGAGGCGAAATATTGTAGCTAGGTTGACACGCGCTAAGGCCATGACATTGATTGTCTCTGTTAAGCGTCCACCTAGATAGCCAAAACCTACTGCATCCAGTACAAACAAACAAGGCTTTGAAAAAAAACATCCTGGAAATAAGTCGGGGTAGTGAATACTGTACTTGTATATTTGCAAATACCGATTGAATACTAACACAAATGCAATATAAATATATGTGAGACGGTTTCATTTATCATTTCTACTCATTCGAGTGTATTATATTCCATATGTATTATCTAAGTATACTATTATAGTACATTGTATGTACATGTATTGGTTATTTCATTTCATTAATGACGAAATCAGGATTTTTTAAGAGTTGAATAATATTGAAAAATGCTGCAGATCCTGATGAGACGGCTCGTTACGAGCCGGCTGATCTGGATCTACAGTGTTTGCACATGTCGGCTTTTTGATCTCTTTGTTTGAATGTGTTAATGTTGTTTACCGTTCTGATCTTGTGGCATTCCGCTGACGGCGGCGATTGCTATGCTCAACACGAGTAGACACCATACGGCCTTCATCTTGTATCTGCAATAATACAGTTACCACCCGTCATTACGAAACACAGCCGTGATGTCTGACAGCGTGCTTCATCTTCTGTCTGCGATGCAACAACCGATAATACAGTAAAACACCGTCATAACGAACCCTAGATATAGCTGACAGCGGTGATCGCTATGCACAACACGATATGCGTGATTTTGTATTCAGTCTGCAATGCAACAACAGTTATACAGTAAACCGCGGTAATAACGGACCATAAAATGTCTGACTGCGGCAATCGATATACACAACACCAATAGTCAACACACGGCCTTCATCTTGTATCTGCAATATAACACCAATAATACAGTTCGCCCCCATAATTACGAAACACAATGATGTCTGACAGCGTGCTTCATCTTCTGGCTGCAATTTAATAACAATTATACAGTAAACCCCCTCACTAACGGACCATAAAATATCTGACGGCGACAATCGCTATACACAACACAAGTAGACAACATACGGCCATCATCTTGTAACTACAATATAGAACTAATAATACAGCAAACCCCCGTAATTACGAAACACAATTATGTCTGACAGCGTGCTTCATCTTCTTGCTGCAATGCAACAACAATTATACAGTAAAACCCGGTCATAACGAGCCATTCATATGGCTGACAGCGGCAATCGCTATGCACACCATGAGTAGACACCATACCGCCTTCATTTTGTATCTGCTATGTAACTAACACTACTACTACTACAGTCAACCCCCATCATAACGGACCCTAAACTTGTCTGATATCCCGCCGACAGCGATCTTCTATCTGTAACGCAACTGCAATACTACAAGATACAATATTTTATTTCCAATAAAGGGCCCTCAAGGTGCAAACAATTTCATACTTTGGTTAGAGTGATTCATACATGAAAATAACAATTCAATACATGTAATGTAAACTTGTGAACAATCACTACCGCAATAAAAGCCAATAATGTATGTATGAGACTAGATTTATCCGCGTTTCTCGAATGAATGAATCAGGAAATTGCCTAGTTCTCTCAAAATATTAGTGTTTTCACAAGATAGAAGCCAAATAAATTGAGTTGATACTGAAAGACTCGAAAAGTTAGGACATTCTGATGAAATAGGACATTCTGATGAAATACTACAGTAAGGCCTCAGTAAAAATGGACCTTAAATGTGTCGTTTTGTTGCGGTTAACTGTAATTGTATCACGGTCTGATAAAAGTGTGGCTAATAGTGTCGACCCTGACCAGACAGTGCGGATGCTCAGGCTGCGCTGGGTCTACAATACTCACATTTGTAGACAACCCTCATGTTTACCAGTAAAACTTAAATGTCAATATGAGTACAATACACATGCATACATTAACAGCTCCCAATTGTCCACGAATTCGAATGCCAGGCACCCATGAACTGGGACACCAAGCCTCAAATCCAGAGTCAGAGAGTAGACTTTAGAGAGGATCCATTGTAAATACATGTAGTATGTTTACATTTTGGCGACCGGTGGAAAGCAAAGAAATCGCAGAAACTTGCAAATGTGAATAGCTGTTTATACGTGTATTTAAAAATGATGTAAAAAGTTGAACTAGAAATATAATACATTGTTACCTTCTTCTATTTCGTCCAGCGAAAATATAAAAATTTAATACGATTCCACGCTATCAACCAATCGTAAACTCTGTTTTCTTTCTCCTTCGCTTACAATTTATCGAATTAATCTTATTATTCTTATTCTGATTTTCCGGCCAGCGGGTAAGTATATAACTGTTTTGGAATGATACATCGGGCCCGTATTTATACCCTACCCCGACTGGCCAAATCGTGATGATTAACCACAAAGGTTAATGTCGTGAATGGATATTTTTGTCGGCGGGTATTTGAAGAAACACGTCTTATCCTATGTTGTAGAATACAAGCTGTGTATACTTTAATCTTTTCGCGATCAAGCGCCCAGCGATCAGTGTGTATGTATAGTTGTAAATTCGAATTGGCGAACAGAGTCAGCCCTGATCAGACTGCGCATGCGCAGTCTGATCAGGGTTGTCACTTGTCGCCGTTGATTTATTTTCTTAAATAACACACCTATTATTTTCGGTATGCATAAACACGCTTGCGCGCATGCCTACGTTAGTCATACGAGTTGAATCCAACTTAAAGCTGAACCTGTAGGGAAATATGTTCAAGATTTGTATTAGCATGCACCAACACACCAACCTCCCATGGCCACGGCATTATTAAGCCTCTCCAATATGTGTTACCCAAGGTGAGATACCCATTTATCGGTACTGGTATTTTCGTTTAAGTCACATGAACTTAAATACAAAGAATGGAGATCGTGACATGTGACGTCACATAGATATGACGTCGCTGATGACGTCAACTGCTTACCTTTCAAGTTAATTTTGACTGAGTGGACACCTCTGTGCGGCCATCGATCTCTAATTCTTAAATTGCGAGTATGTATTGCTTGAGCTGCTCCACGGTTAATGTCAATGCACTTAGCTATCTGCTCACATATACAGTCGAACCTACCCGAACGGCCACCTCTCTTTAACAACACCCTCTCTGTAACAGCCGCTATTTTATATCCTAAATGGATGATTTCCACTATATTTAACCTTTAGACTGCTGAGCACGAAAATTGTCATCTGATTTGCATTCTTTCTCAATAAAAACATGTTTTGACAGTATTTTAGAATCATTTCCATTGGAAATGATTCTAAAATGTTGCAAAAGCATGTTTTTGATGAGAATTATCGAAGAAAATAAATAAACAACGGACAACATAATTTAATTAAGCATTAACCTCCCTACAACAGCCACCTCTCTACAACAGCCATTGTTGCGTCTTCCCATGTGTGGCTGTTGTAGAGAGGTTTCACTGTAATATATTATATGGTCTACCAACACCAAGTAATAACGTCTTGTTATCTGTATAAACGCTGATAGGGGTTCATTAGAAATACAAGCGTTACCGATTTTAATCCAATAAATCAGTCATTATACCATACGAAATACACGACTATAAGTGTTGAAACGTTGTACCAACGTATTATGAATTTCTATGCTGGTTTATCGCTGAAAACGCCGTGTTTTTAACAAATTACTTATTTAGTCGCCGCGTCCATGACGCTTGGCGTATGTGGTGATATGACGTCATATAACGTAGTTGTGTAATATAATGTGACGTCATTGACGAAGTGTCAATATAGCGGTATGCCAAATTTCATTCAGATATACGCACTATATATCATCTTACATATACGTTTTCATCATTTATTGGATGACCCTCGTACATACGCCTAAACTCATAAAACTGGTGGCCGTATCACTAAACTTCGTACGACTAAAATGTTCGTAAGTGCAAAATTATGATAGTCTGTAAATTTCACATTAACAATGTTTTATTGCAATCAATTATTGGATTTACATTTATTGAGCATATGCAGCCTATACACATATTGATTTTATTGCAAATAGTGTCGACTCAGATCAGATTGCACAGATGTGCAGTCTGATCTGGGTCTACACTGTTCGCAGTCTGATTTTTTGCTCTATTCAGTAAGAAATAAATGCTAAAATAAACCATAGGACCGGATCGCTATACTTACTGTCTGTTCCACGTTTTGCTGCCGATGAACTTTTGGCTATTAAACACATTAAATCTAAAAAATATTTAAAAGTAAGTACTTTTTTATCAATAACAAAAATGTCACCCTCCCCCAAAAAAATTGATTGATTTTATTGCGAAAAAAAGATTTTCCTATGGGAATTTAACATGGGGGCTAAACATATTTTATTTGAGGACCGATTTTCAAAATCTAACTTTTGTTTTCTTAGTTAGATCATTTTCAAGCTATCTCGCAAGGTTTCGGAGTCAATTTCCAAAAATTTCGTTTTTTGATAAAAAAAACGAAAAGTGAAATTGACTCCCCATATTAAATTCCCATAGGAAAATCATTTTTCGCAATAAAATCAATATTTGATGGAATTTCATCAAATAATTTCTTTTCGGGAGTGTGACTTTTTTGTTATTGATGAAAAAGTACTTACTTTTAAATATCTTTTAAATCTAATGTGTTTAATAGCCAAATGTTCGTCGGCAGCAAAACGTGGAACATACAGTATATCCCTCATTGTTCAGTAACTTTATTTAGTTCGGGTCACAATGACCCATAGTCGGTGACAGAAATTGAAACAATATGCATTTGCTGAAATGTTTGCTAACGTCATAAATGTTGTGTTTATTTTCATAAGACACTGTAAAGCAAAAAACAAATTGATACCATTTTTTTCCATCACTATCTTGGCCGCCATCTTGAATTCAAAATTGTCAATAATGCTGCATATGTGTGAGTTTTTGCTACATACTTTGGTTATGATTATTTTTATATTTGTAAATTATACGTTTGTGGATAGTGTATGGAAGCAGTTATCAGAAAATAAAGTTCACTATGTTTTCCAATCCATAGAGGGCCGCCATCTTAGATTTCAAAATGGCCACCCAATCAAAAATATATTTTACAATAGGGGATTCAATTCAGATAACCCGGCCTAAAGTGATAGCTGTTGACAGACCGTTAGACACCATTAAATAAATAAATACATTTACTGTTAGTTTACCCGTGGGCCAATTATAACTAATAAGAAGTCATGGAAATGCGACATCCATAATTCATTGAATTTGTGAACGTGACTTGATATGAAAAGGTACACCTGCAGCCTAACAATAACAATACATCTGAATCAAGAAAAAGAGTTATCCTTTTATAAATGATGCCCTATACAATTTAAATTCCGTCATGTATGTGTTAGCGGGGCAGCGTACGACATTGCTTTGCATAATACAAACACTATAAATGTTCAAACGACATCAAAGTAGATATCAATGTTCATATTGCAGAGAGTAGTAGTAAGGGAGTCAAAATGATACCACCTACCGTGATATCATTTATAACCCTCTATAATACCCCCACCACCCCCGAAAAATCAAAAATTGGTTAACGAGGAAAATTGTCTCCCGACAGCAAATTTATGAATTTTTTGAGAAAATAATTTTGAAAAGAGGGAGTCAAAATGATACCACCTCCAACCAAAAGTTGGTGGTGGTATTGTAGTCCCAATTATATTTGTAATTGACTTTTGAAAAAAGTGTCGAAATCATTCATGCAAGTACAATAGTTTATATTCCAACACCTCATTTTTCTCCTCCGATATAGCTAATTTATTTCGCAGATCAGCAACTAATTCTACCAGCTCTAGTCTACCACGTTCACCTTTAGCCACCTGACAGCGTAGTTGCTTATGTCTACAAAGAGTTTGGGCACTAACGAATTTACAAGGGCATCTGGGGCATTGAAATTGTGGGGGGACACAAGGAAACTTTCTACATCTCGCTAGATGCCTTCGTAGATAGTCTTTACACGTAAACGTCTTACAACAAGTCACACACTCCATTATATATGTATATAACCTATGAAATTTATCTGTTCAATTGGACGTGAAAAAAAACATTATGTAAATTTTTGACGTCCAATTGAACAGATAAATTGTATAGGTTATACAAAAGTATATATACAAAAGTATATACAGAAAATATGATAACGCCAGAAACTAGAGCAGAAATAGAAAGTTTGAGAAAGAAGAAGAGAAGCCGAATCTCTAGGGATTACTTATAGTAAACGGTTGAGAGGTAGGGGGTTGACAAAGCTGATAAACGCCACAAAGAATAAGGTGTTTATGAAGCGGTTTACCCGCGCCTATAAAAGAGGGGCATTTAATCATATATCCAAAGCGGAGGAAGTTGGTAACAGAATCAAAAAAGAAAGTATTGCGGAGTTAAGGGCTAGTGTAATAAAACCTTCAAGCACCAATAATTTGTCTCAAATTAGACACACAGGTGACCAAATACCAAATAAAAGATCTATAGTTCGCGCGATAGTGGAAAAAGGTGAAGAAATATTGGGGCTCACGATGAAACATTGGAAAAGGTAGAAAATGGAAGACGGGTAGGGAAGTTACATTATCCTTTCGTAAAAACATTGACATTAACGGGTTTGAACGCATGTCCGATAAACTCGCTCCTTATATAACAACCAATTTTTATTTGAGATATTCATATTCTTACAAGCTAGAACATATGGAGGAAACTAAAAATGGAAAACCTGTAACTATAATAATGCACAAAAATCTCGGTAGCGAACCACTATCATCAATGAAAACCGTCAAAAAATGGCTGTCAGATAAGGAGCAAATACGAATAATGTCAGATAAAATAGACAGACCGAATACAAAGTGGAAGTTTGTAAGATGGGTAGAGGTTTTCGAAAAGCTAATACAGGGTAGTAGGGGAATAGATTTGGGACAACAATCCAAAGAAGCAGCAGGAGGAGAACTTCCAGAATGGCTGAAGAATAAAAAAGGTATTTATTCTTTAGATATATGACAGATAAAAGACCCGACAGATGTACAGAAAAGGCGAAAGAACTTAGTAAGCAATATTTTGGTAGTAATGTGGTTTCACCAATTCCTTTTTCAGATCTGAAAAAGGTTGAAGATTGTCTTTAAATCGGTATAGAAGTATATCAACCCACCGAATGTAACGTATGGTGGTTGAAAAAGGTACCAGCACACTATAAGGCAATAGGTAATAAACCAATGACAATAGGACTGTTTAATAATCACGCATTTCTGATAAAAAACCTTAAAAACCTATCTAAAATTTACGCCTGCGATAATTGCAAGCAGAAATTCACGAAAGCGAGTAATATGAAGAGACACAACATGTATGAAAGGTGAGACAAAAGTAATATGTGATGGTAATTATTTAGAGCGCCCACGTTCGTCGTTCGAGAAAGCGTTCTACCCAAAAAGTTCTAACAGTTATGGGGCGATCGATTGGATGTACTCTGTGGAAAAGCGCGAGGGAATTCACATTCACCACGAACAGTGTGGACACGGGGGTGAATGATGGGTTTTAGGAGCTCCAGTAGATGGATACTGTACAGAAACTAATACCGTATATCAATATCACGGCTGTTACTGGCACGGGTGTGAGATTCATGCAAAGCATAGAAAAGAAGAACGCGCATCCACTATGAGAAGAGATACATTTATTAGAAGAAGCAAAGAATTCAACCTAGTAGTTATGTGGGAATGCGAATTTCAAAGAACGGGTAAAGACATAAAGATCGGTTGCGACACTAATCTTTATCCATATCAGATAGTATACGATTTTGAGGCATATCTCAACCCAGAATTTGAAACTCTCGGTAATAATCTAGAGTACGAACCCGAGCTCGTTCCGGTAAGCGTTAGTATAGGAGATAATTTCTCAGGAACAGTAACTCATTTTTGTGATAAAGATCCCGCAAAACTTATAGAAAAATTCGTTGAAGATTTGAAAGTCAGGGGAAAAGCTATAAGAGAAGAAGTGTGGTCAAGATATGGGTTTAATACAGAACATTTACATACAAACCTAATCGCCAAGATCGAACAGTGGATAGAGCAAGTACCGGTTATAGGTTTTAACAGCAGTAAGTACGATATAAACTGAATAAAGAAATACCTAGTAGGCGAACTGGCATCAACAACAAAGAAAGTAATGGTCGGAAAACGGGCAAACGCAACAATATTTCTATTTACTCCAGAGTTTAGATTTCTTGATGTAATACTTTATCTAGGACCTGGTGCAAGTTACGATAGTTGGATAAAAGCCTACGAATGCAAAGGACAGAAATATTTCTTTCCTTATGAGTGGTTCGATTCTCCAGACAAACTGGATTACCCAGGACTACCGGATATAGAGAATTGATATTCCAAACTATCTGGGAAAATGTTAATAGATGAAACAGAATTAAGTAAATGTCGTAGAATTTTCGAAGAAAATAATATGAAAACATTCAGAGATTGATTGAAATATTATAACGATTTAGATGTAGCACCGTTCCTAGAAGCGGTGGAAAAAATGTGTGAATTTTATAAACACAGAGGTGTGGATATTTTCAAAGATGCGGTAACACTACCTGGAGTAGCTATACAATATTTATTGAGAGGAACCATTAAAGAACAAAAATCTTCGAAGACGATTATACCGGAGGATGCTCTATATGCACCAAAAGAAGAAACATACGAAATGATGAAGGACGCTCTAGTTGGCGGTCCATCAATAGTAGCAGAAGCTGGTGTTTCAAATATTAGAGTGGGTTCCAAACCTTGCAAGGCTGTTTTGGGGTACGATGCAAACGCGTTATATTTATCTACGTTAAATAAAGAGATGCCGTGTGGGAGAGAAACTATACACCATATAGATACCCCACATAACCCTAAATTTATTAAAAAGTTTTGTAAAAGAGTTTTATCTGGAGACTGGTTTGGGTTTGCGGAGGTGGATATAGAAGTTCCACACAACTTAAAAGATATGTTTTCTGAAATGTCCCCAATATTTATAAACAGAGAAGTAGAGGTTGATGAAGTTCCCACACACATGTTAAAATACTTAAAAGATACTGACCGAACAAGAGGAGATTGAAAAATATTGGTGGGATCTATGACCGCCACTAAAGTATTGCTGTACGCGCCACTGTTGAAATGGTATTTAAAACACGGTTTAGAAATAACTGGAGTTCATCGTGTTATAGATTATATTAGCGGAAAACCATTCGAATGGTTCGCAAAAGAAGTTACAGCCTCAAGACGAACAGGTGATGTAGAACCAAATAAGAAACCAGTAGCCGACATAATGAAATTATTAGGAAACTCGTGTTGTGGAAAAATGATAGAGGCAACGGAGAGACATTTAAATACGACATATACACAAAACGAAACATGTGTTGACAAAGCATTAAGATCTGCATTCTTTGACGATTTGGTTTGGAAGAGATAGGAGATGCGTACGAAATATCTTCAAGAAAACCCAGGTGTGCGGTAAATAGAGACCATTCCATTGTGGAATAGCGGTTTATCAACTAGCTAAATTGAGTGAATGTTGGAATTTTACTACGAATTTCTAGACAAATACGTAAAAAGAGAAGACTTTGAATTAATACAGATGTATACTGATAGTATGTATATAGGAGTTAGTGGAAAAACGATAGAGGAATTGATTAGACCTAACTTACTGGACGAGTTTGAAAAAGAAAAAAATAAATGGTTGGCTTGGGATAAATGGAGCGAAAGAGAGCCCGGACTTTTCAAAATGGAATTTAGCGGAGATAGGGCGATAGCGTTATCTAGTAAGTGTTATTTCGTAGAAAAATTTAATTCCACTAAAGATAATTTGGAACAAATTAAAATTAATAAAAACTCTGCGAAAGGAATGTCCAACAGAACTAACAATTTAAATTGGGATAGATATAAACGAGTACTAAGTGAAACTACAGAAGATGGAAAACACATTATAGATGTAGCACAAAATAGAGGATTTAAAATGAAAGACGGCATTATGAAAACGTACTGTCAACAAAAATTAGGACACTCGGCATACTACGATAAAAGACGCGTGTTACCAGACGGAATACATACAGAACCTCTCTAAAGACTCTGACGATCCGGGGGTAGCTGGGTGTCAGAAGGCACCATAAGAAGTTCTTCGCGAACAAACCCTCGAGATGGCCCATCATCCAAATAGTAGAGCACGGGCTCATCAGGTTTGGTAATAGATCGATCTAGATGATATACATTGAGAGACCACAGGATCAGTCGCTCCAGTCGCGCGGCGGCTGCCACCTTCGAGCTCTCCCGGTTGATAGAGGTACCGGACGTCAATATCTGATGGAAGCCGTTGCTCCTCTTTTAAACCAACGGGTCGCCCGCGCGAGACGGCAGAGGGCTCGCTCGTCACCCTTTTAAGCTTGATAGCATCTACAGGCTTCTTACCTATCAATCTGGTCACCTCTCCGTTCAGTGCGGAGACCACGGCGGGCAGTCTGGCCACCCACTCGGTCGATCGTGAATGGGGGTCTACAAGTTCTTTGGCGTATTGGTGTCCGAACAGTCTCTCAGCCAGGGTTCGATTGAAGCGCTCCACGATCCCCTGGTCCCGGTGGATGTTGACGCGGCCGCGTCTGACAGAAACGTTGTGCTTAGACAATAGATGAGAGACCGCGCCCATGAACTCGCGGCCGGGATCGACCTGGAGAAGATTCGGCCATTTGAGAGGACTCCTCTTATATATTCGGGAAAGAGCCTCGGCCACCTCCTTAGACTCTTTAGTGGCCAACGGCTCAGCCCCCTTATAACGACTCGCTACATGAACGATTGTCAGTGCGTACTTGTACGTCTTGCGACCGACGCGATCGTGAGGTAGAAACAGGAGATCCGCTTGGTGAACTTGGTTCGGCACCGGCACGTCGAATTTCGGGCGCGGAATATTGTGAGGCGCGGGTAAATAGATCTGCCAGATGGCCTGCTTCTTGAGCCATTCCTTGACAGCGTTTTCTGAAACCTTGGTCACCGCCGCGAGGTTCTTGATGGCAGCGAGTCCCTTCCAGTAGCCGCGGGGGCTGTAGTATGTGTTTGCCAGCTTGCGTGCTAGGCGAACCGATAGTTTTGTATCAAGTTTGCGCGTGTTCATCGTATGCGAAGTATTCTAATATATCGGACAATCTCCAACATGCCCTCGCCAGTTCGTCCGGTAACTGCGTCGTTAATAATAAACCTTTGTTGGAAGTACAATCGCATTTGGAGGTTAAGTTCTGAAAGAACTCGGAGGAATCTAATTGATCCAATCCACCAGGATTAGTGGAGGAATATAACATCCGCTTTGCGAAAAGGGTGGCCGCTTTTTTGTCCTTGCGCCACGTCTCGAGAGAATCTCGGGCCAGATGAATCATACTCTTTGCACCGGGTAAACGGTGCTTAAGAGCAGTTTAGCCTACATCGATCATAGCAAAATAAAGATCGTCAACTAACATCGTTCTATATATATATATTTATACAAAAAATGTTTTTAAATAATTAATTAATTTAAAATCTCGATTGGATATAGTAGGTGACGATACCCACCAAACCCATTCCCACGACGATGAACGCGACCTCGCGGTCTTTTTGGGGCTCTGACGGTACATAGAAATCTGAAAGTTGGGGCTCACGATCCAGCGGCGCGAGCCTTTTATGTGGATATGCCAGCGCTTACTCGCGGTTGGCTTCTTCAACGTTCTGAAAAGTTTGTGCGGCGTGATTTTCGCGGCGGAGCTCTTAGTTGACCCAGTCCAGATGGGCGGTTCGTTTTTTCGACCATGCTTTCTTTGCGCTATTGAGTTGTTCTACACCTAAATCGTGACTCTTACGCTCCTCATCCACGTTCGAGCTTCTCATTTTCGAGAATATAAAGTTGCTACCGCTGAACGCCAATGCGTTTACAAGCACACCACCTACTATTACTGCGATTGAAGCCATTTATTTCCATATATTAACTGGTAGAATTCCAGCTTTAACTAGATAATCTCGGGTCCAAACTGCGGCCGCTACATCTAAGGTCGCGAGCCCTATGTCTCTCACAGTAAAGTCCAATTTGGGAGCGGACCCTCCTAGGGTCATCTTTGATAGTCGAGCATACCCGATACTGAAACCCGATATCACCACGGCTTGATAAAGCGCATTCACTAACATTTTACCATCTTGGTTCATGCTCGATTATTAATTTTGTTATTGCATTAAAAAGGGGTCGCGATCCATGTTTAAATTGGGGCGCATCCAATCGCGATTGGTGTTTCGTAACTTTCTTCTGAACACTGGCTGGTTGTTTTTTCGATAAGGATTGGTGTAATAGGGGGTATTTCCACACGCACAGGGCACCAACAACTGCCAGACCACCACCAACAACCCAACTCCAATTCACGAATTGGGGTTCAATCGGATTCGCCCAACCTCGATTGGGTGTTGAGTGTGCTTCCAATTCGTGAATTTGGGGTGTTGTTGTACTCAACACTGTTGAACCCGATTGCTCTGTCTTCAGATGTTTTGCTGTCTCCGTCCCCGATTGCAACGACTGTTTAGCCTCTCGAAGCTCGGCGTGTATTTTATCTTGTTTAACTTTTCGGGTGGCAGCCGCCGCCCTCCCAGCTGCCTGTCTTTTGGGATTTTTTATATGCGGTATGTCATCCAGTGGCGGAGTAACACTCGGGTTCGATTGTGTTGGAGCAATCGGGTTCAACTCCGTCACTCTCGCGGGTGTGTCTTGTGTCATCATTTATGATATTAATATTAGGGCTTATAGTTCGTGGGCATATATGTCCAAATTGACAGTGTTTACCCGTGGTCAACGCGGTTGTCAGCGGAGCTAAGTACATTCCAAACTTGTGATAAATTGAGCAGCAGGCTGTTTCTAAGAGTGTGACCTATAAAAGGGTCAGTCTCTAGATCGTCAATCAATCCCACGGTGTTTGGTATAGGGAGAAGTATACTAACGGCGGTTGCGTACAAATGAATAGCCGCCGATCCAAGAGTTTTTGTCATCTCCGCACCTAACCTAGATTCGTATCGCGCATACATTTTATCGATCTCCGCATCTGACATCTTATCCACCTGAAAAACTGAGAGACGCCTACCGAGATAATGCTCCGATTGTCCCCCAGCAACCAGCGCAGCTAGCCGCTCTCGTCGCGCCGCATTTTCATTTTCATTCGGAGTCGTTGCACTCAACCCAATACCAACAGCCGTTGGAGTTGGAGTTGATCCCGATTGCTCTGTCGGAGTTGATGTTTCATTATCTTTCAGGATGTTGGCAGTCGGAGTTAAGGTTTCTTCTATTAGCTGATCGAGAAGTTCGTCGCAGTTCATTATTGCTAATTTTCTGATCACTTTAACATATTGCCAAGCGCACCACCCGATACTTATGATCACCATTATGCTCGCAACAAAGCTCGCAGCGGAGCACCAAATTGTTAATATTGTTAACCATTGTTCAACATTTGTTCAACATTTGTTAAGCATTTGTTCAGCATTGTTCAGCATTTGTTCAGCATTGTTCAGTAATTGCTAATTTTCTTAAAATTAATTGTTAAGCATTTACTCGGTAATTACTAACGAACGTTAAGTAATTGCTAATTAATTATAAAATTAATTGATAACTTCGTAAGCAGTTGGTTGATCAGTCTTTAGTAAAAGCTTGGCGTGCTTAGTTTCCGAAAGTATCTGTCGAACCTCCAGGCGCTCCTCGCGCGTTGGGATAACATCATTCTCTCGAAGACAGTCATCGAATGAGTCTCGGTCCTTGCAGTGAAAGAGGGCGACCCATTTCGTTTGCTCGCGCAGATCCTTGAGGACGGCGTTGTACTTTTGAGTGGATATCCATACGCTTTGCCTAGCATGGCGGCCAGAAAATGCGAGCTCGGAGAGCATGTCCTTCTTTTTGGTCATCGCCGCCTTGGCCGAGCAATCGTCAATCACGTATAGGGTGGGCTCACCCTGGAATATTTGGTATAAACCACGCAACCAATCGTGAAGCCTATCGCCGGGGTCAATAACGTATACCTCAGGGTCGTTCCATATCCACGGGCGCCGCTGATAAGTATCGTTGTGCCTCACAGTGGGACACATGATCACAATGTGACGAAGGGCAACGCGGTAGGAGCCCTCGAGCAAGTCTAGGATGAAAACCGTTTTTCCACATCCTGTCTGTCCACATATTATGGCAGAGTGGGCATCTCCAATCGTGAATTGGTATTGATTGCTCATTTTCTTAATTTTTTAAAAATTATTAATTAATAAATCGTTAGAGTGTTGAGACGTATCGACCATCTTCGATGTTGAGTTGTGCGTCTGTAATTATATATAAGTACACGTTCAATGGCCCGGCTCCGTCCGCCTCTTTGGTTATCTGGATCGTCACACCCTCGCTAGCGTTCTCAACTTGGCGTCCGCTACCGTGTATTTGGTCGTCGTTGCTGGCTCGCATGTCTAGCCATAACGCGTATTTGGTATTCAGGAACTCCGCGATGGAGACGGCTGAGAGATGCAGGTCTTTGGCAACTGCTGCAACCTCCGGAGAGCGCTTAGAGCCGGCAGCAAACTGCTTTCTTACTTCATCCCACTGCTGGTGCGCGCGAAGACCCGCGCTGTAGAGTTGACTGGGTACTCCCTCGATCGTCACCTCTACCTTCGTGATTTTGGGGTTATAGAATTTGTCGGTTTTTTTTCTAGCACCGAACGCGAACCGAGCATCCTCGAACAACATCAGTATACCTTTCATCGAGCGGGCGGGTACGTTGACATTAATATTCCACAATGTGTCGCCTTTGTCTTTCGTCATCTTGCGATGGCGAAGAACTCGGTCGTAAAGTATGGCAACGCGCCCGGCGTACTGGGTTCTGATCAATCGCGCGAGTTCGGGCATCGTCACCATGTCGTACTCCAGCGAAACATTATCGATCGCATACGTCGATAACATGTCGGTGGCTATGATAACTCGGCCGTAGTCGTTGAACGTTAGTTCGTATTCGAGGCGGTCAGGCAAAGCACTCTGATAGTAGGGCATGTGACTCTCCAGCAACTCAAAGTCGAGCGGAATGTAGAAGCGGTTGCCGTAAGCGGCCGCGACCGCGTCGTCGCTCGCGATGTTATCTGCCTTGTTACCAGCCCCGATTCTAAGTCTGGTTACGTTCTTATTTCGGCTGGTGTCAATACCCTGATAGACAGCGTTTTCGCGCTCTTGCGCCGTCTTCCACAGGTCCTGATAACAATGGTAGACATCACTGTCATCGATCGACATCACCTCATTACCATAAATCTTTATCATGGTCTTCTTGACGATGGCGCGACCCAGGTTCTGAACGACGGTTCGGTCCTCGTCCGTCGACGTCAGCGAAATAGTGAAAGCGAGGCGAACAGTCCCCGGCACAATGACGTCGTTAGCTCCGAGGTTGGGGAAGCGGACCAAGAGCTGCTGGTTCTGGTCGATCGTCGATGGGTTGTTCGTAATAACGACACTCTGTCTCACGCCTTTTGCCCCGAGGGGCTCACGCAGTCTGCGGTATGGATTGAGTTTGCGACCGTATTGACTCGAAGACATAATTTAGTGAAACTATATTAAACCCGTATGCTTTGTCTTTAATACATAATTAATTTTAAGAAAATTATAAAGATGGATGATTTTAACATGGACAACTACGATCTCACTACGGGCGACCGAGACGATTACCTCGATGGTGATGAGGATGATTATAATGACGAAACGACCTTCATAGAGCCTCCAGTTCCAATCCAATCGCAATCGGGGGAATTAGGTGGCGCTACCAGCAGCGTTGGTCAAAATCTGGAATTACTCGAGGGAGCTGTAAACGACTACTACAACAGTTTAGCAGAAAAAGGTCTGGTCCCATCTGTCGGTCGCGACTACTCCAAGTTCGAATTGGATATGCGTGGTAGGTTGCGACTAAAATCATCAAAGATCCCAATCGTCAACATGAGGAGCGGAGAAGCCCTAGCACTGAGCACCATTGCCGGAAACCGGGGCGGTGGCCAAATCATAAGAAACGAACTAGGATTTCCAGATTGGACGCGTGGTAAAACAATTATGCCGACCCGCGCTGTAGAGGCCCTACAGTCTACCGACGAAACGATGGCGAAAACGGCAGCAGATATAGAAACTGTTGAGCTCAGCGAACTCCCTCAAGTAGCCACCGACGCTATTAACACGATGGAGCTCAACGAAAGCGAGATAGATTAAATACTCAGGACGATGAATGACCCACCGTTACTTCTTCGCGAACTCCGTGGACTCGTTAAGGCTCTGCAAAAGGTCCGGGGCGAACTGGTCCTTAACCTCGCCAAACTCTCGTCGCTGGATGAACATATCACGCTAGAAGAAAGAAAACTGGAGGAAGCCGGTGGCGATAGATAATCTACCGAGCGGATCACCGAAAGCCTGCGGTCGTTGCGGGATGAAAGAGCAGCTCGTTTGGAGGCTGCCTCGACTAACCGTGAGGCTCTCCGCACCCAAATAAGTCGGATCCGCGAAACAATCTCGAGGGTCCTGCGTAAGGAGACGACACTCGGTGAGCGTCTTCGCACTCTGTTCAGAGAACAGGGCATCACGATAGCAAGCATCCTCGCGGCTATCGGTATGACTATATCGACCATAGTTCTAGCTTTCACTGGTGGTGCGGCGCCACCACCCGCGCCAGCACCCACACCACCACCACCCGCGCCATCCGGTGGAGCCAAGGAGTGGGTAAAAAAACAACTAAAAACCCTCGCCAGTCTCCTGGCTAAATTAGCCGAAAAGGCGGCTGCCGCACTACCTGGACTGATCGGAAGTATCGTTTCTTACTTGCTGTGTATATTATCAAAAACGGCCGGATGGCTAGCTAAAAATACTTGGGCTCTAATAGTGGCAATCGCCGGTCTCCTACTATTCTTCGCCAGAGAGTTCCTAAAACCAAAGCGTAAATAGTCCGATCGCCACGAGGGCAACGACGAGCGCTAATTTCAACTCCTCGTGTGTTGTGCTTCCAATCTCGATTGGTGTTTCCGCTCCTGTTCCAATTTCAACATTGTTGATGATTGGATTAGGGGGACTCGATGGTGCATCCAATTTACGAATTGGGGGTACTGGGTTCAACTTCAATCCCGATTGTGTTGAGGGAGGTGTATCCATTTTGTGTTTTGGGGGTTTTATGAAAAAAAAATCAAATTTATTTGAATTTTCACCTCCGCTCCCGATCATGTTGGGGGTGCGCTTGATGATATCCGTGTTCACGTTACCGTTGTGGCCGATTTTTTGATTGGCGGTGGCGATTACGATTTAATTATTGTAACCGTCAACCGGGTCGTCTCGTAGTATCATATTTCTCGGCGCCATATAAAGACCTATTCCAAATACATAGTCTACTGGAGTGCTGGCATTCTGCAAAACGTCTTGATAATTCTGGATCGCCTTCTCCATGTCCACCTTAGCTGAGATGGCGTCCTCTACAAGTGCCAAGAACTGTTTTTGTGAGTCAAACGCCGTTCCGACTCCTATTATAGAACTGCGAATTTGCTTTTGTGCGAAGAGGATGACCCAGACATATGTGCGAATGAAGTCATTGATGCGGGTAACACCGGCCTGCGTAAACCCTAGACCGTCGTCCAATATAAAGGTTTCTATACCCTTCTGCACGTTTCTGTCTTGTAAAATATATTGTACGTGAGCCTTTGATGGTGATAACCTTGTACAGTATTTGGAATCACACGTGTGCCCTCTAGCCACTTCAGCCCCGAATGTCATGTTGGAGGTATTAAAATTGTTGTCCGTCCAATTTACCGTGTTTCTGAATGGTGGTGGTGTTGGGTAACTCGGAGTATAACCCCCGACCGCCAACCCTGTAAAAGCAGGTTTCGTTCTGGCATAGTATGTCCCGTGCTCTAAACCCCTCCTAAGATGAACGGTGCACAGGCTGTTGCTGTTCGGGTATACTTTTTGTCTCCAATCCGAATCTTTGGAAACGTTAAATTCGTTACACAGTCTTTCGTCGCCCTACGGTCGTATGTGTTGGAAATGGGGTTCCAGCCATCGTCTTGAGGTAGTGGAATACCTAGTTCTTTGATAATCCTCCTAATAGTATAATACACATGAAAGTTGTAGAAGCTACTGCTCAGTATGTGGTCTCTGAAAGATACACCACACCCGGTTGTGGCACACCACACGGCAAAATTTAGTTGGTTCTGCCAGAACTGTATATGGTTGTTGTTCCAGTATGTTGTGACATCCTGTGTAGTAATCTTGGGCAGCCTATATTGTTCAAACATGTTAGGGAAATTGGTGTCGAAACCCAGGCCCAAACTGACTCTTATTTGGGGGTGCACAAGCCCACCAATGGTGTTCTTTTGAGTGTATACACCACCAACTTTATAGTTTGCATTAGAATTAAAGCTAAATGCTTTGGTATCCATTGAAAGATGTTATTATGTTTGCTACTATCACTAATGTTCAAAAAGGGAGTTGTGAACTTCAAAAGTTAATAGACAACTGCTGCGGACAACGCCGGGTAGGCCTTAGATCAATCACCTTCACGGTAGGCTGGCAAAACATCGAAACAGGCTATACTATCATAGCCTCAGAGCCTACACCTACAGGGGGCTCCGGTAGTAATGCAGAAGTGCTTAGACGCCTTCATGAAGCAAGTACCGTATTACGTCCTGGCCTTTGAGGTTCCAGAGATGTCCAAGCTTTAATCGCGACGCGTCTTCCTCGTTTGGCCACTCTCTAAATCTCAAAAGCCACGGCGCTTGCGACATTGTCTGTTGATAAAGAAATACAGATGTCCACGGGGTTGGGTTCAATGTTAGGATTTAATTTATATCACTCTTCCTAAGAAGTTTAAAATGGGCATTCACTTGGGTGATAATTCGGTGGACTTCACCGTCACGAAAACTCTCGGGGTGCACCTGGATCGGGTGAACACATCATACAATACGGTAGACGGCACTCCCAGCACATTACTGAAAACCGTGCCCGCCAGCGACTGTTTCTATGGCGAGACTGTGACCTTAGACTTCCCACACCCCGAGATGAAAGTTTTGGAATCGGGACACATCCACGAGTTGAAGATTTCTATTCTTGATGATAAAGGGCGAGAGTTGAAGAACGATTATCCGATTTCGGTCGTTCTCGAAATTTCAAATTAATTAATTTTAAGAAAATTAGAATTAAACGCATGTTCATAATTTATATATATATATATATTATCAACATTATTGAAAATGAGTATATACGGACCAGGTAGTTCTTCCGATTGGGTGACAAATTCAAAGAATTTGGAACCGGCAGAAGGGGGATTCATCCCGACAGAGGGCGACTTTTTAACTACCCAAAGAACAAAGGCCTTGATCAATAGAACTATATCGGTGGCCACGGACGAGATTCACAAGAGTCTACTATCACAACTTAGAGAATATGCCCTGGCTGTGAATACACAAAGTCGTGAAGAAACGCATACGGAACTAAACGAACTAGGTGAAAAAATAACCAAATTTCGAAAAGAGGCCCGGTTGGGGATTGATAAAGTCCGAGAAGACCACTAGTCGGACCTTACGGAGGCTTATGATGCGTTGCGCTTAGAGGACTCTCTCACCAGAGAAGCGGCACTTACTGAATTAGACGGGAAAATTTTCGAAAAGAGACCCGGTTGGGTATTGAGGGAGTCCGAGAAGTCTGCCAGGCGGACCTTACGGAGGCTTATGATGCGCTGCGCTCAGAGGACTCTCATCAGAGAGAAGCGGCACTTACCGAACTAGGAAAACAAATTTCGAAAAGAGGCCAGGTCGGGTATTGAGAAAGCCCGAGAAGACCACCAGGCGGCCCTTGCGAAGGCTTATGAGGTGTTGCGCTCAGAGGACTCTCTCATCAGAGAAGCGGCACTTACTGAACTAGACAAAAAAATAACCAAATTTCGAAAAGAGACCCGGTCGGGTATTGATAAAGTCCGAGAAGACCACCAGGTGAACCTTGCGGAGGCCATTGCGGAGGCTTATGATGCGTTGCGCTTAGAGGACTCTCTCAGCAAAGAAGCGACACTTACTGAACTAGACGGGAAAATAGCCGAATTTCTGAAAGAGACCAGGTCGGGGGTTGAGGGGGTCCGAGAAGACCACAAGGAGGCCATTGCGGAGGCTTATGGGGCGTTACGCTCTGAGGACTCTCTCAACAGAGAAGCGGCACTTACTGACATATACGAAAAAATAACCGAATTTCGAAAGGAGGCTCGGTCGGGGGTTGAGGGGGTCCGAACGGGTATTGAGAAAGCCCGAGAAGACAACCAGGCGGCCCTTGCGAAGGCTTATGATGTGTTGCGCTCAGAGGACTCAGAGAAGCGGCGGTTGCCTAACTAGACGGTAAAATAACCGAATTTCAAAAAGATGCCCGGTTGGGTGTTGAAAAAGCCCAAGAAGGCCACCAGGCGACCATTACGGAGGCTTATGATGCGTTGCGCTTAGAGGACTCTCTCAGTAGAGAAGCGGCACTTACCGAACTAGATGGGAAAATAACCGAAGTTTCCGATAAACTGAAACATGCTCGTAGAGCGGCGACCAAAGCGCTTGAGGAGGCCTCTTATAAGATTCGTACTGAGGCCCATACCTCTATCAGGGCGGTTGCCGGATTGGTGCAAACAATGAAAACACAAAAACCTGTCATAACAGTTTGGGCTGAGAAGCGGGGCCCATTGGTTGAGGGGCACTATGAATATTCGTTCGGTGCCAAAGCGAGTAATAAATGTGGGGGATACCCCATGACAGCTACAGGTACAGTTCTCCGAATGGCGGTCTGCTCTGTTAATGCTAGTGGTAAACCTGTGGGCGCGGTCACGATAAATCTTGTAGTAGATGGGGAAGAACGGGGGGTTGGAGTCACTAAAATCTCTGGAGCTAGTTCGACGGTGGTTTCGTTCGCCGGTGACGATCTAATTAGACTTTCCGAAGGTAGTGTTATTAACTTTGTTACGAAAATCGCTGATCCAGAGAGTTCTTCCACTATTGTCTCATTACTAATTGAACTTAATTTGTAAATACTAATATATTGAAAATCATGAACGAATCACCGCTTCCAATTGTCAATACCACTCCATCAACACTGTGTCCAATTAACGAAAGAAGTTCAGATTTTAGGTTAAATAATATCATCGCTATGCAGGATAGTTTAGTTAGAGAATATAGAAATAGAAAAAGACACGCTAAAAAATATAAGCGCACGGCGAATATAGCTGAAGCATCTAGTACGGTTCTGGCAAGTTTATCTGTAATGAGTGGTGCGGGGACTGCTGCAACGCTATCTACAATTGTAACGGTTCCACTTGCAGGGGTTTTGAGTGGAATTACCGTTTTATCTGGAATACTTTGTATGGTAATTAGGGCGTCGGGTGGAAAACTCGAGAAAAAATGTAGAAAACATGATAGAATATCCGTTCTCGCCAGGTCTAAGAAAAATAGCATCGACGTTATAGTGTCCAAAGCGTTGGCCGATAAGAAAATATCAAATTTAGAGTTTGAATCCGTAGTGGAAGAAATGGGGAGATATGAAAAATTAAAAAATGATATTAGAATCAAAGCACACGCCACCATGCCCAAGCTTGAGTGTACTGATTGGAATAAATTTAGGGTAAAACTTGGAGATAAAGTCGGAGGAAATTAATATTTTTAATTATAAAATTAAATTATATTGGTGCAGTAAACAATTTATTAATTAATTTTAGGAAAATATTAACAATTTAAAAGGAAAAAAAGAAAAAAAGTTTTAGGTCCCACCCAGGCTCGAACCCGCGCCATCAAAACCCTTCTGGGTCCACCCCGCTAAGCCTTCGCTTAAATTTCTTCTATTAATTTCATTTTTTCGGCTTAGCGAGGTGTGTTACACTCACATCTCCTACACCCCATCATTGGACCGATACCGCGGATCCCTCCTCTTCGTTACCTCCATCCGCTATAATGTGCAGAGCGGCCAGAGTGAAGTACATGTGGCGAAACTTATCTCACTGTTGAGATATTAATGCCGGCGTCCCGACACTGAGCTGTGTTTATTTCTCGTATATAAACCTAACTTTGCTGGTGAAATAAAAAAAATTGTTATTTATTATTAATTAATTATTTTATTATATTAATTAATATGTTTTCTATATAATAGGGAGTGTTCAGCTTTAAATTATAAATATTTTTACAAAATTAAATAACGAACCATCCCGGAAATTCGCGAACTATATAACCCTCACGAAGTGTTTATAAACTGTGTACACCATCTGTGTAAATCGATAGCCAGTTTACATACCATTGATAAGGGTATAAATAACCGTACAGTGTGTTACAGTGTGTGTTATCCATCCCGGAAGACGTAATCGTGTAAACCTCTCTATAAATGGACACTTAATATATGTGTAAGGTGGGACACCTAATTTACATTTTCATAACGCGTGTAATTGGAACATTGTCGTCTGCTTGGTGTTGTGATTACAACATACATTAATTAGTTCTGTTCAATAATAATTTTTCAATATCTTTATAAGCGATATCGTAGAAATGTACATTCGTAAACGAATCGTTGGGTTTTAATAATTTTATATAATACACCTTAGTTTCATATCCGATACGCATTATCCGTCTTAATGTTTGTATTTGCCTCTTGTATAGTTGACATAATTGCCAGTATAATATTGTAAATGCAACGTTTTTATCGGAGTGTAATAAATTACGCTGGTATTTCATATATTCGATATCGCCTAGTGTTCTCATTTTATAGAATTTATATATAGGACTATAACCCCCGTATTCTTCGTAAACTTTTTCAACACAGGCATTAAAAACTTTCAATTCCAATTGTATTGTATTATCCATTTTCTCTAATAATATTTTATTATAACCATTTTTCAAAAGTCAATTACCAATATAATTGGGACTACAATACCACCACCAACTTTTGGTTGGAGGTGGTATCATTTTGACTCCCTCTTTTCAAAATTATTTTCTTCAAAAATTCATAAATTTGCTGTCGGGAGACAATTTTCCTCGTTAACCAATTTTTGATTTTTCGGGGGTGGTGGGGGTATTATAGAGGGTTATAAATGATATCACTGTAGGTGGTATCATTTTGACTCCCTTACTACTACTCAGAGTCATACACAAACTTTCTACTGGTATCATTTTCTGCCTGTTGTAATAAATAATTGCTTTGCTTATGTAAATTACAGGTACCCAATTGGAATACGTCAAAGTATGTGAAATATGGCGGCCATCTTGAATTTTAAAATGACAGGCATACGTAGTATTACATACAAATGTCGCTAATATAAATATATATATGTTTTCAATCGATATCGTACATAACCAGCCACATTTCTAGTCCAAACTGCTGCTAATACCTTACTGACATAATTGTTTGATTATAACGGTGACCATTTTGAAATGCAAATCTATATAAACAACACTTTCATTTCATTACGTCACATAGTAATACATGTTCAAATGACCCACTTCATTTATTGCATGATGCTGTTGATAATTATCCATTTTAACAGTACAATAAAATAGAATCTATTATTTAATCACTATTTCATTGTGTAGATATATTCCACAAATAATGTTCTAACTAGTGGTCGAAAATGGGCTTATTATCTTGATATAAAGAGTATATGTGTATTGAATGGCGGCCATTTTAAAATCCAAGATGGCCACCACATATGTGACCGAAATAAAATGGTACCAATTTGTTTGTTTTGTACTATGTCACATACTCTGTCATAAAAAACCCACTTTCGAAGACTATGGCAAACATTTCAGCAGGTTCACAATTTGACACAGATTACCACGTCTTGTCACGTTAAACGCCCACTCCACGTCATTAGTAATGGAATATCTACGGGTTCGTCGACATTTTATGACTTTGGGTGCATTTATTTATGGTTCACTGAGTTGTTACATGTACATTCACAATGGCACAGCCCGTACCCAATTGTCTTTACATGTATATGTTAGAACATACCAAATAGTTTTACTATATATTTTAATCGAATCCCATCCAATAAGGCCGGTCCTTCCTACTTTAACTATTCGTATGGATGCTGTGTGACCTACTTGCACATGACAAGCAGCCAGTCTGTACTGGTTCTGCATGAATACTCATAAGAAAGAGAAATCTAACGTCGTCATGTTCCCCAATATTGTTTACATTTTTTGGCCACGGAAACTCTGTTTACATCACGTGACCAACAGGTTCAGGATTTTCTTTTAAATGCTACACATATCTCCAAATGTATCTAACACCGACAATGGAAATATAAGTGTTGGAATTGCGAAGCCGTTTTGAGAACAGTTATTTTTCCTATTGTTGTCAGTTTGTTTTCTACGTTTCCATCTGTCTAAGCATCGTATAAATTCATTTACTTTTGGTAATAAGTTTATATTATGTATTCTATTTTGGTCATTACAAAAGTTTATACCTAGTGTTTTTGCTACGTCGGAAGTCCATAAAAGAATGTTTGTCTTCACAGAAAGCGAGTGTAGTGGTTTTTAAACAACTTAGAACCTCTTAAAAAGTATCGATTTTGAATAGTTTAATCGCAAGCCTGAAATATGTCCAAACTTATCAATGACAGAAATTAGAGTTGCTAACGAATCTTTTGACCCATCTAAGTTTTTTTATTTCTTCTTGATTTATTATTCATTTTTATAGTCTGATTGTCCTTTTATCACGTTATTATTTCGGACACTATGTATTTCTATTTCTATAATAAACATATATGGTGACAAAGGACTGTCCTGTCTTACGCCCCTAACAAAACCGAACAAATCTGTAAAATAGCCGTCATTTGTTACACAACTAGATATGTTATGATAAAATACTTCAACCCATTTCATCAGACTGGGACCAAAATTTAATAATCTTAAAACTTTCATAATATATTCATGACTAACACTATCAAAGGCTTTTTCAAAATCAGCAAAAAAGAACAACCCTGGAATATCTTTTTCATTAACATGGTCATGATAGTTTCAAATAATAATCTTATATCTGCCTTTAATAAAGCCTGTTTGAGAGGAATCTATTAGCTTGTTCAATACACCCTTTATTCGATTAGCAATAGCCTTTGTAGCAATTTTATAATCAATGTTGAGTAAACTTATTTGTCTCCAATTTGCGAGATTGGTACAGTCTTTACCTTTTTCGGGGAATTAAATGTATTATGCTTTGTTTTGGTAGGGTTGTTAATTCACCAATTTCGAGTGAATAATTTAGAGACTTAACTAGGTATGTTTTGATGTCATTCCAAAACAATTTGTAGAATTCAGTAGTTATTCCATCTGAACCAGGACTTTTATTATTATTCATCTCTTTTAATGCATTAAAGCATTCAGATTCAGATAACACTCCTTCACATTTTTGCCTGATTCTATACATTCTTGTTTCTTATAAAGATTTTGATAAAAGCGTCTCTGTTATTCTAAAATGTGCTGTTTGTCAGTTACCTTTTGTCCATTTGCATTTAATTCTGATATAATCTTTCTTTCGAATTTTCGTTTTTCCAGATCTGCAAAGAATTTTATGTTTTTTTCCCTCATTCCACCCAGTTTACTTTTGATCGAAAAATAAAAGCCTCTGCCCGTTTTTGATAAATGTCTTCTAATCGTTTGTTATGGTTATTTATTTCATCTATTGCTTCCGGAGTATGTACATTTGCTTTAACCATTTCATCGATTTTTTCATGTAACTTGACCTCTTCTAATGTATTTTTTTTTGTTTCGCCTGGTACAATATTTTATTGATTCGTTTCTTATTGTTTCTTTAATTAATTCCCATAGAATATTAGGATTAGCCTCTTTATTGACTTCTGCAATTTTGGAAATGCTGTTCTTCATAATAATTTTATATTCGTTGTCCAAATGTATAGAACTGTTTAGTTTAAAGTATCCCAGTCCTCTTGGTTGGTTATTTATATCCAGTTTTATAAGTGCATGGTCTGTCTTGATGCTGCTTTTTATCTCACATGACTTAATTGTATTAACAATATTAATGCGATGGGTAATGTAACGATCGGGATTCATCTTCACGCTAATGCGCAATTCACATCAAATTTAGCCTTGCGTACGTCATAAAAAATATGTGGATTTCTGAATAAACAAGCTGGATAAATGCTACAATGTGGCACCATTTTATCACAATCCGATAGTTTGGTAAACATATATTCCGAATATAGCCAAAGTGTGTAAAATCCTCAGGCCCTGCAGATTGAATAGCTGTTTTATTTACTAAATTAACTGTTTAACTAAGAAACGAACCTGTCATGATGTCACTGGATAGTTCTGCTTCAAGTTTAATACCAAGTTTGCTATGACGAACCAGTATGCTGTTCGCCATTTTGTGTAAACTACCAAATGCGCAGCATTAGCAGAAACAAATGTGATGTCGTACATCACACAATTTACGTCACTTACTGACGTCAGAACGATATGACATTTTACCTGCACAGACGTTTTTGAAATGCGTTGAATATTCAGGAAATTTTTACTGAATATGGGGATGTTAATGACATATAAATTTGTTTGGATTGCTTAGGTGCGCAGAATTAGCCGACACCATTGTACGTCTTTAGCATTATTGTATGTGAGGAATTAATCATCTGGTTATAGCCCTTCTATGAGTAATACGATTATTCCTAATCCTATAACTGTGTGGTATGTACCTGGCACCAGGTCAGGTTATTCTAATTTCAGGGATGAATATATATTTATTTCGATGAAAATAGTGTGTTCTGATTTTTGGATTTTCTCCCAAATACAGCAGGTTACAATGCGGGATTGAGCCCGTTGGCCCGGCTTTAAATGACCTTAGCTGTTGCTAGGTCGTTAAACTATTGTTATACGACCGGATGTGGCTACTCGCGGTCAATGCAAATGCACATAATCGTGTGTGCGTAATTTGGAGGTGGAATTATGTTATGTGGCTGTCAGGGGAGAAATGGGACTTATGGAATTTGTGACCAGTACAGCTCTTAATTAAATAGTATACTCCTGTAACCCGATAACGATATATGTATTGCTTGTTAGAAGCATGACTGGTGTTTCATTGATGGAATGGTGACCAGTGCAGATCCTGATTAGACTGTGCGGATGCACATGCTGATCCGGATCTACGCTGGTTGCAAAATCCACTTTCAAAATGCACATGTTCTCTAGTCACAGCCACAAATATACAATAAGTATATTCTTCACGTAAACATATCATCGTATATTAGAAAACAAAATCTGATCTGGATCTACGCTGGTCGCAAAACCCATAAGCCCCATTTCCCCAGTCACCGCCACATACGTGTATCCTGTACTAAATGTCGGTGACCTACATACACCGACATGTGACTGATCTGCACAGATACACGTTTATTTAGATGAATCATGACTAATTAACAATAACAAATAAATCATTAATTGCATACCATTGTACGAAACTAGCCAAGGCCATACCATGTCCATACGATACCGTGGTTTGTGGTAATTTATGGTAGCTAGATGAAGATCGCGGATATGCATTTTACCGGCGAACGATTGTGCACAGTTGTTCATATCGTAATTTGTACGGAGCCCCGCAGAGGACATGGATTGTATTTTATTAATTCGTTCCCACGAAATAACAATTCGTTCCCTCAATTTAACAATTCGTTCCCCCGAAATAACAATTTTTTCCCACGAAATAGCTATTCGTTTCCACAAGTTAACAATTCGTTCCCACGAAATAACAATTCGTTCCCACGAAATAACAATTCGTTTCCTCGAATTGACAATTCAAACAGCTTTAAAGTAGACCAAAGGTGTTGCGCACGCAACTGGGCCCCGAAACAATTCGTGAGAACGAATTGCTAACACGTGGGAACGAATCGTTAAATTGAGGGAACGAATTGTTATTTCGTGGGAACAAATTGTTATTTCGTGGAACGAATTAATAAAACAAACTCTGCGTACCCTGCTGGTCTGCGTATAATTGTCTCCGGGATTCACGAATGTACGTGCATGTGTATGTGACTTATATGTAACATGCATTTCGACACACGTGTGTCGAAATGCATGTTACATGTAAGTCACATACACTGGGTTGACCATCAATTTCCTCATGTTTTCTTTTCAACCCTCCAACCTCTCCCCCCCCCCCTCCCCCCCCCCCCCCCCACTCCCCCCTCGCTATCCTGTCAATACAACCTAATCACTGCGTATGAATATGCGCGATTGTCATACTTTTTTGCATTTTAAAGCTGTTTGTAGCGTTGACGGGATAAATAGAATAGTAGATTAGTGCCGTGAATTTTAATACATATCTGGCGCGTCACTCGCCCATCCCGTTTCCTAAGCCTTGCCAGATATTTGTTCACATTCACGGCACTAACCTACTATTCTCTATATTATAGGTCGGCAGACAAACGTCGAACAAACAGTAATTCCGCCTAATAGAAACCGTTGTTACTTTGACTTATATAGAACGAATAGACCCTCGACTTAACTAACTTAAATACCACGGGACTGGTAATAAAAAGTAAATATTGTTTCGCAACTTTTCTTATTTCTTCTCCAGAGTCTACTTCTGTGCATAATTTTAAGAATTATTTTTATTTTTTCGCGCCAAAAGAAAATGTGTAGCATCATCATATAATGGGTTAATATCCAACAGTGTAGACCGTGATCAGACTGCGCGGATGATGCGCAGTCTGATCACGGTCTACACTGCCTCAGCATTCAATAAGTTTTTTTATCATGGAGTGTCAGAAATAAAAAAAAACATCTTTTCAGTTTTACGTTGACGTCACTCGGTTGTTAACCAGTATAAATATTATACTATTATATTTGAATCAAATGATGATCATGTATAGAACTGGTCCTTACATGATCATATTTTGTCCACAGCGAGTGAAATACTTGTAATTAAGTGTGAGTTACAAAGAAACTAATATAGTAGAATAAAGCACAAAAAATGCGGATGATGCGCAGTCTGATCACGTTATACACTGCCTCAGCATTCAATAAGTTTTTTTTATCATGGAGTGTCAGAAATAAAACAAAAAACATCTCATCAGTTTTACGTTGACGTCACTCGGTTGTTAACCAGTATAAATATCGATGCGCAATAAACAGTTCATACTTTTGTTATCGCCCACTGTCCAACATGAAGACATTCGGGATTTTGGGGATCGCTTTTTGTCTTTTGTTGATTGCTCTAACACCAGAAACCGAAGGTATGCTTCTTCTAAGTCTATGATAGTAAAGACAGAATACAGACTATTTCATTTATAGGAATGAATGGCATTTTTGTGGAATTTATCGGGGTATAAACTTGGAAAAGTCGCGGGAATACTGGACGAAGGCAGTATTCCCGCGACTTTTCAAAGTTTATATCCCCGATAAATTCCACAAAAATGCCATTCATTCATTATCATTGCAGCATTTGAAATAAATTCATCAAGAAAATGTGTTTAGTTTCCGTTTTCTTCAGAATTATTTTAACTGCGCCTCACGGTTACGGAAAGTAGTTCGGCTTGGGAGTTTACTGGAATATAAATTTTGGACAGAGAGTTGCTACGGACCAATCAAATGTTAGGGAATTGTGTAAATAGTTTTGTGCTGGAATTATTTAGCATTAAAACACATGGATGTTTTTCGCATTAAGGACCCGTTCTATACCTGACCATCCTTCGATTGAACAAGATAATTGATCCGTAAATGTGATGGAATATATCTATAACAAAAGAGGTGATACTGGCTGATGACTGGAACACACAAAGATGGCCGAGTTGGCCACTCCATATATCTATTCCATCACATTTACGAAGAAACTATCTTTGAATCAAATGATGATCAGGTATAGAACTGGTCCTTAAATCATCATATTTTGTCCACAGCGAGTGAAATACATGTAATCAAGTGTGATTGACAAAGAAACATAATTTAGTAGAATAAAGCACAAACTATTTGAATTTAATCCAATAATTGGTGTTTTTCGTTGTTTTTTTATCATGTGTCTTCCATAAAACAGGGTACAACATATTAAGTATATGAACGTGTTGATAGTACCACTAAGACGTTCACAATACTGAACGTTCTTACTTGCTTTCGTCAGACTTATTTTATGATATATATCCGGACATGCATATATTAAACATACTGTTGCGATCTTTTTGGGACCGTATACCACTGGAGTTTGTTTGGCGTCACGTTGCTAAGTTGTACAGTTAAAAACAGTAATAGTATACCCAAGAGAAGACCGAAAATGCCAGTTACATTAAAACAATAACATTAAAGATACATGCCCACTCAGTAGGCACAAGCTGTTCTTTATAGAAATAAGTGTATAATTGTGTCACTATTCCACCAGTTCTAAAAATTAGGAATGCCCGCTATACATATATAATAATTTAGTGATATTTAAAATTACTGAATAGTGACGCGCGGTGGTATCAGGCTATTTTCATATGCAAATGAGGCATGATATGTTTGAATTATTTATACTAATTAAATGCATCACCTGAAAAAATAATATTATCGACAGATTATAAAATATAATCATTGCACATCAAAACATAACTACAGGAAATAGATACTAATGTCCGTTAACATTTTAAGGAAACATGGTTATCGCCCCTGACATCAGTGTGGGAATATACGTCTGATATAAAATGTATAATAATGCCAATCAATACGCGGGGTAATGGTGAATAAATGTTTAGTTTGCCCGAAAATGTCTAAGGTGATGTCTGTGATATAAAGAACAGTTTGTGCCTATTGAGTGGGCATATACCTTTAAGACTAAACTAATCAACGTGACCGCCAACCCGTCGAATCCCGCAAGTACTTACTTCAAGAATGCCCTGGAAATAGTTCCAAGACACGGTACTCGTGACTTTCCAAGTTCGGTAACCTATGGTTATACGGCTCAACTTTCAAATGGCAAAACGATGTTGTTGAAACATTGCACAGACAATTCAGTAATGTTTGCGTTTTATTCTGTTTAATATACATGGCCAAATACATTATTTAGTTTTGCCACAGAACCGTGTACCAGAAATGAAGGCAACATTCTCGAGTACGTGAATCATCAAGATAAACGATACTCGATTCGTCAACATAAATATCAGGTTTTAAACATAAATTATTGTTAGAGCATGCATAAACGCGCACCTCTTTTTATTTGATGCGCTATATATGTAAGACCCACATCGGGGTTAGACCCGGAACGGGGGCCAATCCGTGAACGGCGCCCCGGTTCTCGGATTGACCCCCGTTCTGGGTCTTACATAACATCGAAGCCCGTCTTAAAGAAAAAACACAGTAAAATGACGTCAAACACTCGTCACTTCGAACAATCTTGGTCCAGATGCACTAAACTTCGTACGACAAAGAATGTGTTCAATTAATGCTATCGTTTTCAACCTGCATGTAAATGTCGTTAAATCTGAAAGGAATTCATCAAATATTTCCACAAATCGGGTACTAGCGCCGACTTTACTGTCAGTTCTATTTTTACACTTACGACCTTTATAGTCCTACGAAGATTAGTGAAACGGCCCCCAGGTTCGGAAACGTTCGAAAACCACTTGATCCGATACCCGGAGGGTTGTCTATTTCCACCCAGGCCAGGCGTGTATATTGGTGTCAACAACATTTTTGAAAAGGGGGTTCGATTTCCAGCTGTGAAGCAATTAAAATCCGTAAGGGGTCCCTGGACACCTTACATATTTCAACTGCTTCACAGCCCGGTAGAGTGTCTGCTTTCTAGAAGCCAAATGATACATTCGGGTATTTTTGTACAACAACTAGCTCCAGGGCAAATAGTTCTGGGTCAATTTAAGAAGCATACATATTTCTGAAAATTGGCATATTGCAATAATTTCTTTAGCGACGTTTGACTGTAATTTGTAATTAGGCCATCTGAATGATATAATGTCTGCTCATTCGTGCACTGAAATGGCTATCGCTGACCTGATTTATGTAACAAAATTCGTCTGACTTCTAAACGGGGTTCACACGAACCCATCGAACCTAACGACGCCCTTGGTGTATGCTGTAAACATGCCGTAAAATACTCGTCACGTCGGAAACGCTCTGAAACCACGTAAACCGATAATTGTCTATTTCCACCCAGGCCAGACGTGTATCTGTCGCATGAGATGCCGAAGCTGGGAATACCGAGAGAGCGGATGTTCCGGGATTTTCCGGAACTATTGCTGCCCGCGTCCGTCTAGCTCGTGCCGTTGCCGCGCCAGATGCCGGTCGTGGGAGGTACAGAGAGGGCGCTGCGCAAGCTGGGTTAGACGAAGGCGATGTTGTAATCCTTAGAAAGCATCGACCGTGGAACTGACAGTCGGCAAATGTTGAAGTAACGGACCAGCGTCCATAAATACATTATTAAATACACGTAAAAGTATCCGTAAGTGACTGTTTGTTTGTCCATTTTTTGTTTAACGGCCTATCAACAGCTAAGTACATTTAAAGCCGGGCCAACGGGTTCGATCCCGCATTTAATCTGCTGCATTGAGGGTGTGTGTGTGTGGGGGGGGGGGGGGTGGGGTGGGCGTCCCAAAATCACAACGGAATATTTACATCGAGAAAAAGATAGTCAGCCCTGAAATTAGAATAACATGACATGGTGCCAGATCCATACCACCCCAAAGTCACAAGTCACTTGGCCCCTTCCCCTGGAAGTAATAGGATTAGGAATAATCATATTACTCATATAACGGGTATAACCAGATTAACCAATCACATACAAGAATGTCAAAGACGTACCAGTAGCCGATTTCATCAAAATTGCAAAGTATTCTTATCTAGCAAAGTATACTTTGAGGGAGTAATCATTTATTTCCCCCGAAATGCATTATGTCATATAGAACTTAACGACTGCATATATTTGATGATTACACGTATGAATTATTATACTGAATGTCTGTGATGGCTGTGATAATGTAATAAATTCAGTATAATAAAAAAGTATCCTTAAATTGAAAAGTTATCCCTCAAAGTATACTTTGCTAGCGAAGTATACTTCGCCATGTTGATGAAATAGGCTACTGAGGGCCAAACAGGTCTCAAGGCGGCATTCCGGTAAGACTGAATCCCGGACGTTAAAATACCCATCGCATGCTCCCAAACAACCACCACAGATCATCAGTACGGGAAACAAAATAAGTTAATTAAGATAACGTCTATGATCTTATTTGTGATGGGTGTCTTAGTCAACAGGTGATATAGAGAGTAGTAGGTTAGTGCCGTAAATGGGAAAACATATCTGGTAAGGCTTAGGAAACGGGATGGGCGAGGCTCTGCCGAGCACATCCCGTTTCCGTGCCGCGTCAGATATTTTTCCCATTCACGGCACTAACATACTATTCTATTTATCCCGTCAAAACCTACAAATAGCTTTTAAAATGCAATAAGAATAACCCCAGCTACCGCACATATTCATACGCAGTGAGTAGGTCGTATTGACAGGATATGTTTCACGGCACCGTGTGTCACGGCACATACGCACTGTGTTGACGGGATAAAATGTATATTCATGATTCGAAAGCATCCAAATACGTATCAGAATCATGGTAAAATGCTTGATTTACAGTGAAACATCTTTAAGCCTGACACCCTGGGGACCTCCCAGGGTGTCCGGTTAAAGAGAGGTTCTACTGTATATTTTACTCCCTGGTATACTGTGTTAATAATGTTACAAAACATGCATTAAGTTATTTCGTTCAGGTACTGATAAGTTTAGGTATACTTAATGCATGTGTAGATATTGGTTCCTTACTTTAACCTTTGACGGAGGATGGAGAGCATTATAGTCTGTTTCACGAAAGCTGCCCAAATTTTACGGCTATATAGACAATTCAAAAACAATATTATTTTCGATAATATTAAATTAAAGAAAAATTTAAGAATGAGCCTTCTTTTTATTTCGTGAAATTCGGTCAAATATTGATTTTATTACGAAAAATTGATTTGTCTATGGGAATTTAACATGGGGGGAAAAAGTGGTAAGGACGTGTGGGAGGAGTCAAATAACGAAAAACTTTGGAAATTGACTCCGAAACCTGACTAGATAGCTTGGATATGATCTAACTAAGAAAACAAAAGAAAAATTAAAAAAATCGGTCCAGTATTTCTAAAATTAAAAAAATAATTCCCCATGTTAAATCCCCATAGACATCTTCACTCTGTGAAGATGTCTATGGGGGTTTAACATGGGGAAATTGTTTTTCGCAATAAAATCAATATTTGACCAAATTTCACGAAATAAAAAGAAGGCTCATTCTTAATTTTTCCTTTAATTTAATATTATCAAAAGAAATCTTGTTTTTGCGTTGTTTATATAGCCGTAAAATTTGGGCAGGTTTCGTGAAACAGACTATGTACGTCTTAGAAGCTGGAACCACACGATGTTGTAGATGTCACCGAAAAAACAAAATACATGTATATGAATGGACAATTATTATGTTTAGTGAATTGACAGATACATGAAAACCAGTCTATGATATTAAAGCATATACATGTACATACTAGTTTGGCTAGTTAAACGAGAATCGCTTATATGAAAACAGCGTGCTTTCTCATTCTTATTCTTGTTCAATATATTAAAGTCTTAAAACAAATACAGCGAAACCTCCCAGGGTGTCCGGCTAAGAGAGGTTTCACTGTAGATCAGGCATTTGAAAATTATGAGCCATAATTGTGTGCTATTGCCATCACGAACAGACATTATCACCCGAGATAAGTGACCAAGAAACTCATCAAAAATAAGATCACATGTGTTTTCTTTGTGTCCGGTTTATACCGGTGTAGCGGTCAGAAATCCCCCCACCCGCCCCCCGTAAATCCCCTCCCCCCGGGGGGGGAGTTTTTTGGGTTGGGCTTAGCCTAAGTTTCCCCCCGGGGGGAATCTGGGCCGGCCCGAAAATCCCCCCCCGGGGGGGATTCCCAACTAGTCAACTTTCCCCCCACCCCACCAGTCAGGAAAATCCCCCCCCCTCCATTTTTTTTTCAAACAAATGACAGGTTTAAATGCTAAATTTAGGCAAGATCTACCATTGAGATTTGGAGTATTTGAAGGAATGTATTCGCGGCTTTATATGTAGATAAAATTATCAGTTTGAGGGTGGGGGGGCGTTTGGGCCCGGCCCGAAAATCCCCCCCCCCTCCCCTCATATTTTTTTTTTCCAACAATGACAGGTTTTTTTGATTTTTTTTCGAGAGTGATAGAGTTATGAGAGGATTAGGTAAGTATAGAGATTAGAATGCTTGAATTAGCAGGTTAAAAATTTTAGCAACTTATACCTGCTACCGAAGTTTTGGAAAGTATGTTTGATGGCTGTATATAGACTAAAATTTCAGTTTATGGGGGGGGATGGGTGGGGGGGGCGGAGTTTTGGGCCGGTCCCGAAATCCCCCCCACCCACCTTTTTTCCCATTTTTTTTTTTTCAACAATGACACGGTTAAATGCTCAATTAGCAGCCTTATTAAAATTAAACATGATACTGAAGTATTTGAATTAAGCTATGAATTGGATATAATACTATATATAAAATTATCCCAGTTTGAGGGGGGGGGGGGGAGTTTAGGGGGTTTGGCCGGGCCGTGGTCCGAAATCCCCCCCCCCCATATTTTTTTTTCAACGCTGAACAGGTTGAATGCTGAAATTTAGCAGGTTTAAAGATTAGCAACTAATTTAGCTACCAAAGTTTTCTTTGAAGATTGTTCGATGGCTCGTATATAGATAAAAGTTTCAGTTTGATGGGGGGAGTTTTTTGGGAGGGCTTTCGGGCCCGGCCGAAATCCCCCCCCCCCATATTTTTTTTTTATTTCAACGGTATGACAGGTTTGAATATGCTGAACATTAGCAGATTAAAAATTAGCAATCTAACATTGCTACCGAAGTTTTTCTTTGAAGTATGTTTGTATGGCCTGTTGTATATAGATAAAATATCTGTTTTGAGGGGGGGGGGGGAAGTTTGGGCCGGCCCGAAATCCCCCCCCCCCATATTTTTTTTTCAACACGATGACAGGGTTTGAATTGCTGAATTAGCAGGTTAAATTAGCTTCTAACATGCTACCAAAAGTTTTTGTGAAGTATGTTCGATGGGGCTGGATATATAGATAAAATTTCAGGTGTTGGGGATGGGGGGGGCGTGGGGGAAATTTCAGTTTGATGGGGGGGAGTTTGGGCCGGCCCGGAAATTCCCCCCCCCCCCATATTTTTTTTTCAAACGATGACAGGTTGAATGCTGAATTATTAGCAGATTAAAAAAATTTAGCAATCTAAACATGCTACCGAAGTAATTCTTTTTGGGAAGTAGGTTTGATGGGCTGGTTTTATATATAAAATTAAAAATCAGTTTGACGGGGGGGGGGGGGGGGGGGTGGGGGGGGGGGGGGGGGGTTTGGGCCGGCCCGAAATCCCCCCCATATTTTTTTTTTTTTCAACGCTGACAGGTTCTGAAATGCTGTAATTAGCAGGTTTAAATTAGCTAACTAAAAATACTTGCTACCAAAGAGTATTTGAATCTATTGTTTGATGGGCTGTATTATAGATACAATTTTCAGTTTGATGGGGGGGGGGTTTTTTTAATGGGGGGGGGGGAGTTTAGGGCCGGCCCCTCGAAATCCCCCCCCCCATTTTTTTTTTTATTTCAACAATGACTGGTTAAATGTTGGGGATGAATTAGCAGATTAAAATTAAACTGATACATGAAAGTATTTGAAATTAAGTATGATTGATTATATATATATAAAATATTCAGTTTCGAGGGGGGGGGGGGGGGGGGGGGGAGTTTAGGGCCCCGGCCCGAACCCGAAAATCCCCCCAATCCCCCCCCCATATTTTTTTTTTCAACGATGACAGGCTTGAATGGCTGAATTTAGCAGGTTAAATTAGCAAACTAAACATGCTACCGAAGTTTTTGAAGTATGTTCGATGGCTGTATTTTATAGATTAAATTTCAGTTTGATGGGGGGGGGGGGTGTTTCGGGCCGGCCCGAAATCCCCCCCCATACCCACCATTTTTTTTTTTCCAATGCTGACAGGTTGAATGCTGAAGTTAGCTAGATTAAAACATTAGCAATCTTAACATTGCTACCGAAGTATTTGAAGTATGTTTGATGGCTGTTATATAGATAAATTATATCAGTTTGGAGGGGGGGGGGGTGGGTATATTAGGTTTGGGCCAGGCCCCCGTAAATTAAATCCCCCCCCCCCCATTATTTTTTTTTCAACGGATTCTCGATCAGGTTGAATGCTGAATTAGCAGGTTTAAATTAGCAAACTAAAACATGCTACCAAAGTTTTTGAAGTATGTTCGATGGCTTGTTTAATATTGATTAAAATTTCAGTTTGATGGGGGGGGTGTGGGCGGGGGGGGGGGGTGGGGGGGGGGGGAGTTTTGGGCCGGCCCGTAAATCCCCCCCCCCCCGCCCATATTTTTTTTTCAATGATGGACAGGGTTGAATGCTGAATTAGAGATTTAAAAATTAGCAAACTAACATGCTACCAAAGTATTTAAGTATTTGAAGTATGGTTTGATGGCTCTGTATATAGATAAAAATTTCAGTTTGATGAGGGGGGGGGGGTCCATGGGGGGGAGTTTGGGCCGGCCCGAAATCCCCCCCCCCCATATTTTTTTTCCAAACAATGGACAGGTTAAATGCTGAATTTAGCAGGTTAAAATTAGCAAACTAACATGCTACCGAAGTTTAGGTTTTGGAAGTATGTTTGATTTGCTATACTATAGATTACAATTTCTGTTTGATGGGGGGGGGGTGGGGAGTTTGGGCCGGCCCGTCCGAAATCCCCCCCACATATTTTTTTTGCAACGATGACAGGTTGAATGCTGAATTTAAGCAGGTTGAAATTAGCAAACTAACATGCTAATCGAAGTATTTGTTGAAATATGTTTGATGGCTGTATATAGACTTAAATTTCAAGTTTGATGGGGGGGGGGGGTGGGGGGGGGATTTCGGGCCGGCCCAAAATCCCCCCCCCATATTTTTGTTTCAATGATGACAGGATTGAAATGCTGAATTAGCAGATTAAAATTAGCAAAACTAACATGCTACCGAACGGTTTTGGAAGTTATGCTTGTTCATATAGACAACCGCTAAAATTTTCAGTTTGATGGGGGGGGGGGGGGTGAGTTTGGGGGCCCGGCCCGAAATCCCCCCCCCCCATATTTTTTTTTTCAAACGATGACAGGTTGAATGCTGAAATGAAATAGCAGGTTAAATTAGCAACGTAACATGCTAACCGAAGTTTTTTGAACGTATGTTTGATGGCTTGTAGATTTAGATAAAATTTCAGTTTGATTGGGGGGGGGGGGGGGAGTTTTGGGACCGGCCCGAAAATCCCCCCCCCTCCCATCTTTTTTTTCAAAAACCAAACTCCAATTAACATGATACTGAAGATTTGAATTTGAATTAAGTATTGATAAATTTCAGTTTTATGATTGGGGGGGGGGGTGGGGGAGGGGGGGGGGGGAGTTTGGGCCGGGGGGGGGGGGGGCCCGAAATTCCCCCCCCCCCACCCCCCCCCCATGAATTTTTTTTTTCCCAACAAATTGAAGGGTTTAAATGCTGGAAGTTAGGCTGGTTAAAATTAGTAACTAACATGCTAGCCGAAGTTTTTGATGTTAATGTTTGATTGCTGTATTCTAGAATAAAAATTTCTGTTTATTGATGGGGGGGGGGAGTTTGGGGCCGGCCCGAAATCCTCCCCCCCCATATTTTTTTTTTCAAACGATGACCAGGTTGAATCGCTGAAATTAGGCAGGTTAAAATTAGTAATACTAAAACATGCTACCGATGGTTTTTGAAGTATGTTTCATTGCTGTATATAGATAAAATTTTCTGTTTGATGGGGGGGGGGGGAGTTTGGGCCGGTGGCCCGAAATTCCCCCCCCCCCCCCATATTTTTTTTTTTCAACGATGGACAGGTTTGAATTGCCTGAAATTAGCAGGTTTGAAATTGAAATTAGCATACTAAACTTGCTATTTCGAAGTATTTGAAGTATGTTTTGATGGTGGGGTTATTATAGATAAAATTTCTGTTTGATGGGGGGGGGGGGGGGTGGGGGGGATTTTGGGTGGCCCGGCCCGTAAACTCACCCCCCCCCCATATTTTGTTTCATTGATGACTAGGTTGGAATGTCTGAATTTAGCAGATTAAAATTCGCAAACTAACATGCTACCGAAGTTTTTGTTGAAGTATGTTTGGTTGATGGCTATGAATTATTAGATAAAAATTTCAGTTTGATTGGGGGGGGGGGAGAGTTTAGTTTAGAGTTTTTGGGGGGGGGGGGTTTGAGGTTTAGGGGTATTAGTTTTAGTTAGGTTAGTGGAGTTTTGAGGTGGAGTGGGAGATTGGGCCGGACCCGAAAATCCCCCCCCCACCCCCCCATATTTTTTTTTCAACGATGAACATGTTTTAAATGCTGAATTAAGCAGAGTTAAAATTAGCAAATTAACATGATACTGAAGTATTTGTAATTAAGTATGATTGGATTATTATTTATATAAAATAAAAATCAGTTTGGAGGGGGGGGGTTTGGGGGGAGGGGGGGGGGGGGTGTTTGGGCTGGCCCGAAATCCCCCCCCACCCATTTTTTTTTTAAATTTTTTTAATGGATGACAAGGGTTGAATTACTGGAAATTAGCAGGTGGTAAATTAGCAACTAACATGCTACCACGGAAGTTTTTACCCCCCTCCAAACCTCCAATGATTATTTTTGTCTATATATACTATAGCCGCCATTAACTTACTTCAAATTACTTCAATTTCATTTTCAATTAGTTGCTAATTTTAGCATTTAACCTGCTAATTTCAGCATTATTTAATCGTTGTGAGGTTGTTGGAAAGAAAAAATTGGGGGGGGGGAGTATGGGGGGGGGGAATTTCGGGCCGGCCTAAAGTCCCCCCCCCCCCCCACCCCCCCCCACCCCCCCCCCCCCCCCCCCCCTCACGAAATTTTATATTTATTATATCAATCAATTCTACTTCAGGTATCCATGTTAGTTGCTTAATTTCAACCTGCAAATTACAGGCATTTTAACCTGTCAATGTTGAAATTGAAAAAAAATAATGGGGGGGGGGGTGGGAGGGGGGGGATTTCGGGCCGGCCCAAAAGTTCCCCCCCCCCCCCCCTCCCCCCCCCCCCCCCCCCCCCCCCCACCCCTAAATTCGAAATTTATATTTATTTATATCCGTCATTACATACATCAAATACTTCAATCTCTCTGTTAGTTGCTAATTTAGTTTTAGCAAATTTAACTGCTAATTCAGCATTATTATATATAAACCCGTCAGCGTTGAAAAAAAATATGAGGGGGGGGGGGGGGGTGGGGGGGGGGGGTGGGGGGGGGGTTCGGGCCGGCCCAACACCCCCCCCCCCCCCCCCCACCCCCCCCCCCCCACTCCACCCCCCCCCCCCACCCCCCCCCCCCCCCCCCCCCCCCCCCACCCCCCCCCGCCCCCCCCCCCCCCCCCCCACCCCCCCCCCCCCCCCCCCCCCCCTCCCCCCCCCCCCCCCCCCCCCCCCCCCCCCACTCCTTCCCCCCCCCCCCCCCCCCCCCCCCCCCTCCCCCCCCCCCCCCCCCCCCCCCCCCCCCCCCCCCCAACTGATATTTTGTCTATATATACTATAGCCGCCATAACTTACTTCAAATACTTAAATCTCATATAGTTGCTAATTTAGCATTTAACCTGCTAATTCAGCATTATTTAACCTGTGAGCGTTGAAAGAAAAATATATGGGGGGGGGGGAGGGGGGATTTTCGGGCCGGCCTAATGTCCCCCCCCCCCACGAAATTTATATATATATATCAATCATACTTCAGTATCCTGTTAGTTGCTAATTTCAACCTGCAAATTCAGCATTTAACCTGTCAATGTTGAAACAAAAATATGGGGGGGGGGGGATTTCGGGCCGGCCCAAAGTCCCTCCCCCCACGAAATTTATATATATACATGTATATCCGTCATACATACATCAAATACTTCAATCTCATGTTAGTTGCTAATTTAGCAATTAACCTGCTAATTCAGCATTATTATATATAAACCCGTCAGCGTTGAAAAAAAATATGAGGGGGGGGGGGATTTTGGGCCGGCCCAAAACTCCCCCCCCCCCACCCCCCCCTCCCCTCCAACTGATATTTTGTCTATATATAGCCGCCATACTTACTTCAAATACCTAAATCTCATATTAGTTGCTAATTTAGCATTTAACCTGCTAATTCAGCATTATTTAACTTGTGAGCGTTGAAAGAAAAATATGGGGGGGAGGGGGGGGGGGGGGATTTCGGGCCGGCCTAAAGTCCCCCCCCCCACCTCCCCCACGAAATTTATATATATATATCAATCATACTTCAGTATCCTGTTAGTTGCTAATTTCAACCTACAAATTCAGCATTTAACCTGTCTTTTGTTGAAACAAAAATATGGGGGGGGGGGTGATTTCGGGCCGGCCCAAAGTCCCCCCCCCCCACGAAAGTTTATATATATATATCCGTCATACATTTAGCAATTAACCTGCTAATTCAGCATTATTATATATAAACCCGTCAGCGTTGAAAAAAAATATGAGGGGGGGGGGGGGGGTGGGGGGGATTTCGGGCCCGCCCAAACTCCCCCCCCCTCCAACTGATATTTTGTCTATATATAGCCGCCAACTACTTACTTCAAATACTTCAATCTCATATTAGTTGCTAATTTAGCATTTAACCTGCTAATTCAGCATTATTTAACTTGTGAGCGTTGAAAGAAAAAGAAAAATATGGGGGGGGGGATTTCGGGCCGGCCTAAAGTCCCCCCCCCCTCACAAAATTTATATATATATATCAATCATACTTCAGTATCCTGTTAGTTGCTAATTTCTTCAACCTGCAAATTCAGCATTTAACCTGTCAATGTTGAAACAAAAATTATGGGGGGGGGGGTATTTGGATTTCGGGCCGGCCCAAAGTCCCCCCCCCCCACACATGAAACTCATATTTATATATATATATCTGTCATACATACATCAAATACTTCAATCACATGTTAGTTGCTGATGTAGCGATTAACCTGCTAATTCAGCATTATTTAACCAGTCATTGTTGAAAAAAAATATGGGGGGGGGGGGATTTCGGGCGGCCTAAACTAAACTCCCCCCCCCCCCCCCCCCCCCCCCCTCACAAACTGATATTTATCTATATATATAAATCCATCATACCTACTTCAAATAATTCAATATCATGTTAGTTGCTAATTTCAACCTGCTTAATTCAGCATTATTTAACCTGTCCGCAATGAAAAAAAATAATGGGGGGGGGGGGATTTCGGGCCGGCCCAAAGTCCCCCCCCCCCCACATGAAACTCATATTTATATATATATATCTGTCATACATACATCAAATACTTCAATCACATGTTAGTTGCTAATGTATCGATTAACCTGCTAATTCAGCATTATTTAAAAAAAATATGGGGGGGATTTCGGGCCGGCCCAAACTCCCCCCCCCCCGAAAACTGATATTTTTTCTATATCTAGCCGCCATTCTTACTTCAAATACTTCAATCTCATATTAGTTGCTAATTTAGCATTTAACCTACCATTGTTTGAAAAAATATGGGGGGGGGGGATTTCTGACTGGCGGGGGGGAAAGTTGACTAGTTGGAAATCCCCCCGGGGGGGATTTCGGGCCGGCCCAGAATCCCCCCCGGGGGGATTTCTGACTGGGGGGGAAAGTGGCCTGCTACACCGGGTTCCACTGTACCGGAAAGCACATATTGACTATCTGAGACATCATCTGAGATATGACGCCTTTAAAGGTCATATGAATAGAAACATTAAATTTTAAAATATATTTTATAAATTAGTCGATAATGACAACACAAACGACATGCAGAAAACCCCATGTAAAAATTATAATACTATCAAAAGTTTTCATAATTGTACATTTTATGCAAATTTGTGCAAATTTTCCAACAATATTTCCAAAAAAAAACAAAAAATAAAAAAAAATTGTTTTACATTTTATTTCATCATAAATTATCAAGTTAATGTAATCAAATATTAAGATAAAAAATCACTTAGACTTAAGATAAATAATTATTACAATTAATTGTTCTTATATGACCTCATAGTGGAACACAATATTTCAGTTAATAAAAAACGTATTATTTACAAAAATAAAGAAGTTGCTCATATGACCTTTAATGCAATGTCCATAGCCCGAGTATAATATTTATGCCGTCAACACAGTGCGTATGTGCCGTGAAACATTTTTGCTATCCTGTCAATACGACGTAATCACTGCGTATGAATATGTGCGGTGGCTGAGGTTTTTTTGGCATTTTAAAGCCATTTGTATGTGTGGACGGGATAAATATAATAGTAGGTTAGTGCCGTGAATGGGGAAACTATCTGGCGCAGCACGGAAACTGGATGTGCTCGGCAGAGCCTCGCCCATACAGACGTCAGGTAGGCAAGCACATTATCTTAACAATGTAAGACCAGCGTCTTAATAATTGAAGACGTCATTGGAGGAAGGGGGATAACTCCATGAAGGCGTTAGCCCCCGTTTGACACCAACCTCTTCACATGTAAAGGATCACTTCTTTATCGGGCTCAAGGGAGGATAGATATTGACTTCAGGTTGGCAAGAACATGTTTTAATAATTGACGATGTCATTGGTTGTACATGTACTGCTCTATTCAACCAATAACAAGTTTCCATTTGTTATGTACAGTCGTTATAGAACGCGTTCAAATCATGTCTAGTATTTTACGACAATGTATATGTGGAAGGGATATGTGGAATAAGGGGGATAACTACACGTGGTAGTGAGCCCTTTCATCCATTGAACGTTTCAATAATGCAACTTTCATACAGTTTTATTTGGTTTGTTATGGCACCAAGTGACCACTTATTCCACTAAGTCCCGCGCAATCCGGGCAATCCAATCAGACCCTACGACGGTCATTAATTGGATACAAAATTTACATGTATTATTTATTCCATGATGAACCCAGCAAACATGTGTGCAGTATGTGAAATGGTATGGTGGTCGCTAACTCGGACACGTGGGTTTCCTCCGGGTACTCCCACATTAATGACCGCCCTTACGCCTTCAGCTGTACCAGCGAAAGCATTTGTATAAGTGCTCTCGCGCTTGTTTGTAATCGGTGTAAAGCAAATTAAGTTTAAACTAAACATGTGTACAAATTCTATAATTGAATGGGTTAATGGAAGAAGGGGACTAACTCCCGAGGGAGTTAGCCCCCTTCTTCCAATGAACCCTTCAACGCAGTATTACTGGGTGAATCATGATATCAATTGACTTCTTATTCAACTGACTCCTCCAATTTGTTCAAGAACTTTGTACAACCTATACTTATTTCAATTAATAGCCGATAGTAAGGTATGACCCATTATAATACGTAACAAAAGGGGTATCATTGAATATCCGACTATATAGAGAATGGGTATACTTAAAACGTAGACATCGATCGGTTTTGAGCAATTAACCATGCATGTATTAAAGGTGAATGCCCACTCAGTTGGCACAAATTGTTCTTTATAACAGAGACATCATGTGAGACATTTTCTGGCAAAATTAACATTCATTCACCATTATCCCACGTAGCGATTGGCATTATTATACATTTTATATCAAACTTAAATTTCTAAACTGATATCAGGGGCGATACGCGTGTTTCCTTAAAATGTTAACGGACAATACTAACTATTCTCTATAATTATTGTTTGATGTGCAATGATCATACTTTATAATCTGTCGAAAATATTGTTTTTTCAGGTGACGCATTTAATTAGTATAAATAATTAAAAAATAGCATGCCTCATTTGCATATGAAAATAGCCTGATATCACCGCGAGTCACAACTGGTAAAATAAATATTACTAAATAAAATTATTATATCTGTATAGAGGGCACGCATACTTTTAGAACTGGTGGATTTGTGACACAACTATACGCTTATGTAATGCCTATAAAGAACATTTTGTGCCTACTGAGTGGGAATGTACCTTTAACTATCAATATTACCAAACGTTCATAAAATCCGCCGACGGGGTCTGGACAATTTATTAATCATATTAAATTTCACTTTGGTCAAAACTTCCAAACATGTTACTAAATAAATAGAGAATAGTAGGTTAGTGTCGTGAATGGGAAAAAAATATATGGCAAGGCTCAGGATACGGGATGGGCGAGGCTCTGCCGAGCACATCCCGTTTCTATGCCGCGCCAGATATTTTTTCCCATTCACGGCACTAACCTACTATTCTATTTATCCCGTCAACACCTACAAATGACTGTAAAATACAAAAATAGTATTAACTGGATATCAAAAATGTTTCACGGCACCGTGTTTCTCGGCACATACGCATTGTGTTGACGGGATAAAATGAAATGTCATGCACAGCATGATGTTATTAGCCGATCAAATCATGGTTCAATATATGTCCACATTTTAGTAGTTACGGAATCTCATGGAAAAGTGAGAGAAGCGTTGATTTCAAACCCAACCAAATTATCCCAGTTATATTAAACTGTCATTAATATCTGATCATAGCAATACTTATGGTAGTCAAATGTAAACAATATTATTCCAGTTGAAATAATTAACCTTTGAATATAGGTGAAGGCGCTTAGCATTACACAAATATGTAGCAAGTCAACCGAAATCTCATAAATACCAGATTTTTGGCGGCCATCTTGAAAATAATATAATTATATACTGAATATTAGTGTATTTTACGTAAATTCTTTAATGTATCCATCAGAAATGTTTTTAACAACATACACGAATTTAAGGACCATGACCTATTGGCTCATATATTGGCAATGTTCGACTTCCATCAAGCATAAAGTTCAATGACCTTGAAATGACCTTGAACTTAGTTTAAAAAATGGCACGCGGATTTTTTAGAAACCTTATACATTCAAGTTTATAAAAACACCGGCTGCCATAAATTAACACGAGGTGCCGGAATCTTATATATATACCTACAATTGCCCCTGGACTAGAAGGCAAACCGCCTAACTTTAGTTTACCGAACTATTGTGGATAAAACGTTTATTCATAGCCAAATTTCAAACCGCCTAGCTTTAGTTTACCGAACTCTTGTAGTGAAAATGTTTATTTATAGCCAAACTGTGTTATTTCGCTATATTTAAAGTTTTCAATAGAGATAATGGCCAAAAATGAAAAACTATCCGGTTGATGTAATTTGGAAGTGATACAACAAATTTCGCGTTTGTAGATTACCGAATATAGGAGAAAAGGGTGGTTACTAACTTTTTCACAAACCAATGGATAACCAATATATAGCCGATCTATAAATAGATCGGCTAATACAAAAACATGTACACTTTTGAGAAGCAGAACAGAAGAGAACAGAACATTAGTTGCAATATCGCTGCTGCACCCCTGTTTCCGCAGTTAAATGTCCCATAGTGAACACCAATTGTGTCGTCATAAGACCTACGGTTGACCAAATTCACGAAATAAAAAGAAGACTTATTTTTAAATGGTGATACGAACGCAGAGACTGTGTGATTCTACACTGGTCACAAATAACATACCATTTTCCCAAATTTTGCCAGGTATGCATTGGCTATAGTCTCAGAAAACGTACTTTCGACCAGCTTTGGCCAGAGTAGATCGCGAGCGAGTATGTACAATCATTGACCGACAATTATTAAATGTGATAAATAAGTGTTTGATTGGCTGAATGAATATCGACTAGCGTAGACGCTGATCAGACTGCGCTGATGCGCAGGTTGATCCGCGACTACGCTAGTCGCATTTTTTCCGCCAATGGCTAGCGTGGGCTGATAAAGTTGCACACATACGGGGCGCCAAGTGGGACATGGCTCAATTTTGTCAAAAAATTCATTTTTGTGCCACAAAATTCAATTCTGTGTCACAAAATTCACTTTTGTGCCACAAAATTCAATTCTGTGTCACAAAATTCAATTCTGTGTCACAAAGTTCACTTTTGTGCCACAAAACTTCAATTCTGTGTAACATTCAATTCTTAATTCTGTGTCACACAATTCAATTCTGTGTAACAAAATTCAATTCTGTGTCACAAAATTCAATTCTGTCAATTCTGTGTAACAAAATTCAATTCTGTGTAACAAAATTCAATTCTGCACACGCATGTAAGAAGAACTACCATTGGTCAGAAACTACACTGGAGAAATGGGTCACGGTCGCCGATCTACACATTCAATGTCGATGATTCATTTCTCATTCTGCCGATGATTCATTTCTCATTCTGCCATTTTGCTTCAACTATCTCCAAACAGTCAAACGTTGACAAACCCATTCGTATTTAAACTCATTTGCGTTATAATTGTACACATAATTCATGTACATGTAGATCTCCCGCGAGTACTGACCTCATTTATTGTGTATCGCAAGGTACATCTGCCCCAGTTAAATCAATAATACACGCGATGTGGCCTGTGTTCTGACTGCTGTCTGTGTTATTTAAACAGAATGTGTGTATTGGGCCATTTGAGGAAACAATTTGTAGTATTTGTGTAGATACCATGGATACTAAGATGGTGTATACTGTAAATAATGCATGTAGACACATAGTTGCGAACACGTAACTTCGCAACTAGTAGACACAGATACAATACCATTTGTTTCACAAGGTTAGATCTACTGTTAGAATACGACGTCATCTAATGTCATTTTCGAGCATAAAAGGTTACCTGAAAATGGAATACCAGGCTAGTGTATTTTAATATCAAGTTTATCAGGCTCGGCTCGGAAACGGTAGGAATTCCTCGGCAAGCCTCGGAATTCCTAATCGTTTCCTAGCCTTGCCTGATATCAAAATACACTAGCCTGGTATTCTCTATATATGGGCATGCTCTCAGGTCTAGCTATGTACCGGCTACTTTATGTTTGACCCTGTTTACATAATTGAGGGAAAATTCTGAATATTTTTCTTATTTCTCCTTCAAAATATATATGCTTATATGGTGTGACCACTCATTTGTAATCATAATATAACCAAAATAACTGTCCATAAAGAAGTATAATATTGATATATTGGGTTATATTTTCGCATTGAAATATTTAAACCTGCAAGTGTTACTCCACCATCTAGTAAAATGGACTAAGACCGATCTCAACCAATCAACGTAGAGATGACATAGACTATCCTACGCAAACTAATGTTTGTGGACAAAACTGACTTTTGTGGACAAAACTGAATTCTGTCCACAAAACTGAATTTTGTTCACAAAACTCAATTTTGTCTTACAAAATTTAATCCTTTATAACAAAAATGAATTTTGTATATCAGAATTTTATATAATTGGATTTTGTGATTTTTAGTGTTACAAAACTCAATTTTGTGTGGACAAAATTGGTTTTTGTATCAGAATTTTACATAATTGGATTTTGTGATTTTTAGTGTTACAAAAATCAATTTTGTACACATAATTAACATGTCTGCATGGCGCCCCGTAACACACACATACAAATGATAGTATATGTAACACATGACTACTGTTTCATGCGATTGTGCCCACTGTTTACAATTTCCCCCAATACTATCACTTTTTTAGATAATAATAAACTGAGTTTCTATTTTATTTCATGAAATTTTGTCAATTTATTTTTACTAAAACACATAGGTGAAATTGTTTATATAAATGGCAACAATTTGCCCATGTTTTTTTCTATTCATTTTCCATTTACTTCCATCTCATCCACCTCTTTACGTTCCCCATGTTAAATTCCCATAGAAAAATTGCTGTTCGTAATAAAATATATATTGAACCAAATTCCACGAAGCAAAAAGAGGTCCATTGTTATTATTTGAAACTTAATATTAACAAACATGTTGTATTTACATTGTATATAATTATATAGCCGTAAAATTTGCACAGGTCTTGTGAAACAGACAGTAGAATTTGTATGTTTGTGTAGATTGTTATAGCTACGGAGCCCCGTAGGGGACATGGATTTTTGTTTATTATTTCGTTCCCACCAAATAACAATTCGTTCCCTCAATTTAACAATTCGTTCCCACGAAATAACAATTCGTTCCATCAATTTAACAATTCGTTCTCACGATATATAACAATTCGTTCCCTCGAATCAACAATTCGTTCCCACGATATATAAAAATTCGTTCCCTCGAATTAATAATTCGTTCCCACGATATAACAATTCGTTCCCATGATATAACAATTCGTTCCCGTGGGAACGAATTGTTACTTCGTGGGAATGAATTGTTAAATTGAGGGAACGAATTGCTAATTCGTGGGAACGAATTGTTAATTCGTGGGAATGAAGTGTTAAATTGAGGGAACTAATTGTTATTTCGTGGCAACGAATTAATAAAAAAAGAATGTTACGTCCACTGCGGGGCTCCGTACATAGTAACTATAATGTTACCATAAACCGTTGTACACGTTATATGATATTAAAATAGCAAATGCAAGACAACTATATAATCGGTTCCCGGACTATACATACACACAACCAGAGATATGGATCCAGAAAAACGACGGAATTTTCACATAGTTATTTCCCTTGTTGTCGGGTGTTTCGGCATGGCAATAGCAGGATCAGTGTACGCGTTCAGTGTATATGCGAATGCTATCAAGGCAACGTTTGGATATGGACAGTCGGACAGTAAGTGTGATATTATTCAGACATATTTATTTTTATATATTTGTCATCGACATCGTTGTTATCATCATCATCATAGTTGTTGCTACCATCATCATCCCAATCGCTACCATCATCATCATCATCTCATCATCATCATCATCATCATCATCATCATCATCATCATCATCATCATCATCACAACCACCACCACCATCATCATCACAACCGCTACCGCCACCGCCACAGCCACCGCCACCACCACCACCAACACAACCATCATCATCATCACCACCATCATCATCATCATCACAACCGCCACCGCCACCGCCACCGCCACCGCCACCGCCACCGCCACCACCAACACAACCATCATCATCACCACCACCGCCACCGCCACCACACCACCACCACCATCATCATAGTCACTATCATCACCATCGTCATTATAATATTTGCTTCTGTGATTAACGTGTTTCCCTAATGCTACATTTGTCCACATGTTGAAGTAACGGACCGAGGTCTATAAATACATTAAATATGCATAAAAGCATCAATAAATGAAAAGAAAATAAGCTAAACATTTATTTTACCCCCTCCATATACTTCATTATACAAGGTTACGAACTTTTTAATAGGCCGAACCCGGACGGCCTCGAAACAACGGACTCTCACGAAACGTCAACCGAGTTATATCATTGTCGCCTATTGCAGAAGTTGGGACAATGTTAGTATTCCGCAATTATATATTCCCCGATGCGCTATGTCAACGCGTTTTCGAGCTATCGATTGTTTTGTTGTAAACAAATTATCATTATTGCTAAGTCGGGAAAGAACGGACACATTTCCGATCCCGATACTGCTATATAAAAGAGTAAACATCGGGTTCAAAATACACTTTTACGTCTTCCCTGCCCGTAAAGAAACATTTTGCATAGAGAAAACATTGTTTCCAATCGAACATTTGATCAAACCTACATTTATACCCGTCCTGTGCGTCACGACAGACAATTTAATCGCTCAGACATTTCTATCATTTCTCAGGAAGCCATTTTGTATAAACATCGTGGGACAGGTTTATTCGCCGGAACTCGTGCACTTACTATGTGGTAAAAAAACGGAACTTTTATAAACGGTTATAATTCATATTTTATAATACCTATGTTGATGATAAAAGTATCAAGTTAAAGGTATGTCTCTCTACTCCGATTTCAAGTTTTGTCAAAATATATATTTTCTAATAAACATGTTTTGGCAGCATATGAAAATTGTCTCCTAAGACGATTGTTATGTATTCTGTTGGGGACACGTTACAATCTCGCGTTTTTAGCTCACCTGGGCGAAGCTCATGTGAGCTATTGTTAGCGCAAGGACGGGTATAAATGTAGGTTTGATCAAATGTTCAATTGGAAACAATGTTTTCTCTATGCAAAATGTTTCTTTACGGGCCGGGTCGACGTAAAAGTGTATTTTGAACCCGATGTTTACTCCTTTATATAACAGTATCGGCATCGGAAATGTGTCCGTTCTTTCCCGACCTAGCAATGATGATCATTTTTTTTAAACAAAATAATCGATAGCTCGAAAACGCGTTGACATAGCGCATCGGGGAATATATCGTTGCGGAATACTAACATTGTCCCAACTTCTACAATAGGCGACAATGATATAACTCAGTTGACGTTTCGTGAGAGTCCGTTGTTTCGAGGCCGTCCGGGTTCGGCCTATTAAAAAGTTCCTAACCTTGTATAATGAAGTATATGGAGGGGGTAACAAAAATGTTTAGCTTACTTGTTTTTCATTTATTGATGCTTTTATGCATATTTAATGTATTTATAGACCTCGGTCCGTTACTTCAACCTGTGCATTTGTCCACCTACATATGCACATTATTAAATGTACGAACTTTATTGACTCAATTGATCTATCAACAAATCAATCGATCAATACATACATCAATCAATCAATCACCATTTTTCCAGTTGAAATGATGTCAGCGTTAGCCAACTGTGGAATGGGGCTGGCTGCTATTTATGGCGTACTTCATGAGAAACGTGGGGTTAGATGGACGGTTGCCATGGCAACCATTATCACAATATCCGGGTATGCGTTGATGTGGCTCAGTACGAAAACAATCAAGTTCCACGAAAATAAAGCTTATTTGTTGGAAATCTACTTTTTCGTTGCAGGTAATTATGATACCGAAAAGGCGGATAATCCACAATTAAAATGTAACCACATGGGACAGAAGTTGTGCTGGGAAAAGTTTCCTGAAAGTCCGATTCGGTACAGAGACGTTCAAGTTACGCCTTCTGTAACGAATGGGACTTTCAGTAATTTTTTCTCGGCACAATTTCGGACCCTGTCCAAATAAAACTTTCAACCCAATATGCCATACATCCAACACTTGCAAACACTGTAGATCCATATGAGTCGGCTCGTTACGAGCCGTCTCATATGGATCTGCAGTATTTGTCATTATTATACGGATATTGAAAATAAACATTTTTCAATTAATGGAATAGTTGAAAATTAACATGGAACCGACAATATTATATATTTAGGGGTGAACGTGGTAAGTTTCAATTTCCATGGTGCTATTATTGAGGCGCTATCGAAGGAGAAACGTTTAAAACTTATTAACAAAACAAATGGCATTCAGAAGTCATCATGTCAAGGTCATGTTAATGTGTTGTATATGGAGCTAATGTCCGGTTAGTGAAGCAATTTTTCAAGTAATATGAAGTTCTGCCATGTATTAGAAACGGCCAAACTCGACGGATGGACGGACGGACGGACGTTCCAACATTTTGGGTTTATGGGGCATTTCCATTGTTTGAAGAACAAAGAAAAAGCCCCTAAACAACAATAGAGTTTATGAGGTTACGGAATATTACAAAGGAATATTTTGTTCATAACCACGCCCCTAAGCTCTCAAACCCCCGGACGTTGGCCCGGACGGACAGACAGTCTAAAGGTTATTTGCCACCCGCTATTCGGGTCATGGGGGCGGAGGTGGGGGAGAGGGGGGCATACCATCAAGCACATGTATTCCCGCCATTTCATTGCAGGTACGGGTTGCATAGGAATCTACATGGCGTGTTTAACAGCTAATATCCAGAACTTTAATCCGGTAAATCGCGGAAAGGTGGTTGGGACCTTGGACGGATCATTCAGTGCAGGCCCAGCGGCCCTAGCTCTGATATACGGGGCAGTCTTTGTAAACGGACACACGACGGACGAACAGAATCAAAACCTAAAGGGATTTTATCTGTTAGTGGTGATATTAACTGTTTCTGTTGGGTTATTTTCGTGGCTGTTTTTACGACAATTGCCTTACAGCGAAAGAAATCACGGATTCGAGATCCTAGAAGAACCGGAAATGGAAACGGATCAGTCCATTTGTGAAGAGGTAGTGCAGGTGCCGGATGTTACAGGATTTGCACTTATTAAACGATTTGATTTTCATTTTCTGTTTTGGTCAAGCACAATTTGCAGTGGACTACAACTAATGTTTCTGAACAATATCACGGCCTACCTAAAATCATTTGATATAGAAAACTACAGTACCTTTTTTACGACATTAAGCCCAATTGCGTCGGTACTTTCTAAATTTCTGGCGGGATTTCTGTCAGATGCTCTTGTGAAACGTGTTCCTCGCATTGCATTATTGTTCATTTGCAACATTGTACAGACGATAGTTTTAACGTGCTGTATATTCTGGGGAAACCATTTAGCTCTCATGACAATCTTAGTTATAGTTTTAGGAATGTCAACCGGAGCATTGTGGTGTCTAACTCCCATCATACTCGGTGAATCGTTTGGATTGAAATATTTCGGAAGAAATTGGGGGTCGTTTATGTTTGGTAATGCTTTAAGCACCCTTGCGCTTCAGGAGATGTATGGGTGGATTTATGACAATGAAATACCGTACAGCGGTCGTACACAGTGCGATGGACTTCAATGTTTCACGTGGAGCTTCACGGCGATTACAGTGCTCAGTTTCTGCGCATGCGTGTTATGTTTTGGATTTCTGGAAGTTGACTGGCGCAAGTACAAACAGAGACACGAACAGATGCAACACACCCAAAAAAATCGACGGACAAGTGACACATAGCATTACTATGGCGGCATATTTCTGCCATGCACATAACGTTATTACATGATAGCTAAGTCGTTTTAATAACACTATTAAGTCGCATTAACTGCATAACTATCTCATTTTGACGGATTTCCAATTGACCAAGACGCGATTACTATCGTCCACAACGTGATACCGTCCACTAGTAACATCGATTATTAATTTAACGTCTCCTTTTTCTTTCTGGTTAAAGTAAGACAACAGTTACCACGAATACTTAAACATTATTATCTCGTATTGACCAGTTAGTAAATATAGGGTTAACTGTATTGTAATTTTGAAATTTGCGGAATATATCAGAAAATGATAGACCGGAAAATCTGTTTAATGGCGACGCAAATTTCAAAATTACAATGCGGTTACACAATTGCTAATGCAGCCCTTTACTGTTTTGCACATTTTATCGAGTCTAGTTGAAAATCGTACCGGATTACAAGCTGGTTGAGCAGGTCATACCGGACGGATCACACAAATAATACTTTCTATGAAGAAAATAGTTCCAACACAATTTAAATTTCATTACGACCTACCGAGGCCTCAATCTGTGTTTTATAGAATGTTAACGATTCGGGTGCTAGCAAGTTCGGACCAATCCTTTCCGGGACAACCTTGCTAGTTTTGACTATGCGTAATCAACATATACGTGGAAGTTCTTTATAATTATCACATATGATATCTGAACTTTTCACACGCTCACTTTTAATATATCATTAAGTTTGAACTTGGGACAAAACAATCAAACATAAATGAAAAGTCATGCAGGGCATGATGTTATTAGTTGATCAAATCAGTGTTCAATATATGTCCACATTTTAGTAGCTACGGAATCTCAAGGAAAAGTGAGAGAAGTGTTGATTTCCTCCCCAACCAAATTTTCCCAGTTATATTTAGTATTTATATACTGAATATTAGTGTAGTTTACGTAATTTTTTTAATATATCCATCAGAAATGTTTTTCAACAACTTACACCAATTTCCAAGTTAAGGACCATGACCTATTGGCTCATATATTGGCAATTTTCGACTTCCGTCAAGCATAAAGTTCAATGACCTTGAAATGACCTTGAACTTGGTTTAAAAAATGGCACCCGGATTTTTTGGAAACCTTATACATTCAAGTTTATAAAAACACCGGGTGCCATAAATTAACACGAGGTGCCGGAATCTCATATATATACCTACAATTGCCCCTGGACTAGAAGGCAAACCGCCTAACTTTAGTTTACCGAACTCTTGTAGATAAAACGTTTATTAATAGCCAAATTGCAAACCGCCTAACTTTAGTTTACCGAACTAATGTAGTTAAAACGTTAATTTATAGCCAAATTGGAAACTGCCTAACTTTAGTTTACCGAACTCTTGTAGTGAAAACGTTTATTTATAGCCAAATTGTGTTATTTCGCTATATTTAAAGTTTTCAACAGAGATAATGGCCAAACATGAAAAATTATCCGGTTGATGTAATTTGGAAGTGATACAACAAATTTCGCGTTTGTAGATTACAGAACATAGGAGAAAAGTGTGGTTACAAACTTTTTCACAAATCGCGGATAACCAATTTATTAGCCGATCTATAACTAGATCGGCTAATAATAACGAATCTGTTACGGTGCGAAACGCTCTCGAAATTAAGTATAGATCACCAGGAAGGAAACTATACCGACACCGGGTAATGAAAGAAGAACTGGCGATCCAGAGTAAACATGTTAATTTATTCATGAAATTGCTGCGTAGAACCATTTTTATGAATTATTATTGCACATGTATATATTATGTCTTATAAAGTATAACATACTTAACTATAGATATGTAATTTAACGACCATACGTATATAAACACCATTATTTCGACTTGACTTAAGATGCAAATTTGGAAATAACAATCCTCCATAACTCTTATGTAGTGCAATGTAATTAGAGTTATGTACTCAGAACAATTTCTAACCATACAAGCAAAGATCCATATATCAGGCTGCCGAATAGACTGGCCAAATTACCATTAAGGGAACATAAATAAATGTAAGGAACAATTACCTCTTTGCAACTTTGAAGCATCACCTGCCCAAAAACGGTGGAAATTTGCACTTTAAAGGTACATGCCCACATAAGTGTGTAATTGTGTCACTATTCCACCATTTATAAAACTTACGAATGCCCGCTATGCAGATATAATCATTTAGTAATCTTTATTTTATTAATAGTGACGCGCGTTGGTATCAATGTTATTTTCATATGCAAATGAGGCATGATATTTTTTAATTATTTATACTAATTAAATGAGTTACCTGAAAAAATAATATTACGACAGATTATAAAGTATGATCATTGCACATCGAAAAATAACTACAAAGAATACATAATGATATGCGTTAACATTTTAAGGAAACACGAGTATCGCCCCTGATATCAGTGCGTCAATTTACTTCGGATATAAAATGTATAATAGTGCCAATCAATACGTGGGGTAATGGTGAATGGATTTTCATTTTGCCAGAAAATGTCTCAGATGATGTCTCTGATATAAAGAACATTTAGTGCGTACTGCGTGTGCATGTACCTTTAAATGTACATGCCCACGTGCCAGGTTATAATATAGGGAGGCATATTTGTTTCGTCCATACATTAGATATAACATTCTCGGGCTAAATGAACAGTCATGAACCATTTCCGGACGATATAATTGGCATTTTTATACTTCGTATATCAAACATGAATTTTCACACTGATATCAGGGGCGATAACCGTGTTTCGTTAAAATGACTGACATTGCTATAATTTCTTCTCTGTAATTATGTTTTGATGTGCAATGATCATACTTATTAATCTGTCGAAAATATTATTTGTTCAGGTGATTCATTTAATTAGTATAAATAATTTAAAAAAATACCATGCCTCATTTGCTGATGGATAATCATTCTTACGTGTAGATATGGCTTGTTTCTCGCTTTAAGTTGTATCTCATTGCCAGTTGTATCAGTCGGTGTGACCCAAATAATGTAAATTGATATCTTACATGCATGGTTTAGCCTTACTGTATTGTAGTTTACGTGTACCTGATGTTACAGCTTAGTGTTTCATTCGACTAGAGCATTCCCTAACATGAACTGTGCGTGATAAGTGGAAGCCGTCGCGGCTACTTCATGCATTGAAGAGAAGAAGACAATTTTCACCAGGCATTGTATGTGTGATAATTATATGACCATCCATGGGATAATGGCATTACGTGCATACTGCCTAGTAGAATGACAATTGTTTATGTAAAGTACTATCAGATCAGGAAATTAGGTTTTATACTTCATTATTTACTCTCAAATGTGACCTAAAGTCATCATGTGAATAAAACTCCAGACAATTCTGGATACCGCATAGCTCTGACATAGCGGCAACAAGCTTTCTCTATAGTGATTAAAATACTTTTACTAGTAATACACACTGCTAAAAGGATCCTAACGCTCTGTTATTTCAACTAATCCCGACAAATGAATCACCATATATTATTGAGAGCTACATACATGTATGACCAGATGCGACGTTGCCTATTACGATGTATCATTCATCATTCATCATAATCCGGTGCTATTCTGTCCAAGAAACCACACTATACCAAAACACATACCAGTCCTGCATTTTAAAGGTGTCTGACATTGACTTCTAGGAGGTGAAACAATATGTTTCAAATAACACATAAAGATTTATATATGTAAGGGAATTTGTTTGCAATAGTAAATTTGTTGTATTTTACAGTGGCTGGTCAACTACAACTACAAGTACTGTACGTTTATTTGCAGAATGTAAAGAGCTACATGTACCTTCGTAATGCCAACAGAGACAGCAACACACAAACACAACACATGATACATAGCGAACCATGACAACGGGTAAAGCGGTATACAGTCCCACCAAAAAACGGAATCGTATATAAACTGACAAATAATACAATAACAACGTTTTGTAATGTTGATAATGCACTGTAATTCAGTTGTCATATTGGTATTGTTATCTGCAGATATCTGGAGAATCTGAAGCATCTTATTGAAGAAGATCAATTCTGCTGATTAATTAGCAAAGGTTTATGATTTGGGAGCGTGGAGAGAACACATTACCATTTATAAGGATTGTCATGCTGAAATTAGTGGTAACACATGGTGTGCCCGCTATTTCCGCATACACATATTATTATATGTTTATCAATATTGTAGATGTCAGCCATCTTTGATTTTAAAATTATGATTAACTCAACTCTAAATTGTCACATACCATGTAACAATTAGCGAGGAAACCTCATTCAATTTATATTTTGACATTATCCGACTACAGAAACATTGCTTTTTCCGAATCCCTATTTATATAGCTACCAAAATAGTTCATAATCAGACGGCTATCAATGCTGTCATAAATCATATACGGGCATTCATACACCCATGTCAATCAGAAATTTGTGATAAATATGACCTCTAAATGACCTAAAGAATTACACCTAAAGGTCAAATCTGCAGGGGTACTCACCTCTATCCAACAGCTTACATGTCATAGAAGTTGATCAGCATGGGTACCCATTTATAACAAAAAATGCCATCAACACTTTATTGGAGGCCTTTTATTGGCCTTGGCGGGCCGTCTACAACCGCTTCACTCATTGACTAGAAACTTAATATGCATGTTTATCATCCTCCAAATATGCCCACATGCCCAAGGTCAAGGTCAAATGTCTTAGAAGTTTGCATTAAAGTTTTTGTAAACTTTGCGTTAACGATTTTACGTATGTTATATCTCCTCAACCACTTCACTCATTGACTTGAAACTTCATATGCATGTATATATATAATACTCGTATAAATATCACATACTCATACTATTAGTACATTGCATATATAAAGAGCAGATCATATTATCTTATACTATTGGTACGGTTGTACATATCCAAGGGCACAGCAAACAATTATATTGTGTTGGTGCAACATGTATATTTGGAGCCGATGTATGCAACCAAGTACAATTATTGTGGATATATCTTAAATTTTGATAAATCATCAACATCTTGCTGCGACTGCAAATTATATGTATTATATCAGGATGTAACAAAATGAAGGTTTACAGTTACCTGCCTCACTGTGCATGAGCTCTTCATGTAGTTAGCGATGTGGCCATATATAGGTTCTAGACTCGATACACGTAGCCGTCCAGACAATATGGATTGGATTGTACCCAGCCACAGTGAGTCACGTCGGTGATTGCATCGTCACCTGATTTGTCAAGGGCATATTGTATTACATCACGAGACTATGTCACGTGAGTTCATTTAATGTGGCATGTGACAGAAAATACTGTGATATACAAACTAGATGGCCGCGGCCTGCATGTCGTGCCTTGTGGCGAGGCATGGACACTAAAATAAGAGATATAGTATAACGAAAAACTTTAACCAAAACAATTAACCAAAAACTTTAACCGGACACACGTACGTACGTACGCCAAGGAGCCGACTATATCGCGCTTACCGCAAGCGGGCGCGACAAAAACTTTAACCAAAAAGTTTAACCAAAAGCTTCAAAGTAATTTGACCAAAAGGGCCACACGGGAGGGGGGGTAGAATGAAAATATAGATGATGATAAACACCCATGTGAAGTTTCAAGGTAATGGGCAAAGCAGTTGCAGAGATATAGTATAACGAAAAAGTTTAACCAAAAAAGTTTAACCAAAAAACTTAACCAAAAAACTTAACCAAAAAACTTAACCAAAAACTTCAAAGTAATTTGACCTTGACATTGGGCACAGGGGCCGCACGGGAGGGAGGTAGAATGAAAATATAAATGATGATAAACACCCACGTGAAGTTTCAAGGTAATGGGCAAAGCAGTTGCAGAGATATAGTACAACGAACAACTTTAACCAAAAAACTTAACCAAAAAACTTAACCAAAAAACTTATCCAAAAATTTCAAAGTAATTTGACCTTGACATTGGGCACAGGGACCGCACGGGAGGGAGGTAGAATGAAAATATAGATGATGATAAACACCCACGTGACGTTTCAAGGTAATGGGCAAAGCAGTTGCAGAGATATAGTACAACGAACAACTTTAACCAAAAGACTTAACCAAAAAACTTAACCAAAAAACTTATCCAAAAATTTCAAAGTAATTTGACCTTGACATTGGGCACAGGGGTTGCACGGGAGGGAGGTAGAATGAAAATATAGATGATGATAAACACCCACGTGACGTTTCAAGGTAATGGGCAAAGCAGTTGCAGAGATATAGTACAACGAACAACTTTAACCAAAAAACTTAACCAAAAACTTCAAAGTAATTTGACCTTGACATTGGGCACAGGGGCCGCACGGGAGGGGTGTAGAATGAAAATATAGATGATGATAAACACCCATGTGAAATTTCAAAGTAATGGGCAAAGCAGTTGCAGAGATATAGTATAACGAAAAAGTTTAGACATTGGGCACAGGGGCCGCACGGGAGGGAGGTAGAATGAAAATATGGATGATGATAAACACCCATGTGAAGTTTCAATGTAATGGGCAAAGCAGTTGCAGAGATAAAGTACAACGAAAAATTTTAACCAAAATAAATAACCAAAAACTTCAAAGTAATTTGACCTTGACATTGGGCACAGGGGCCGCACGGGAGGGGGTAGAATGAAAATATAGATGATGATAAACACCCATGTGAAGTTTCAAGGTAATGGGCAAAGCAGTTGCAGAGATATAGTATAACGAAAAAGTTTAACCAAAAAACTTAACCAAAAACTTTAACCAAACAACTTAACCAAAAAACTTAACCAAAAACTTTAACCAAAAAACTTAACCAAAAAGCTTAACCAAAAACTTTAACCAAAAAACTTAACCAAAAAACTTAACCAAAAACTTTAACTGGACACATGTACGTACGTACGTACGTACGTACGTACGCCAAAGTGCCGACTATATCGCGCTTTCCGCAAGCGGGCGCGACAAAAATCAGTCAACCGGTTTCATGTTTCAGTTTCTAATTTCACTAATGCATCAGTTTTTATGTATTTACTTAAAATGTATAATGAATACAACGCATTGAATTTCTTAATAGATGTTATCCCAGTAACAGTGCATGGTATGGTGATTTGTATTGTCACGTTTCTGTTCCTGATGACATTGATTGCAATGTAGAAAGTCGGGCAAAGCGGATCGGACAAAGCAGGTCACTATTCGTCAATGCGTACGCACGTCAGTCCCTCCATACTTCCACAGTAATCCATTGTTGACAACGTTGCTAAACATATTACTCAAACCTATCATACATTTATGTCATCCACCCAACTTCCAGCCACCACTTCCGTAAATCAAACACAGCACAAAACCACTCGGCCACCAAGGCCTACATGGCTTCAGCGATAAACTGTTGACTTTTATCGATCGGCTAGGGAAGCAACTCCTCTCAGGATTGTAGTAATGTATAAACGACCTTGTAAAATCAGCCTGAAATCAAATTTTCAGACGAAATATTAATTAGTTAACAGTTTATTTTCACGCTGTAACAAAATAAATATACTAAACTAGTATGTGGTGGCAGAAACACTATGTAGGCTATGTATACATGGTTGACGTTGCTTCCTGAATCCAAACCATTTGTCAATCATCGAAACGATTCGGTACTAGGCATACTCAGTACTTAACGTAGTCGGTATTCATCGAGTATATATACTAGAGTAGAGACACAAGAGCTCACGAATCATACAAAAATCAATAATCAAACTACATGTACAGTCAAACCTGTGAATAAGGGCCAGCCATGGGAAGTGATAAATATGGCCTTTGCTCATAGGTGGTCTTTATTCACAGGGTCATTTATATAGTAATTGTGCCATTGGGACAACAAAATGTTGGCCTTTACAGCCAGGTGATTGCTATTCGGAGGTGGTCTTTAGCACAGGTTCGACTGTATATGTAAAGTTTCTACTTAATCGAAATCGTCGACTCTCAGTTTCCCAACTAAGTTTTCACATAAATTAACATTAGACGTTAAGCGACTCAATTCTGAAACGTCGCCTGCTCCACATGGTGACGTCAGAAAACCAGGATTTCCGACGTAACGTTATTTTGAGCCTAACGTTGGAAATCGCACAGCGGCGCTCATATATACTTAATGTATAGACCTAGGTCCGTTAGTTCAAGCTGTGGCGTGTGCTCTTTACAAACAATATACCATTTGTAGTAAGTTAAAGTTCCATTATTTTCAGGATACATGTATATTATATCACAGTACAATAGTTCGACGTCACCCGCTGTCGACATTTGTACATTTGTGATCCTGATGAGACGGCTCGTTACGAGCCGGCTCATCTGGATCTGCACTGTTTGCATAAACCGCTATAGCGGGCTTTCGGGTTCAAAGGGTTAAAATACCAATATACACCTGACCAATTTTTACGGGGTGCGGTCGAATCCCTAGCACAAGCTGACTACGCCACACTTGATGCAAATGTCGTAAGCGGCCCATTTATCTTATGTTTAATCTGGTATAAATTAAGTGAATTAAACATATAAAATAATCACACATAGTTTCAGCTTAACCGTAAATATACACGTCCCTACTCATCCATATTTACATTCTCGTCAGTGTACGTTTCCCTAACTATCTCGTCAACAAAGGTTTGATTGTTTGCTTGTTGGAGTTTAACGGCCTATCAACAGCTTAGGTCATTTAAGGCCGGGTCAATGGGTTTAGTACTAAATCCCATATATTACCTGTACAAGTACATGCACATGTTAAAGTACATGTACAAATGAGGGGAAATCCCAAAATTAGAACTGAATGTTTACAATAAAAAAACTATATATTCAGCCCTGAAATCAGAATAATTGTGATCTGATGCCAGGTCCCCGCCACACCAGAATCACTTGTATCATCAACAAAGGATTTATTTTTAGATATGTATTTGTATATATGTCTCTGCATCAACCAATGTATACAGTGAAACCTCCCAGGGTGTCCGGTTTAGAGAGGTTCCACTGTAATTAAGCACTCAATGAACAATTGTTGCTATTTTCAACAATGAACAGACAATGAATTACATTACAGTAAAACCCATTTAAATTAAACACAACCGGGTCCGGTTTAGAGAGGTTCCACTGTATATCCCCAGAAACGCATAAGTAACACAAACCGATGACGCCTTATATGTAGCTGTAGTTTTACAGACTTAACTCTGGAAAACTTAAAGAAATGTAAGTTTTCTTGAAATAATTCCCAAACGACTACATCAATGTAGAGGGAGGAGATGGGGTGGGTTGCGTCATCGGGGTGATATACCGATGGTCCAGTAACATAAGGTCGTGACTGCTATGCTCTAGCATAGCAGTTACGACCTTCTGTTACTAGACCATCGATATGTAATACTTAGAACGCGGTTCGTCCACATGTACGAGGAGATAATCCGTGAGTATCTCCTCGTACAGGCAGGAAACCATACTCTAAGATATTAGCATATGCGTCGCCAGGGGGTGGGGTGTTCGGGGGTGCAAACGAACCCCCTTTTTAGTTTCTACTTTTGGCTGCAAGTATGACTATAGCACTAAAATCCATTAGAACACCGGACCACCGAACCCCCCATCTAACCGACCGACCGACCGACCGACCGACCGACCGACCGACCCACCCACCCACCGACCGACTGATCGACCAACACTGACCGACCCACCGACCCACCGACCCACCGACCGACTGACAGACCGACAGTCACCGACCGACACTGACCAACTGATACCGACCAACTGACTGACACTAACCTACAAACAGACATACATGTACAGCATACAGATGGTTCGTTACGAGCCGGCTCATCTGGATCTACAGTGGTTGTAAATGTTGTCCATAACTGGGCATAACGAATACTGGTAATGAAATGACCTACATCACAAATAGCAATACACGGGTAACTAGCACAGGTGTGGCTATCTATATGTAAGCATGCATGGTTTATATGGCGGATAATTGCTAAAATAGTACGTATGAAGTGAACATTTACCTGCTGTCGGTGAATTGTTTTCTCCACCTCGGCTCACATGGGGGCATCCATCTTTGTTTATTTCATAAGTTCCGACTTAAATATTTAAGTTATAACTTAAGACTGCTAGCTACCTGTCTTAGTTTTCCATCGTAAATTGCGATTGTCGTTCTTGCGAAGACGTTTTGTGAAACGGACTAAGCACGTACTCCGGACTTAAATTATAACTTATGACAAAAGTACTTGCTTAGTTCGTTAGTGAAACGGGCCCCAGATCCTGATCAGTATGCGCGGATGCATGTCTCCAGTCACAGCCACATATGAGACATGCCATGCGATTGTGTACATTCGGACATCTGCGTAATTTCATTAAATACGTTTTCAAAATTTACAATATTTACAATCAAAAATATTCGCATGTTTTCTGAAATTTAGTCAATTTTTGACGCCATTTACGGAAAATATTGTAAATTTTGTAAACGTATTTCATGAAATTACGCAGATGTCCGAAGGTACAAAATCGCATGGCGTGTCTCATATCCGTGTAATGGTCTTCATATCAACGACTGTTTGATACAACCTACACTCAGGCTTATCCTAATTAATAGCCGATAGTAAGGTATGACCCATTATAATACGTAACAAAAGGGGTATCAGTGGGTATTCGACTGTATAGCCCCCAAATCAGCTCCAAATCAGCTCCAAATCAGCCTGCTCGCCTGAGCTGTTTGAGAATGGGTATACTTAAAACGTAGACATCGATCGGTTTTGGGCAATTAACCATACATGTATTAAAGGTGAATGCCCACTCAGTTGGCACAAATTGTTCTCTATAACAGAGACATCATCTGAGACATTTTCTGGCAAAATCAACATTCATTCACCATTATCCCACGTAGTGATTGGCATTATTATACATTTTATATCAGACTTAAATTTCTAAACTGATATCAGGGGCGATACGCGTGTTTCCTTAAAATGTTAACTGACAATACTAACTGTTCTCTGTAATTATTTTTGATGTGCAATTATCATACTTTATAATCTGTCGAAAATATAATTTTTTCAGGTGACGCAGTTAATTAGTATAAATAATCAAAAATAGCATGCCTCGTTTGCATACTAAAATAGCCTGATACCACCGCGAGTCACTATCAGTAAAATAAATATTACAAAATGATTCTATCTGTATAGAGGCCACTGATACTTTTAGAACTGGTGGATTAATGGCACAACTATACACTTATGTAATGCCTATGAAGAACATGTTGTGCCTATATACTGAGTGGGAATGTACCTTTAACTATCAATATTACCAAACGTTCATAAGATCCGACGACGGGGTTTGGACAATTAATCATATTAAATTTCAATTCTGTCAAAACTTCCAAACATGTTACTAAATAAAATGAAAAGTCATGCAGAGCATGATGTTATTAACCGATCAAATCAGGGTTCAATATATGTCAGGGAAAAGTGAGAGAAGTGTTGATTTCCTCCCCAACCAAATTCTCCCAGTTATATTTCGCTATCATTAATATCATAGCAATACTTATGGTAGTCAAATGTAAACAATAGTATTCCAGTTGAAAGAATTAACCTTTGAATATAGGTGAAGGCGCTTAGCATTACACAAATATGTAGCAAGTCAACCGAAATCTCATAAATACCAGATTTTTGGCGGCCATCTTGAAAATATGATAATTATATACTGAATATTAGTGTAGTTTACGTAAATTCTTTAATATATCCATCAGAAATGTTTTTTAACAACTTACACCAATTTCCAAGTTAAGGATCATGACCTATTGGCTCTAATATTGGCAATTTTCGACTTCCGTCAAGCATAAAGTTCAATGACCTTGAAATGACCTTGAACTTGGTTTAAAAAATGGCACCCGGATTTTTTGGAAACCGTATACATTCAAGTTTATAAAAACACCGGGTGCCATAAATTAACACGAGGTGCCGGAATCTTATATATATACCTACAATTGCCTCTGGACTAGAAGGCAAACCGCCTAACTTTAGTTTACCGAACTCTTGTAGATAAAACGTTTATTTATAGCTAAATTGCAAGCCGCCTAACTTTAGTTTACCGAACTCTTGTAGTGAAAATGTTCATTTATAGCCAAATTGTGTTATTTCGCTATATTTAAAGTTTTGAACAGAGATAATGACCAAACATGAAAAAATATCCGGTTGATGTAATTTGGAAGTGATACAACAAATTTCGCGTTTGTAGATTACCGAATATAGGAGAAAAGGGTGGTTACAAACTTTCAATGGATAACCAATATATAGCCGATCTATAAATAGATCGGCTAATACAAAAACATGTAGACTTTTGAGAAGCAGAACAGAAGAGAACAGAACATTAGTTGCAATATCGCTGCTGCACCCCTGTTTCCGCAGTTAAATGTCCCATAGTGAACTCCAATTGTGTCGTCCTAAGACCTACGGTTGACCAAATTCACGAAATAAAAAGAAGACTTATTTTTAAATGGTGATACGAACGCAGAGACTATGTGATTCTACACTGGTCACAAATAACATACCATTTCCCGAAATTTTGCCAGGTATGCATTGGCTATAATCTCAGAAAACGTACTTTCGACCAGCTTTGGCCAGAGTAGATCGCGAGCAAGTATGTACAATCATTCACCGGAAATTATTAAATGTGATAAATAAGTGTTGGATTGGTAGAATGAATATTGACTAGCGTAGACGCTGATCAGACTGCGCTATTGCGCAGGCTGATCCGCGACTTCGCTAGTCGCATATGTCCATTTTCTCCGCCAATGGCTCGAGTGGACTGATAAAGTTGCACACACATATAGTATATGTAACACACGACTACTGTCTGTTTCATGCGAGTGTGCCCACTGTTTACAGTTGATAAATATGGCAAGGCAAATGCACAATAATTGCTTAAACCATGGTTTGGAGCTCAAACCCTAGTTTAGGCTCCTCAAACCCTAGTTTGGGCTTAAACTGCCATTTGAGATCCCAAATGGTAGTTTTCTTAAGCCCTGGTTTGAGCAATTATTGTGCACTTGGCGGCAGAAACCACCGTTTGGACTCTCAAACTAGGGTTTCTGATAGCTTAAACCATGGTTTGAGCTCAAACCCCAGTTTAGACTGTCCAAACCCTAGTTTAGGCTCGCCAAATGCACAATAATTCCCTAAGCCCCAGTTTGAGAGTCCAAACCAGGGTTTAGGCTCTCAAACCCCAGTTTGAGCAATTATTGTGCATTTTGGCCAGAAACTGCCGTTTGAGGTCGTAATCGAATAAAAAGCCTAAACCCTAGTTTGGACCCAAACCACAGCTTAAGAAAAAAACTGTCAATCGTGATCCCAAACGGTAGTTTTCTTAAACCCTGATTTGAGCAATTATTGTGCATTTGGCGGCAGAAACCACCGTTTGGGCTCTCAAACTAGGGTTTCTGATTAGCTTAAACCACGGTTTGAGCTCAAACCCCAGTTTAGACTGCTCAAACCCTAGTTTAGGCTCGCCAAATGCAAAATAATTCCCTAAACCCCAGTTTGAGAGCCTAAACCATGGGTTTAGGCTCCCAAACCCCAGTTTGAGCAATTATTATGCATTTGGCCAGAAACTGCCGTTTGAGGTCGTAATCGGTAGTTAATTTACTAAATCGGCCTAAACCATGGTTTCTGTTACCCGTCACACCCCGAGTTACGATTGGTTAAAGTGATCACAAAGCCTGGTTATCATTGGCTGATCGCTTAAAATATGTTTTTGGCATCCGTCACACCCCGAGTTACGATTGGTTCATCGATCTCAAAGCCTAGTTACCATTGGATGATCGATTTAGCCTACGGTTATCGGAGGTATGGAAATGCACGGCGTCACTAAATGGCGTAATGGTCGATTATTTGGATAAAGGTGAAAAATGAAAATACGGCGTAATGGGGGAAAGAAAATCGGCATAATTATCTGAGAGAGGTGAATGCACATCCATCCATCCATCTTTTATTTTCTTTATTGATTTAAAAGACTGACCCAAAACCAATTGCGTATAGTACACGGGATATGTGTAATGTGGTATGTGGCTTTTACTATTAATGTGACAACAAACACATATTACTTATGTCTCTGATGTCACATATAACATTATAATCCAAATAATGCATTGATTTGAATTTCAAGTTATCAGTTCTACTTATTTTTGCTGACCGACAAAATTAAATAGGAATAGAGCTGAATTAACTTCAATTTCATGTTAGCATTCCTAAAAATTACTTACTTTTGCTTAATTTAACTTGCGAAATCTCCTTCATCATCGTAACCTACCGATCATAAATAAATGTGAAGCCATCTGAATGTATAGCATAATTAATAGAAGTAACGTGAAGTTCAAGTTACAATTCATAAAAAATTACTTATTTTTGCTGACCAACAAAACAATTAACTTCCGAAATCTTATATCATACAGACGGAGAATAATTAAATTGGAATACAGCTGAATAATAATTGAATTAACTTGAATTTCAAGTTAGCATTCCTAAATATTACTTATTTTTACTGACCGACAAAATATTTAACTTGCCATATCTCATATCATACCGATCGAGGAAAATTAAATGTGTATACATCTGAAATTATAGCATAATTAATTGAATTAGCTTGAAGTTCAAGTTAGCATTCATAAAAATTACTTATTTTTGCTGACCTCGAAAAAATTTAATTTGCGATATCTCATATCATACCGACCGAGGATAATTCAATGTGTATACACCTGAAATTATAGAATAAATAATTGAATTAGCTTGAAGTTCAAGTTAGCATTCCGCAAAATTACTTATTTTACCAGACCGCCAGAAAATTTACTGAACTTGCGATATCTCATATCATACTGACCGATGTTAATTAAATGTGTATACACCTGAAATTATAGCATAATTAATTGAATTAGCTTGAAGTTTAAGTTAGCATTCCTAAAAATTACTTATTTTTCCTGACCTCGAAAAAATTTTAATTGCAATATCTCATATTATAACGACCGAGGATAATTCAATCCATATACACCTGAAATTATAGCATAATTAATTGAATTAGCTTGAAGTTTAAGTTAGCATTCCTCAAAATTACTTATTTTTCCTGACCGCCAAAATATTTAACTTGTGATATGGCAGATCATACCAACCGAGCATAACTAAATTTGAATACAACTGAATAATTAATTGAAATAACTTGAATTTTAAATTAGCATTCCTAAAAATTACTTATTTTTGCTGACCACCAAAAAATTTAACTTGCGATATCTCATATCATACCGACTGATGTCAATTAAATGTGTATACACCTGAAATTATAGCATAATTAATTGAATTAGCTGGAAGTTCAAGTTAGCATTCCTAAAAATGACTTATTTTTCCTGACCTCGACAAAATTTTACTTGCGATATCTCATATCATACCGACCGAGGATAATTCAATGTGCATACACCTGAAATTATAGAATAAATAATTGAATTAGCTTGAAGTTCATGTTAGCATTCCTCAAAATTACTTATTTTACCAGACCGCCAAAAAATTTAACTTGCGATATCTCATAGCATACCGACCGATGTTAATTAAATGTGTATACACCTGAAATTATAGCATAATTAATTGAATTAGCTTGAAGTTCAAGTTAGCATTCCTAAAAATTACTTATTTTTCCAGACCGTCAAAAATTTAACTTGCGATATCTCATAGCATACCGACCGAGGATAATAAAATGTTAATACACCTGAAATTATAGCATAATTAATCGAAGTAACTTGAAGTAACATCTCATATCATACCGACCGAGGATAATAAAATGTTAATACACCTGAAATTATAGCATAATTAATCGAAGTAACTTGAAGTTCAAGTTAGCATTCCTAAAAATTACTTATTTTTCCTGACCGCAAAAAAATTTAACTTGCGACATCTCATATCATACCGACAGAGCATAATTAAATTGGAATACATCTGAATTTATAGCATAATTAATTGAATTAACTTGAATTTGAAGTTAGCAGTCCCAAAAATTACTTAATTTTGCTGACCGACACAAACTGTAACTCGCAAAATCTCGATCATTACATACTGACCGAGCATATAAATTTGAATACAGCTGATTAATTAATTTAATCAACTTGAATTTCAAGTTAGCATTCCCAAAAATTACTTATTTTTGCTGATCGCCAAAAAATGTAACTTGAACTTGCGAAATCTCATATATCACCGATCATAAATAAATTTGAATACACCTGAATTTATAACATAATTAATTGAAGTAACTTGAAGTTCAAGTTAGCATTCCTAAAAATGACATATTTTTGGTGACCGCGAAACAATTTAACTTGCGATAAATCATATCATACCGACCGAGCATAATTAAATTTGAATAGAGCTGAATTTATAGCATAATTAACTGAATTAACTTGAATTTCAAAGTTCGCGTTCCTAAAAATTAATTATTTTTGCTGACTGCCAAAACATATAACTTGCGAAATCTCATATCATACCGAAGAGCATAATTCAATTTGATTACAACGAAATTTATTGCATAATTAATTGAATTAACTTGAATTTCAAGTTAAAATTTCTAAAAATTTCTTATTTTTGCTGACAGCCAACAAATTTAACTTTCGGCGACCGATCATAATTGAATTTGAATTCACCTAAATTTATAGCATAATTAATGGAATTAGCTTGAATTTCAAGTTAGCATTCCTAACTATTACTCATATTTTGGTTGACCTCCAAAAAATAAAATTTAACTCAGGCTTGCGGAATCTCATATCATACCGACCGAGCATAATTAAATTGGAATACAGCTGAATTTGAATTCATAGCATAATTAATTGAATTAACTTGAATTTCAAGTTAGCAGTCCCAAAAATTACTTAATTTTGCAGACCGCCATAAAATGGAACTCGCAAAATCTCATTACATACCGGCCGAGCATAATTAAATTTGAATACAGCTGAATAATTAATTCCATTAACTTGAATTTCAAGTTAGCATTCCCAAAAATTAGTTATTTTTGCTTAATGTCAAAAATTTTAACTCAGTTGCAAAATCTGATATTATACCGACCGAGTATAATTAAATTTGAACACATTTAATTTTGACTAGCCGAATATCGAATGGCGGCCGACAAAATATTTCATTGTGAAGTCTCAAATCTTACAAACCCAGCATAAGTCTTGCAAAATATCACATTCATCATGTTCATAGAAATTAATTATTCATGCCAGCCAGCAAAATATTTTATTTGTGAAGTCTCAAATCTTACAAACCGACCATAATTTTTGCAAAATATCGCATTCATAAAAATGATTTATGTCGGCCGACAAAATATTAATTTGTGAACACTCAAATCTTAAAAAAATATTCTTTTTTTTTGAAAAATTATCGCATTCATAACTGAAAAATTAACTATGTATGCCGGCCGACTAAATATTTCATTTGTGAAGTCTCAATTCTTACAAACCGAGCATAATTATTGCAAAATAATTAATGATCTTCTTCTCAGTGGTTTGTTGCAGAGAGTAATTAAGCATTTGTTTAATTTATATTGGCAAACTGCTGAATTTACATAAAAAATGAGTTATTTTTTTCTGACCACAAAAAAAATATAATTTGTGGAGTATCCTAGTATATATTATATAGTATTATATTTCCAGAAGATTGAGTTATCTTATTCAACTTGTCTAAGACTCTAATTAAGCAACAATTTAAATTAATTAGGCAACAACTGAATTTCATTAGTCGAAGACACTAGTTATGCATCAATTTAATGTCTATTGGCTAAATATTCATAAAAAATTAATTATTTACTATGCCAGCTGACAACTATTTCATTTGTGAAGTCTCAAATCTTACAAACCAAGCATAATTTTTGCAAAATATCGCATTCATAAAAATTAATTATTTATGTCGGCGTACAAAATATTCTATTTGTAAGTCTGAGATCTTAAAAACCAAGTATAATTTTAATGATCTTCTGGTTTGTTGCAGAGTGTAATTAAGCATCTATTTAATATATATTGGCAATTAACGATGAATTGACATAAAAAAAACATGTCTGCTCACCGCCAAAAATGTAACTTGTGAAGTCTCATAGCATATCGACAGAACATAATAATTGGATTATCTTATTCAGCTTGTTGAAAACTGTAATTACAAACCGAGCATAATTTTTGCAAAATATTGCCATAAAAATTAATTATTTATGTCAGTCAAAAATATTTAATTTACTCTTATAAGTAGAATCCCCACTGTATCCAGACTGACAGGGACTACACTGATGTACATATTGTCGGTAGTCTAATCAGCCTTGGTAAATAATCAAGCTGATCAGGGACTACTAGTACATGTGCTGCAGTGCATGGTGTCGGTTGTCTGGTCAACCTAGTTAGATATGGAGGCTGATCAGGGACTACTAGTACTGTGCTGCAGTGCATGGTGTCGGTGTCTGGTCAAACTAGTTTAGATATGGAGACTGATCAGGGATACTAGTACATGTGCTGCAGTGCATGGTTGTCGGTTTTGTCTGGTCAAAAACCTAGTTAGATATGGGGAGGCTGATCAGGGGGGGGATACTAGTACATGTGCTGCAGGGTTTTTTTGGGGGCATGGTTTTTTTTTTTTTGTCGGTTGTTTCTGGTCCAAAACCTAGTTTATATATGGAGGGCTGATCAGGGACTACTAGTACAATGTGCTGCAGTGCATGGTGTCGGTTGTTCTGGTCAAACCCTAGTTAGATATGGAGGCTGATCAGGGGGACTACTAGTACATGTGCTGCAGTGCATGGTGTCGGTTGTCTGGTCAACCTAGTTATATGGAGGCTGATAGGGACTACTAGTACATGTGCTGCAGTTGCTGTGTCGGTTGTCTGGTCAACCTAGTTAGATATGGAGGCTGATCAGGTTACTACTAGTACATGTGCTGCAGTGCCCATGTGTCGTTGTCTGGTCAAACCTAGTTATATATGGAGGCCTGATCAGGGGACTACTAGTACATGTAGCGCAGTGCATGGTGTCGGTTGTCTGGTCAAAAAACCTAGTTAGTTATTTATTGGAGGCTGATCAGGGACTTAACTAGTACATGTGCTGCAGTGCATGGTGTGGTTCGGTTGTCTGGATCAAACTAGTTTGATATGGAGGGGCTGATCTGATACTACTTAGTACATGTTGTGCTGTGCATGGTGTCGGTTTGTCTGGTCAACTAGGTTAGCTATGGAGGGGGCTTGATCAGGGACTACTAGTACATGTGCTGCAGTGCATGGTGTCGGTTGTTCTGGGGGTCAAACCTAGTTAGATATGGAGGGGCTGATCAGGGGGGGACTACTAGTACATGTGCTGCAGTGCATGGTGTCGGTTGTCTGGTCACCTAGTTAGATATGGAGGGCTGATCAGGTACTATAGTACATGTGCTGCAGTGCATGGTTGACGGTTTGTCTGGTCAAAACCTAGTTATATATGGAGGTGATCAGGGACTACTAGTGCATGTGCTGCAGTGCATGGTGTCGGTTGTCTGGTCAAAACCTAGTTATATATGGAGGCTGATCAGGAATTACCTTTTTTTTTTTAGTACAAATGTGCTGCAGTGCATGGTGTCTGGTTGTTGGTCAAACCTAGTTAGATATGGAGGGGCTGATAAGGTACTACTAGTGCATGTGCTGCAGTGCATGGTGTTCGGTTGTTTCTGGTTTTCACCTAGTTAGGGATATGGAGGTGATCATGGTACTACTAGTACGCATGTGCTGCAGTGCTGGATGTCGGTTGTGTGGTCAACCTGTTAGATATGGAGGCTGATCAGGGGTACTATAGTGGCATGTGCTGCAGTGCATGGTGTCGGTTGTCTGGTCAACCTAGTTTATTATATGGAGGCTGATCAGGGGACTACTAGTACATGTGCTGCAGTGCATGGTGTCGGTTGTCTGGTCAAAACCTAGTTATTTATTGGAGGCTTGATCAGGGGACTACTAGTACATGTGCTGCAGTGATGGTGTCGGTTGTCTGGTCAACCTAGTTAGATATGGAGGCTGATCAGGGACTACTAGTACATGTGCTTGCAGAGGCTGTGGGGTCGTGGTTGTCACATGGGGTTAAATAAATATTGAGGCTGATCAGGGAACTACTAGGTTACATGTGCTGCAGTTGCATGGTGTCGGTTGTGGGTCAACCTAGTTAGGATATGGAGCTGATCAGGGGAAATCTGTATGTGCTGCAGTGCATGGTGCGGTTGTCTGGTCAACTGTTAGATATGGAGGCGATCAGGTCTACTAGTACATGTGCTGCAGTGCATGGTGTCGGTTGTTGGTCAACCTAGTTAGATATGGAGGCTGATCAGGGACTACTAGTACATGTGCTGCAGTGCATGGTGTCGGTTGTCTGGTCAACCTAGTTAGATATGGAGGCTGATCAGGGACTACTAGTACATGTGCTGCATTGTGCATGGATGTGATCGGTTGTCTGGTCAACCTAGTTAGATATGGAGGCTGATCAGGGAGGTTACTACTGTACTTGCTGCAGGCATGGTGTGGTTGTCTGTTCAAAAAAAACTAGTAAATATGGAGCTGGGGGGGGGGGGGGGGGATAGGACTACTAGTACATGTGCTGAGTTGCATGGTGTGGGTTTGTCATGGTCAACTTAGTTATATGGATATGGGAGATCTGCTGATCAGATACTAGGGGGGGTACTATGTGCTGAAGTGCATGTGTCGGTTGTGGTCAACTAGTAGATATGGAGGGCTGATAGGGGGACTACCTAGTTATGTGCTGGCGTGCATGTGTCGGTTGTGGTCAACCTAGTTATATATGGAGGCTGATCGGGATACTAGTCATGTGCTGCAGTGCATGGGGAGGTTGTTTCAAATGTTTATGTCACACTAGTATAATATGGAGTGGGACTAGGACTACGTGCATGTGCTGCAGTGCATGGTGTAGGTTGTATGCTGGTCAACCTACTAGTTAGATATGGAGGCTGATCAGGGACTACTAGTACATGGTGCTGCAGTGCATGGTGTCGGTTGTCTGGTCAACCTAGTTAGATATGGAGGCTGATCAGGGGGACTACTAGTACATGTGCTGCAGTGCATGGTGTCGGTTGTTCTGGTCAACCTAGTTAGATATGGAGGCTGATCAGGGACTACTAGTACATGGGCTGCAGTGCATGTGTCGGTTGTGTAAAACCTAGTTAGATGGAGGCGATCAGGGACTACTAGTACATGTGCTGCAGTGCATGGTGTCGGTTGTCTGGTCAACCTAGTTAGATATGGAGGCTGATCAGATACTACTAGTACATGTGCTGCAGTGCATGGTGTCGGTTGTCTGGTCAACCTAGTTAGATTGGGGTGGTGGGGATCAGATCTACTAGTACATGTGCTGCAGTGCTTGGTGGTCGGTTGTGGTTCTGGTACCTAGTAGATATGGTGGCTGTTTCAGGGATTACTGGGAGTACATGTGCTGCAGTGCTTTGGTGTCGGTTGTGTGTCAACCTAGTTAGATATGGAGGCTGATCAGGGACTACTAGTACATGTGCTGCAGTGCATGGTGTCGGTTGTCTGGTCAACCTAGTTAGATATGGAGGCTGATTGGTAAATAATCAAGCTGATCAGGGACTACTAGTACATGTGCTGCAGTGCATGGTGTCGGTTGTCTGGTCAACCCGGGATGAATTTAACATTTGTGTGCTGTTTATTATTATTGATGATAGTATTTTACTAAAATTAAAAAAAAATCATAATATACAACAAACAAAAATTCATATATTGGCTAATATATAGTGCCGGTAGCCTGATCAACCTAGCTAGATATGGCGCCTGATCAGGGACTACACTGGTGTACGGATTACCGATAGTCTGATCAACCTAATTAGATATGTCGGCTGCTGAGGGATACACCGGTGTACAGATTACTGATAGTCTGATCAACCCAACTGGATATGCCGGCTGCTCTGGGACTACACCGGTGTACAGATTAATGATAGTCTTATCAACCCAACTGGATATGCCGGCTGCTCTGGGACTACACTGGTGTACAGATTATTGGTACTGGTAGTCTGATCAACCCAGCTGGATATGCCGGGACTAGACCGGTGGACAGATTACTGATAGTCCGATCAACCTAGCTAGATCAACCTAGCCACTGGCTGCTCAGGGACTACACTGTTGTACATATTAGCGATAGTGTGGTCGTCCCAAGTTGATGAGCATGCTGATCAAACACTACACTTGTCTACAATTTGGTGATATTCTCAGCAGCCTGTGTGTATATGCCAGTTGATCAGGGACTATACTGATCTACCGATTGTCGATATTCTGATCAGAGTGGATTGATAATTACTGCGTTTATGACATTTTAATCCATTGTTTGCACCAAGGTGTGATACCCGGATGTTTATTGTTAATTGGTGATTATACAACTAGTACCTTACGATATAGCCCACCAGTATAGCCCAATATCACACTGCGCTTCCCGGCTGTCTGATCAGGCCATACGCTGGTGGTCGTTGAGTCAATACAGCATTTGCTCTGTTTATTAGTAACAATCTGCTGAACGTAAAATAATTATTATGAATCGGGTATACACTGCAAACATATATGTTCTAAGGTCACTCTTCTTAACTGACGTCACAGTTTCGCACTTATAGTATGCAGCTGCCGTTCATAAATTGGGAAAATATGCATATTATGACAGGCAAGAGAGTAAGAAAACATGTTCATATTCGTCTCATGATAAGACAACATTATTTTTGCAATTATTAAAATATCCTTTGTTAATTTTTGTCACCATTTCAGAATTCAATTGTTGCAGACGCGCGAAAACGCGTCAGCTAATGAAAACCTGACTTTCCAAATTATCCGACCAATGATAACTACGCTTACAGCGGGAAGGAATTTCTGTCAGCCAATCAAAACTTGACATTGAGAAATGTTTCGTCCAATGAAAACCATACATTGAGCCTAAACCCTGGTTTAAGCTCAAACCGTGGTTTAAGCTATCAGAAACCCTAGTTTGAGAGTCCAAACGGTGGTTTCTGCCGCCAAGTGCACAATAATTGATCAAACCAGGGTTTAAGAAAACTACCATTTGGGATCACGCTTGGCAGTTTTTTTCTTAAACTGTGGTTTGGGTCCAAACTAGGGTTTAGGCTTTTTATTCGATTACGACCTCAAACGGCAGTTTCTGGCCAAATGCACAATAATTGCTCAAACTGGGGTTTGAGAGCCTAAACCATGGTTTAGACTCTCAAACTGGGGTTTAGGGAATTATTGTGCATTTGGCGAGCCTAAACTAGGGTTTGGGCAGTCCAAACTGGGGTTTGAGCTCAAACCATGGTTTAAGCTATCAGAAACCCTAGTTTGAGCGTCTAAACGGTGGTTTCTGCCGCCAAGTACACAATAATGGCTCAAACCAGGGTTTAAGAAAACTACCGTTTGGGATCACGATTGGCATTTTTTTTTTAAACTGTGGTTTGGGTCCAAACTAGGGTTTAGGCTTTTTATTCGATTACGACCTCAAACGGCAGTTTCTGGCCAAATGCACAATAATTGCTCAAACTGGGGTTTGAGAGCCTGTACCCAGGTTTAGACTCTCAAACTGGGGTTTAGGGAATTATTGTGCATTTGGCGAGCCCAAACTAGGGTTTGAGGAGCCTAAACTAGGGTTTGAGCTCCAAACCATGGTTTAAGGAATTATTGTGCATTTGGCTTGCCATAGATAAACATTAAACACTTTCCCCCAATACTATCAGTTTTTTAGATAATAATAAACTGAGTTTCTATTTCATTTCATGAAATTTTGTCAATTTATTTTTACTAAAACACATGTGTGAACTTGTTTATGGGGATGTAAATGACAACAACAAAGACAGAACAATATTGTTTCTAAATTCGGAAAGAGAGGACCGATTTTGAAAATTGAACTCGTCTTAGTTAGATTATTACGCAGCTATCTATTCAGGCTTCGGAGTCATTTGCCCATGTTTTTTTCGATTAATTTTCCATTTTCTTCCATCTCATCCTCTTTACGTTCCCCCATGTTAAATTCTGATAGAAAAATTGATGTTCGTAATAAAATATATATTGGACCAAATTCCACGAAGCAAATCCATAGAAAAATTGCTGTTCGTAATAAAATATATATTGGACCAAATTCCACGAAGCAAAACGAGGTCCATTGTTAACATTTGAAACTTAATATTAACAAACATGTTGTATTTACATTGTTTATAATTATATAGCCGTAACATTTGCACAGGTCTTGTGAAACAGACAGTAGAATTTGTATGTGTAGATTGTTATAGCTACGGAGCCCCGCAGGGGACATGGATTTTTGTTTATTAATTCGTTCCCACCAAATAACAATTCGTTCCCTCAATTTAACAATTCGTTCCCACGAAATAACAATTCGTTCCATCAATTTAACAATTCGTTCTCACGATATATAACAATTCGTTCCCTCGAATCAACAATTCGTTCCCACGATATATAAAAATTCGTTCCCTCGAATTAACAATTCGTTCCCACGATATAACAATTCGTTCCCACGATGTAACAATTCGTTCCCGTGGGAACGAATTGTTACTTCCTGGGAATGAATTGTTAAATTGAGGGAACGAATTGCTAATTCGTGGGAACGAATTGTTAATTCGTGGGAATGAAGTGTTAAATTGAGGGAACTAATTGTTATTTCGTGGCAACGAATTAATAAAAAAAAGAATGTTACGTCCCCTGCGGGGCTCCGTACATAGTAACTATAATGTTACCATAAACCGTTGTACACGTTATATGATATTAAAATAGCAAATGCAAGAAAAGCATATATAATCGGTTCCCGGACTATACATACACACAACCAGAGATATGGATCCAGAAAAACGACGGCAGTTTCACCTAGTTATCTCCCTTGTTGTCGGGTGTGTTGGCATGGCAACAGCAGGATCAGTGTACGCGTTCAGTGCATATGCGAATGCTATCAAGGCAACGTTTGGATATAGACAGTCGGACAGTAAGTGTGATATTAAACAGACATATTTATTTTATATATTTGTCATCGTCATCGTTGTTATCATCATCATCATCGTTGTTGCTACCATCGTCCTCCCAACCGCCGCCATCATCATCATCATCATCATCATCATCATCATCATCATCATCATCATCATCATCATCATCATCATCATCATCATCATCATCATCATCATCCACCACCACCACCGCCACACCACCACCACCACATCATCATCATCATCATCATCATCATCATCATTATCATTATCATTATCATCACCAACACCATCATCATCACAACTGCCACCGCCACCGCCACCGCCACCGCCACCGCCACCGCCACCGTCACCACCACCACCACCACCACCGCCACCGCCACCGCCTCCACACCACCACCACCATCATCATCACTATCATCACCATCGTCAGATTTGCTTCAGTGATTAACGTGTTTCCCTAATGGTACATGTGTCCACCTACATGTACATATGCACATTATTAACCCTTTAGCCCCTAAGTAACTGGAATTGATTTTGATATGTTAATTTTGCAACCTATCCAATAATCACACAATTATTTTCAGACTTGTCCATTTATGAAAAGGGGGTATTTTTTGTTCTCAAAATATAAAAAATACTTTCAAAAAGTGCAGATCCTGATGAGCCGGCTCGTTACGAGCCGGCTCATCTGGATCTGAACTGTTTGCATAAACCGCTATATCGGGCTGTCGGGTTCAAAGGGTTAAATGTACGAACTGTATTGACTCAATCAATATATCAACAAATCAATTGATCAATACATAAATCAATCAATCAATCACCATTTTTCCAGTTGAAATGATGTCAGCGTTAGCCAACTGTGGAATCGGGCTGGCTGCTATTTATGGCGTACTTCATGAGAAACGTGGGGTTAGATGGACGGTTGCAATAGCAACCATTATCACAATATCAGGGTATGCGTTGATGTGGCTCAGTACGAAAACAATCAAGTTCCACGAAAATAAAGCTTATTTGTTGGAAATCTACTTTTTCGTTGCAGGTAATTATGATACCGAATAGGTGGATAATCCACAATTAAAATGTAACCACATGGGATTGAAGTTGTGCTGGGAAAAGTTTCATGAAAGTCCGATTCTGTACAGAGACGTCCCTTGAAAAATAATAAAAACAAATGGGACTTTCAGTAAACTTTTCTCAGCACAACTTCGGACCCTGTCCAAATAAAACTTTCAACCCAACATGCCATAAAGCCAAGACTTGCAAACACTGTAGATGCATATGAGTCGGCTCGTTACGAGCCGTCTCATATGGATCTGCAGTATTTGTCATTATTATACGGATATTGAAAATAAACATTTTTCAATCAATGGAATAGTTGACAATTAACATGGAACCGACTATGTTATATGTTTAATGGTGAACGTGTTAAGATTTAATTTTCATGGCGCTAGTATTGAGGTGCTATCGAAGGAGAAACGTTTACAACTTATTAACAAAACAAATGACATTCAGAAGTAATCATGCCAAGGTCATGTTAATTGTGTCATTAATGTGTTGTATATGGAGCTAATGTCCGGTTATTGAAGCAATCTTTCAAGTAATATGAAGTTATGCCATGTATTAGAAACGGCCAAACTCGACGGACGGACTGACGGACAGTCTAAAAGTTATTTGCCACCGGCTATTCGGGTCATGGGGGCGAAGGTGGGGGAGGGGGGCATAACATCAAGCACATATAATCGCTTCCCGCCATTTATTTCCAGGTACGGGTTGCATAGGGATCTACATGGCGTGTTTGGCAGCTAATATCCAGAACTTTAATCCGGTAAATCGCGGAAAGGTGGTTGGGACCTTGGACGGGTCATTCAGTGCAGGCCCAGCGACCCTAGCTCTGATATACGGGGCAGTCTTTGTAAACGGACACACGACGGACGAACAGAATCAAAACCTAAAGGGATTTTATCTGTTAGTGGTGATATTAACTGTTTCTGTTGGGTTACTTTCGTGGCTATTTTTACGACAATTGCCGTACAGCGAAAGAAATCACGGTTTCGAGATCCTAGAAGAACCGGAAATTGAAACGGATCAGTCCATTTGTGAAGAGGTAGTGCAGGTGCCGGATGTTACAGGATTTGCACTTATTAAACGATTTGATTTTCAGTTTCTGTTTTGGTCTAGCACAATTTCCGGTGGACTCCAACTAATGTTTCAGAACAATATCACGGCCTACCTAAAATCATTTGATATAGAAAACTACAGTACCCTTTTTACGACATTAAGCCCAATTGCGTCGGTACTTTCTAAATTTCTTGCGGGATTTCTGTCAGATGCTCTTGTGAAACGTGTTCCCCGCATTGCATTATTGTTCATTTACAACATTGTACAGACGATAGTTTTAACGTGCTGTATATTCTGGGGAAACAATTTAGCTCTCATGACAATCTCAGTTATAGTTTTAGGAATGTCTAACGGAGCATTGTGGTGTCTAACTCCCATCATACTCGGTGAATCGTTTGGATTGAAATATTTCGGAAGAAATTGGGGGTCGTTTATGTTTGGTAATGCTCTAAGCGCCCTTGCGCTTCAGGAGATGTACGGGTGGATTTATGACAATGAAATACCGTACAGCGGTCGTACACAGTGCTATGGACTTCAATGTTTCACGTGGAGCTTCACGGCGATTACAGTGCTCAGTTTCTGCTCATGCGTGTTATGTTTTGGAATTCTGGAAGTTGACTGGCGCAAGTATAAACAGAGACACGAACAGATGCAACACACCCAAATAAATCGACGGACAAGTGAGACATAGCATTACTATGGCGCATATTTATGCATTGCACATAACGTTATTACATGATAGCTAAGTAGTTTTAATAACCCTATTAAGTCGACTTAGCTGCATAACTATCGCATTTCGACGGCTTTCCAATTGACCAAGACAAATTGGACTCGATTACTATCGTCCACAACGTGATACCGTCCACTAGTAACATCGATTATTAATTTAACGTCTCCTTTTCTTTCTTGTTAAAGTAAGACAACTACGAATACGTAATACTTTAAAATCTCGTATTGACCAGTTATTAAATATAGGGTTAACAGTATTGAAATTTTGAAATTGGTGGCATATATCAGAAAATGATAGATCGGAAAACCTGTTTAATGGCGACGCAAATTTCAAAATTACAATGCGGTTAACCTATTTCTAATGCACCCCTTTACTGTTTTGCAAATTTGAAAATCGTACCGGATTGCAAGCTGGTTGAGCAGGTCATACCGGACGAATCACACAAATAATAGTTTCTATAAAGAAAATAGTTCCAACACAATTACAAGATATTAGCAATTGTTTCATGAATGTATATACGTGTATGTTGCTGATTTCATTATTTTTCAATAATAAAACCATTAAATTCGTCGTTAGAATTATAATTGCCTTATTTACTACTTTGCACGTTTAATGTCACTCCAGTGAATATTTCAATGGCAACTGCCTATCAAGTTTTCTGATGTTGATAAATATTGTGTTAACTTGTCTAATCATTCGACCATTTGATATACTACCATTTCAGATGCAAGATTACACAGGATACATACTTTCTGTTTGTGTGAACGATCTATTACTGCCAAAACATATGAAAAGTGATCAACGGTGAGATTTTTACAAAAATAATTATCCGTACGCTTCGGACCATGCAACATTCGGACCAGGTCTCCGGGACGTTTCGGACCAGGACGTTTCAGATTCAAGCCAGCTGTGTCTTCGGCAATAATACCAGAATACCACTTGGTACATTTTATGTGAGTTACCCCATGTTTTTGTCGGTCATTATGTGGCAGAGTAAATTGACCGACCTCAAACTTAATATTGGCGTAGGATTACATACTGAAATAATTTGCGACCGTTCATCAACAATGATATACCTGTAATGTATGACCATCAGCAAATCAGATTGCGTGATATTTATAGAGTGCATTGGAAGTCATCTTGACGTGTCAAGACGACTTACTAACTGAGCAAGACGATACAAATCGAACATTAACTAGATGACACAGCATCATGTGTTTGAGGAAAAGAAAGTTTCGTACTTCTGTATTTACCTTGTTCAAGTTATTTGGTATTGACGCGAAATTATGTTTCTTATGTTTACGACAATGAAATACCGTACACAGTACGGTATTTCATTGTCGTAAACATAAGGAAACGAGTAGAGTGTCACGGCTATTGCGAAGTTTCTGCGCATGTTCAGTTTGAGACTTCTGGTTGAATGTGTCGAGTACAAATAAATGCAGACAAAAATGCAAACATCGACAGGAATGTGACACATAGCACTTGTTTAAATATAACGAGTGGTTAATTTATAAACATTTATCTCGCGTATTTATTAGACCCACTACAATGTGTGCTCTCCGTCGGTGACATGAACTCAGACAAGGCAGACACTGGCTGTGATTAGTGAACATTAGCTGGACAAGAACATTTATCTCACGTATGTATTAGACACACTACGGTTTTTGTTCTCCGTCGGTGACATGAACTCAGACAAGGCAGACACTGGCTGTGATTAGTGAACATTAGCTGGACAAGAACATTTATCTCACGTATGTATTAGACACACTACGGTTTGTGTTCTCCGTCGGTGACATGAACTCAGACAAGGCAGACACTGGCTGTGATTAGTGAACATTAGCTGGACAAGAACATTTATCTCACGTATGTATTAGACACACTACGGTTTGTGTTCTCCGTCGGTGACATGAACTCAGACAAGGCAGACACTGGCTGTGATTAGTGAACATTAGCTGGACAAGAACATTTTATTTCCAGTTCAAAGTTCGGGTACATGGATCGATAAGCTTAGAACAGACATGATATGTAATAGTTATTATGCATATTATGTATATCGTCATCGGATTTCTGAGCAAGTACATACATCATTTATTAACTAGAGTATTTCTATTTGCGGGCACGTAAATCTTCAAATACTCAATTATCGTCCGCACGCACGAGACGTGAGTATTTGAAGAGTTACGTATCCAAAATCAGAGTATTCGTTTATATATAGATATACTTAAAGGTACATGCCCACCCAAAAGGCACAACCTGTTCTTTATAGGAATTACATAAGTGTATAATTGTGTCACTATTCCAACAGTTTTAACAAATACCAGTGCTCGCTATACATATGAAATCATTTATTAATATTTATTTTACTGATAGTGACGCGCGGTGGTATCGGACTATTTTCATATGCAAATGAGGTACGATATATTTTAATTATTTATACTAATTAAATGTGTCACCTGAAAGAATAATATTTTCGACATATTATAAGGTATGATCATTGCACATCAAAAAATAAATACGGATAATAAATAATAATGGTCGTTAACATTTTAAGAAAACACGGTCATTGCCCCTGATATCAGTATGTAAAGTTAAGTCTGATATAAAATGCATAATAATGCCAATCAATACGTGGGATAATGGTGAATGAATGTTTATTTTGCCATAAAATGACTCCGATGATGTCTCTGATATAAAGAACATATTGTGCCTACTGAGTGGGCATGTACCTTTAATGTATAGACCTATAGTCTGTTCGCGAAAGCTGCCCAAATTTTACGGCCATATAGACAATTCAAAAACAATATTATTTTCGATAATATTAAATTAAAGGAAAATTTAAGAATGAGCCTTCTTTTTATTTCGTGAAATTTGGTCAAATATTGATTTTATTGCGAAAACAAAATTTCCCCATGTTAAATCCCCATAGACATCTTCACGGAGTGAAGATGTCTATGGGGATTTAACATGGGGAATTTTTTTTGAATTTTAGAAATACTGAACCGATTTTTAAAATTTAACTTTTGTTTTCTTTAGTTAGAGATCATATCCAAGCTATCTAGTCAGGTTTCGGAGTCAATTTCCAATTTTTTTCGTTTTTTGACTCCTCCCACACTCCTTTACCTCTTTTTCCCCCATGTTAAATTCCCATAGAGAAATCAATTTTTCGTAATAAAACCAATATTTGACCGAATTTCACGAAATAAAAAGAAGGCTCATTCATTAAATCTAATATATATTCGATTAATATTTGTTTTTCAATTGTCTATATATATATAGCCGTAAAATTTGGGCAGCTTTCGTGAAACAGACTATAGGTCCGTTATTTCAACTTGTGGCGTGTGCTCTTTACAAACAATATACCGTTTGTAGTAAGTTAAAGTCCCATTATTATCAGGATACATAGAGAATAGTAGGTTAGTGCCCTGAATGGGAAAAATATCTGGCAAGGCTCAGGAAACGGGATGGGCGAGGCTCTACCGAGCACATCCCGTTTCCGTGCCGCGCCAGATATGTTTTCCCATTCACGGCACTAACCTACTATTATATTTATCCCGTCAACACCTACAAATGGCGGTAAAATGCAAAAATTGTATTGACTGGATATCAAAAATGTTTCACGGCACCGTGTTTCACGGCAGACACGCACTGTGTTGACAGGATAAATGTATATTATATCACAGTACCATAGTTCGACGTCACCCGCTGTCGACATTTGTACATGTGTGCACATTTGTTCCCATACGAAAATGGACCTTACGACATTTGCAACGTAGCCTCATAACAATGCCTATAATGTCGCCCGTTCAGTCACTACAGTAGGCAAACAGCCGTCAGGGGCCCGTTTCACTAAACTTCGCACCACTAAAATGTTCGTGAGTGCAAATTTAGGAGCGTCTGTAAATTTCAATCGATGGATTTACATGTATTGAGCATAGGCTGCATATGCAGCATATGCTTAATAAATGTAAATCTAATAATTGTTTGCAATAAAACGTTGTTAATGTGAAATTTACAGACTATCATAATATTGCACTTACGAACATTTTAGTCGTACGAAGCTTAGTGAAACGACCCCCTGAACAACGACTGGATTATAATCTTTCTCAGTATTAATGTACGATCCGGTGTCGTAGCCAGGTTGTTGTTGATGTGGTGCGAATATAATATAAGTTTCGACAATGTCCAGCTGTGGGTAAACGTTTGCCGTGGCAACTGTTTGAATCCCAATGCCGTAGGCCGCGGTGTCAAACAGTTCCCCGGTGCCACAGCAAACGATTACCCACGACTGGACATGGTCGAACGTTATTGTTACATTTCCGTCGGAAATATCGTGTAATTTGAACATATATGAAGTTAATTGATAACCTGTTCTATGCAAACAGCTGATTTACACATACATATTCCGGGGCCGCAGGTTACGTCATGTGATGCAGCCGTATCAATTTCAAAATTTCAGTGCGACCGTTGTGAACTGGACTGATGATGTAATATCGCGTTCTAGTAATGTCATGAGAAACATGCATTACGTACGTGTTTGGCTTGACCCCGGAATTAGCATTGTATACAGCCAAGGTCAAACAGTACGCGCTGTACGTTTGAACACGGCTGTGAGCGGTGTCGCACAACGGCAGTCATGTAACAATCGAATTTGGAGAGGGTACGAGAGCATCCTTCATAGAATTTCACATGTTGATTTCCACATTAAATTTCCTCTGTTATAGAGATTTTAAAGTTATAGTTGTCACATATATTGTAGTTATTTAAATCAGAAAAATACAAATTCTTAGTGGATGCGTTCGCGCGAGCTGACTATGCCACTGGATCTACACTTGGTGCAAATGTCGTAAGCGGCCCATTTATCTTATGTTTAATGTGGTATAAATTAAGTGAATTAAACATATAAAATAATCACACATAGTTTCAGCTTCCCGTAAATATACACGTCCCTACTCACCCATATTTACATTCTCGTCAGTGTACGTTTCCCTAACTATCTCGTCAACAAAGGTTTGATTGTTTGCTTGTTGGGGTTTAACGGCCTATCAACAGATTAGGTCATTTAAGGCCGGGTCAATGGGTTTAGTACTAAATCCAATATATTACCTGTACAAGTACATGCACATGTTAAAGTATACGTACAAATGGGGGGAAATCCCAAAATTAGAACTGAATATTTACAATAAAAACTATATATTCAGCCCTGAAATCAGAATAATTGTGATCTGATGCCAGGTTCCCGCCACACCAGAATCACTTGTATCATCAACAAAGGATTTATGTTCAGATATGTATTTGTATATATGTCTCTGCATCAACCAATGTATACAGTGGAACCTCTATAAACCGGACACCCTGGGATATCCCAGGGTGTCCGGTTTAGAGAGGTTCCACTGTAATTAAGCACTCAATGAACAATTGTTGATATTTTCAACAATGAACAGACAATGAATTACATTACAGTAAAACCCATTTCAATTTAAACACAACCTGGTCCGGTTTAGAGAGGTTCCACTGTATATCCCCAGAAACGCATAAGCTAACACAAACCGATGACGCCTTATATGTAGCTGTAGTTTTACAGACTTAATTCTGGAAAACTTGAAGAAATGTAAGTTTTCTGGAAATAATTCCCAAAGGACTACACCAATGTAGAGGGAGGAGTGGGGTGGGTTACGTCATCGGGGTGATATATGTAATACTTAGAACGCGGTTAGTCCACATGTATGAGGAGATAATCTGTGAGTATCTCCTCGTACAGGCAGGAAACCATACTCTAAGATATAAGCATATGCGTCGCCAGGGGGGGTGTTCGGGGGTGCAAACGAACCCACTTTTTAGTTTTAACTTTTGGCTGCAAGTATGACTATTAGTAATTATAGCACTAAAATGCATTAGAACACCGGAAATTGCACGTAAAAATCAAAAAAAATCCGGGCGACGACCCGAACCCCCGAACCCCCGAACCCCCCATCTAACGAGAGCGAATACCCCTCTCGATCCCGTCGCCTACTAGCCTTCGGCCAAACCCCCTGGAAATTTCCTGGCGACTATTGTAAATTCAATTGTGCGCTTATGAATCTCTTAATTAGTTGTGCAATAGTTTATGAAACGCGCCTGAATTCATCTCCAGTATATTCGTACGAACTTTTTTTATCGTACGGGGTTTAGTCCCAGTCTTTACTTCATTGGCTTCGCGCACCAGCCCGGAGTCCACACATATCCGTAATACTTCGGGTTTGATTTCGGGTCCGCCGGTGGAATTTTGGCGGGAATCATGTGTTTGTGGTACTCAGCCATCTTTGCCGCCAATTGTTCGACAATTTCAGGTTCCACTTTGGAAAGGTCGTTATGTTCAGTCGGGTCCTCTGAAAATTTATAGATTGTTGATATGTTACAGTGGTTTAATGTTCCAGCAACAGCTAAGGTCAAATAGAGACGGTACCTCGGTTTTAACTATATACCATCCAAAAGATAATGTTACAATGGAACCGTATAAACCTGACACTCTGGGAGGTCCCCAGGTGTCCGGTTTAGAGAGGCTCCATTGTAATTCAGGTACAGTGGGGACAGCGTGTAAGTGCACACACGAACGAACACGACAGGTTGGTTCCAACCTGTCGTGTTCGTTCGTGTGTGCACTTACACGCTGACCCCACTGTAATTCATGTATAAACAAAAAATGTAAATATTTGTCTGCATTTTTTCTCATTTCGCATCAAAAGTGTATGTTGTTACCACTCAGTTGAACCGTCTCGGCGAGACGGTTCAACTGAGTGGTAACAACATACAGTTTGGTTGGGTAGCGAACCAACCTGTCGTGTTCGTTCGTGTGTGCACTTACAGCTGACCCCACTGTATATGGGCGCTCCAACTGTTTACATGGTTTGAAGTATGGTTGTAGATAGTAGTGTTATATATAGAGTACAGTGAAAGTCATCACTTAACCCTTTCACCCCTAAGTAACTGAATGGGCTGCGATATGTTAATTTTGCAACCAATCCAATCATCGCAAAATGATTTTCAGACTATTCCATTTATAAAAAGGGTGCTGTCTCGTGTGCTTTCAAAACAGGTTTTTTGTTGTTGTTAAGAATTAAGTTAAACGTGAAAAACAGCAGACGACATTTTCCGTCTCCAGCGTAGTGAGGATTAAATATGTATAGTGCAACGTCCTACAACAGCGACTAATGGGAGGACACATATGTGTCTGTTGTAGAGAGGTGGCTGTTGTAGAGAGGTGGCTGCTGTAGGGAGGTTAAATATAGAGACAGGCGTCCAATTGGGATATGTAATATTGGATGTTATAGAGAGGGCGTTGTCGTAGAGAGGTGGCTGTTGTAGGGAGGTTAACTATATAGGCAAGTTTCCATTTGGGATATATAAAGTTGGATGTTATAGAGAGTGCGTTGTCGTAGTGGCCGTTCGGGGAGGTTTAACTGACACAGAGACACGACAGACAATGGCTGTTGTAGATAGGTGGCTGTTGTAGGGAAGTTAAATATAGAGACAGGTGTCCAATTGGGATATGTAATATTGGATGTTATAGAGAGGGCGTTGTCGTAGAGAGGTGGCCGTTCGGGGAGGTTTAACTGACACAGAGACACAAAAGTGGCTGTTGTAGAGAGGTGGCTGTTGTAGGGAGGTTAAATATAGAGACAAGTGTCCATTTGGGATATGTAATATTGGATGTTATAGAGAGGGCGTTGTTGTAAAGTATAAAGTTTATTTATTTTACAACGATTACTAACAAGCGCGAGAGCACTTATGCAAATGCTTTCGTTGGCACAGATGAAGGCGCAAGTGCCGTCACTAATGTGGGAGGAAACCAGAGTACCCGGAGGAAACCCACTTGTTGATGTGGCGTTGTCGTAACTGTATCGTTGTACTTACAATATTCAAGTTATCTCGGTCAAATAAATGCAATGGCCGATGCCATCATGTGCTGATAATCGTACTTTTTGTGGCAATAAAACAATAAACACGTTACCTTTCAGGTTGAATAATTTATAATACGACTCGTTTCCCGCCTCCACAGCCTGTAGATAGTCGAAGCCATCCGTATAGAACTTCTCGTACCAGGTCTCCGGTTCTACCTGCGGCTCGTAGTCCTTATCAGGCGGGTACCAACCGCTGTCTTGTCCCGGATATCCTCCAATTAGTTTCCAGTCACCAACCCTGCAACCATTATTAAGGGACTGAACGTCCTGAAATTCTTCACAGTATGTGTTTGTGGATGACACATCGACTAATAATTAATATAGAGTGGAAAGCTTTTCGCGAAAAATAAGCGAGGGAATTTCACAGCAACAATAACAACAACAACAAAACGCTTTTGAGTTAAAAAATATATTATGGATTTATATTCTAAGAATGGAAAGATTGTATTCATGCACCGAACCATGGAGTTACGAATCGCGAATAATCTAGTACGGCGTTTAATCATCACACCCTTACACTACGGAAATATTTGAAATGACATAAATTTAGCACAAAAAAAGCACACAAAACATTTATCACACTGAAAAGGTTGTTGTTGGGGACCCGTGTTTTTAAAAAGTTCAACCCGCAAAATATGTGTTGAGGCTGACATATACTCATTTGCATAACAGCTGTAAGACCACAAATTTGGATGTTGGTTGTATAATTATTCGCTAGTGCTCGAATAAAAATGTAAATAACGTTCCGTATTAACTTATTATTTATCCCACCCGTATACACATTATTGACACCGTGTTATTACAACCAGCCATAGTACCCGTATGTGAGTGTGATAAATAACTAAGAGCACGGATATCTGCCTATACGGTCGATAATCCGCTCGCTCATCGTACATGAGGACAAACTTTATCTAACTTATTTATCACATCCCAGGCCCGTACGCAGAGGGGGTGCGACGGGTGCGTACGCACCCCCCTTAACCCGTTCAACACCAAAGGCCTGTATAGTGGTATTGTCAAAAGGTGTAGATCCAGATGAGCCGGCTCGTGAATAGCCGTCTCATCAGGATCTGCACTTTTTGCAAGTAATTTTCATAATGTTGAGAACAAAAACATCTGATATTCATAAATGGACTGGTCTGAAAATCATTGTGTGATGATTGGAATGGGTTGCAAAATTAAAATATCAAAATCCGTCTGTCCGTGAATGTGCAAACAAACAATGTTTAGCGCGCCGTCGATAACACACCCCCACTTCCCCCCCCCCCCCCCTAATTTAATTCCTGCGTACGGGCCTGCATGATCCGCATGCGCATACCTTCCATAAGGGCTGTGTTAATACAGAAACAACACCCGTATATATGTCAAAGATGTGATGAGTATTACGTATTTCACGGCTCGTCATAAAGACATTGAATAACTCTCTATCATCTGAGTATGTCGATAACAAATTATAATTTCATTTCCAGGGCTCCAGATAAGGAATTTTTAATTGAGTAGTGTCGCTCCATCATTTCTGAATCAATTGGGTATTTCAAAATTGCAATTGGGTAAAATAAAATCACACTACTGTTTACATATCAACAGAGAGCAATCAATTATTGAATGGTTTGCTTCTAAATGAAAACATGTCTTGGAATTGCATTAGAGACAATTCTAATGAAATACCAAGATGTGTTTTCATGAAAAATAAGAAAAATATGCTATATTTGTGGTCTGTTTATTGTTTTCTGCAGCATGATAAAGGTACCTCCAATTTTTTATTGCTTTTTGATACTTTCTACTTCTGATTTAAATTGGGTTTTTGGCAATTTTAATTTGATATTTAAGCAAATGAACAGCTTATCTGGAGCCCTGAGATTTATTGGCGTACGCATAAAGCAGCGAAAATCTACTTGTGATGGTGTATAAAAACAATGTTGTAGAAAGTAGTTTTGCGATTTTCGTAAATGGGGCTTATGGGATTTGTGATCAAATAGCATACTGTTGTCGCCTGGTGGCGATCTATAGTGTGTGTAGCGAGCAGTACAAGTCGGGATCTGTAGCCGATTTCATCAAAATTGCAAAGTATACTTATAATCATTATTTTTCCCGAAATGCATTATTTCATATAGAACTAACCGTTGCATATAGTTGATGATTAAAAGTATGCATATTTATTATACTGAAATGGCTGTGATACATTCAGTATAATACAAAATAATAAATTTGTCCTTAAATTGAAAATTTCTCCCTCAAAGTATACTTTGCTAGATAAGTATACTTTGCTATGTTGGTGAAATAGGCTACAGACTGTGTGGATGCACCGGCTGATCGAGATCTACACTAGTCGCAAAAGCCATAGCCCCATTTTTTTAAGCACAACCACAATTGAGATTTCATTGACGGAACATCGAACAGTGTAGGCCCGGATCAGACTGCGCGGATGCGCAGGCTGTCTGGGGCTACACAGGTCGCAAATGTAATTGGCAAACTGCAACATCCCCTGACCTAATTCCAGCATGCCCCTCCCTGGCGCCGGCGACGTCATCAAGGTTGTATACAAACTCCGTCCGTTTCCCTGGCAACCCTTGGCTAATCGACTCCCAATGGCTGATTCCGTCTATATTGGGCTCTTTGAAACAGAAAGAAAATGTTATTAGCCAATCATCAAGCAGGTAACTTTGGTACTACATTTTTTTATATATTTCTTTAATCTCTCAGTTCGTAACAAAGGCGAATACATGTGGAAACAAACGAGTACATTCTCACGACATATATCAAGGTGTATGATCACGTGGTTACAACAACAACAACAACAACAACAACAACAACAACAACAACAACAAGTACTGAAACTTCCAGAATATTTTGATTATATATGGCGCATCAAACTCGTCTTGTTAAGCTGCAAAAACGATATAAGTATGTGCCGAATTCCCGGGACCATCCAATTCAGCTCATTAAGACGCGTTTTCTGAGCCATATTTCATCAAAATACATTGCCTATTAAGGACAATATCAAATAATACTTACTTTGGAGTGGGCACGCTTTCAACACGTTATGCCATTGCTGTTGTTGTTGTAACCACGTGGTCATGGACCTTGCATATGGCATGAATGAGATACATATTGCGACAAGGTTTCGTGTAGCATGATTATGTTGCGAATAGCGTATAATTATACTAGGTGTATGGGCCCTGGCTTAGAACATGGACAGTATGACGTGTGCAGCCGGCTCAGTACCCGGTCAGCCCGCGCAATAACCCCTGTCTGAAGCAGGGGATGTAGAATTATTTTCTTATTAATTCGTTCCCACGAAATAACAATTCGTTCCCTCAATTTAGTAATTCGTTCCCTCAATTTAACAATTCGTTCCCACGAAATAACAATTCGTTCCCACGGGAACGAATTGTTAATTCGTGGGAACGAATTGCTATATCGTGGAAACGAATTGTTAATTCGAAGGAACAAATTGTTAAATTGAGGGAACGAATTGTCATTTCGTGGGAAAAAATCCATGTCCGTACGAACCTGTGCTAAAGGCCACCGTTGAATAACAAGTACCTGTCTATAACAGCCACGCTTTTGTTTTCCCGATTATTCAATTACTACATAAATAAACCTGTGAACGAAGACCACCACCAAAGGCCAGATTGTTCTCTCCCCATGACTGGCCTTTATTCACAGGTTCGATACAATGACCTGTACTTATAGAGAACACCTCCCATTGGAATTAGACAGAAATTTAATTGCGAGCTGATTATGGCTCAATTCGCATAAATTCTTGCCCCATCTCAATTAGAGAAAGAAATTTAATTCAGAAATGTGATCTGGTGCTTAACGGCCAATCAACAGCTAAGGTCATTTAAGGCCGTGCCAACGGGTTCGATCCCGCATTTAACCTGCTGTATTGGTGGGAAAATCCAATATCAGAACGGAATAGAAAACAAATACATGTATATTCAGCCCTGCAATTATAATGACCACACCAAAGTCACTTGGCCCATTCCCCTAAAAGTAATGAGATTAGGAATACTGGTATTACTCTAATGTATGTGGGAATTAGACTGTCGATGTTTTAAAGGTGCATGCCCGCCTCAGTAGGCACTCAGTTCCACTAGTTCACCAGTGCCCTCTATACAGTTATACTCATTTAGTAATATACGTAACACATTGTTGTACACATGAATGCAGATTTATCTGAGTGTGTCTACATATTGGAATACCGATATTGTAACTTAAGGCTTGTCACATTCAAATGAAGGTTAGTGTGACATAGACAGCAAACATGCAGGTGGCCGAGTACAGCCGATATGAAAAATACCTAGTCGGCTATATTCGGCCGACAAACACAACCCATATTTTCTTTTAATTTGAATAAGCGTGATGTCAGATCAACGGTTTTCCGGAGAAAAACAGTATTTACCTATTCGTCTTACAGATTACATTCAATTACATTCTCTGGCGCGCCATCGACTGTGTACTAGTTGTAATGTAATCTAAAGGTACTTTATAGGTATTATATAAGTGTATAATTGTGTCACCATTCAACTAGTTCTAAAAAATTAGGAGTGCCCGCTATACAGATATAATCATTTAGTAATATTTATTTTACTCATAGTGACTCGCGGTGGAATCAGGCTATTTTCATATGCAAATGAGGCATGATTTTTTAATTATTTATGCTAATTAAATGCGTCACCTGAAAAAATAATGGCACATCATAGAATAAATAATAGTGTCCGTTAACATTTTAAGGAAACACGGTTATCGCCCCTGATATCAGTGTGGAAATTTAAGTCTGATATAAAATGTATTATGCTGCCAATCAATACTTGGGGTAATGATGAATGCATGTCTATTTTGCCAGAAAATTTATCAGATCTCTCGGACATAAAGAAGATGTTGTGCCTACTGAGTGGGCGTGTACCTTTAAAATAACTAAGTACCTGCTCCCAACCAACCCTGCCGCGCACCAACGAATGCATTGATCGGTACATAATTGATATAGTCGTCCGTCCGTCCGTCTGTACAATATATCTACTGATTTGCATACCTGTCCGCACCACAACATACTTGAACATGTATGTACGTTTAAGACAGGAAGTTATTCGTCCATCACGGAAACATGTCAATACATACATGAAATATGACTCGCTATCAGCACATTTCACCTACCTGGGTCAACGCCGGCAGCCGCCAGGATTGTTGGGTGCCAGTCAACTGCGTGCATCATGCTGAAAAAATATACCATGATACCAGTATTTATCCCGTTAACACAGTCACTGTGGCTATCTGCTGTGAAACACGGTGCCGTGAAACATGTTTGATATCCTGTCAATACGACCTAATCACTGCGTATGAATATGTGCAGCTGCCATACTAGTCGATTCTCCAATTTTGGGCATGCAGCTGGGGTTATTATTTTTGCATTTTAAAGCCATTTGTAGGTGTTGACGGGATAAATAGTAGGTTAGTGCCGTGAATGGGAAAAAATATCTGGCACGGCACGGAAACGGGATGTCCTAAGCCTTGCCAGATATTTTTTCCCATTCACGGCACTAACCTACTGTCAAAGCATGTTGTAAATTAGTCTAAAGTGCTGTCAAAGCATGTTTTTGATGGTAAAAATTGAAAATATAAAATAAACAGCAGATGACAAAATAATTAAGAAAGCGGTCTAAGGGTTAATGTATGTATTTCTCTTATTTTGTAAGTGGTATATGTCTGTGCATCATATGCCTCTATAGGCTGGCTGTTCAGTAATCAAACATGTATTAGACTGCTTTATTTTTAAATTGCAGCCCGTTACATTATATAACACTAAATTAGTGGTATATTATGTAACAGGTTTCAATTTAAAGTTATCGATGTATACCTTTCATATGAGTATTGAGTCTTCTTCAGGGTGGCCCCGGCTACAAAGCCTGCCGCCCGGGTACCGCCCTCCCAGATGGTGATCTTACCCCCGCGCAAGGGCCAGTTGTTGCCATGGTACGGTATCCATCCGCCGTTCTGAAGCACAGGTATGCGAATTGGTGCGGATGGCTGAGGTAATTGCGAGCAGTAAGTCTGCAAAATTCCCGCTATCTACAGTGATCTTTGCTGAGTTACTACCAGCAACTAGTATGATATCACGTACCATGGCAACATGTAGCCACAAACCCGGGTTTGTGGCTACTTGTTGCCATGGTACGGTACCAACTGCCGTTCTGAAGCACATGTATGTGGATTCGTTATAAGACAAGCCATGTGATTTTATACCTTTCTGTAAATGACCTCAAAAGTTCATTTGCTCTGAACATTTCGTCAAACTTGGTCGTCATTTCCGTAAAATATCCTAAATTTTGTAAATAATTTTATGATATATCGTACAGTTTCTTCACATGGCGTGTCTACTACGTGTTATATAATTTATGTTGGTGGAACATAATTGCCAAGGACAAGCGGGGGTTTTACGCGCCATGTAAACTAGTTTAAACCCACCAATGAGAAGTTTTGCGCACTGACCATTCCAAGTCAGTACCCTATATGTAGCCATTTTAAAATATAATCCGAAGAATAACATAAGATGAACGCATGTCATTGAGCCGTCATCCGAATAGCCCAGAGAAAAGTATTCAAATGAGTACACAACACGTTCGTGGTCTAGATAATTTAGAAAATGAAATATTTGCAATATTTCTTTCTTTAAACAAAATCATAACTGTCTGGTTTTCATGAAATTGGGACAACGAGTACAAACCGTACATCTGGTGTAAAGAAGAACAAAGTGTCGTTGTAAATCCCTTTCTTCTGCAGAGCCTCTACCACCCGTCCTATGGCCGCATCTAGTGCCGTCACCATACCTGGCAGAACAGGAAATAACCTAATCGCGAATTCATATCGCCGCGATTCGAAGCGTAATACGCTTCAATTCGCAGCGATACAAATTCGCGGTTCTTTTCATGAGAATTTCATTTTACGGACACCCGAGACAGGTGGGAGTACCTCTTTTCATGAACATAACATGCCATATACGTTTGACAGATCAATTCAGTTTTGACGTGGTTGTTTTCCTTGATAATTTCGGGCACCTGACAATTCACTTTCACTTCCGGTTAGCAAGGTACCGGTACGTTGCGTTTATTTCCTAATTGCATACACGCGCCATTTGTTTCGACGGTACAGTTCTAGTGACTGTGGTAGAAATATGTTAACGCACTGTTGCCATAGCAAATACACAAATGAACAAGTTATCCTTACCACATAAGATTCGGCGTCCCTTCGTTTCTATATTTGGGTATAAGGCTTCGTATTCTGGCGGTACCTAGAGTTTGAAATTGAAGAAATGTAAATTGGTTGATGGACAGAAATATCACTATTTGTAAACAATGAAGGTTAGCATAGTGTCCGTTAACCATTGCTACACGAACTTCTTGTTGGCTAGACTATAATTATGCAAATGTATGACATTGCGAAATTGTTCAGATGGATTTGCAAGATTCTTGGAGTAGGAGGGCCGCGATTAAAAGGAAAACATGTATGCTCATGGCGCGTCACATATCAATGCAAGTAAAACAGAAACAGAATACACCGAGAGCAAAGATGCGATGAGTGACTATGGTTCAAAGGGAGGTAAATATATTTCAGGAATGGACTCTTCAGGAATTTTCTGGAGAGTACGCGCAGAGTAAAGGAGCGATATGTGACTCTGGTTCAAAGATAGATGTAGTTCAGGAGTGAACTCTCCAAATTACCTGAAGAAGTGCATAGTCGTTCTTGAGAGTACACAGAGAGTAAAGAGGCGATCAGTGACCTGGTTCAAAGGGAGATGTACATTGTTCAGGAGTGAACTCTAGCCAGATAGTAAAAGGGCGATAAGTAACGTTGGAACAAAGGGAGGTAAACATGTTTCAGGAGTGAACTCTCCAAGTTACCTGCAGTGGTTCGTGGACGTTCTGGAAAGGTAGATATAGGAACAGCGGCTTCGTCTCGTCATGGGCGGCGATCACTTCTTCTGCTCGTGTTGAGTAAAGGTCCTGTCGGTTAAAATATGACGATTAAATACACATACCCAGAGCTCCAAATAAGCTGCATATTTGCTCAAATACCCAATTAAGATTGCCAAAAACCTAATTGAAATCGGAAGTAGAGAGTATCAAAAAGCAATTACAATTGTGTGGTACATTTGTTATGCTGCAGAAAACAATAAACAGACCACAAATATAGCATATTTTTCTTATTTCTAATGAAATGACAATACATGTTTTCATTTTGAAGCAAACTACTAAATAATTGCTGTCTGTTGATGTGTTAACAGTAGTGTTGTTTTATTTTACCCAATTAAAATTTTGAAATACACAATTGCTTCAGAAATGCTGGAGTGAAAATACTGAATTACTAATTCCTTATCTGGAGCACTGCATACATGTTTGAGGAACATACATAACTATGTGTGTATGCCATGTATACGTAAGTTCCAATGACATGTAAATGCACAGAAGTGACTTTAAATATTTCGAAATGATACGCAAATGTAGTGAATTGCTACATCAAAGTACCGTAATGTTATGCATATGTACTGATATACCAAGCATCAGTACGAAAATTGAGTATGTGTACTGAAATGTCGTGTAAAGGTATTGAACTATCATGCAAATGTACTGAAATACTATGCGTATGTTTTGAAAGCGCAGGTATCTGCTTTAATGTCATGTAAATGTACTGAAATATTAGGAGAATGTACTGAAATGATGGATATGTACTGACATGTCATGTAAATGTACTGGAATACTATGCAAATATAGTGAAATGACATGTAAATTATCTAAATACCATTCAAATGTACTGAAATACTACTATGCACATGTACTGAAATTCCATGTAAATGTACAGACAGGGTCCGAAGTTATGCTGGGCAAAGTTTATGCTGGGGAAGTTTACGGAAAGTCTGATTCGGTATAGAGACGGGTCCGAGGTCGTGCTGGGAAAGTTTACTGACAGTCCGATTTGGTATAGAGGCGTCCTCTATACCCAATCGGATTGTCAGTAAACTTTCCCAGCACAACTTCGGACCCGTCCCCTCTGTACCGAATCGGACATTTAGTAAACTTTCCCAGGACAATTTCGGACCCCTGTAAATGTACTCACCGCCGAGTACGATCCGTTTTCGTTCCAGACCACGTTGTAATTGTCGTGGAAGTCTAAGAAATCCTCTGTAAAATGACAACAATCACCACAATACAATGTACAATTATCCCGTCAACACAGTGCGTATGTGCCGTGAAACACGGTGCCGTGAAACATTTTCGATAGCCTGTCAATACAACCTAATCACTGTGTATGAATATGTGCGGTTGTCATACTAGTCGATTCTCCCATTTTGCGGATGCGGCTGTGGCTATTTTTTTTGCATTTTAAAGCTATTTGTAGGTGTTGACGGGATAAATAGAATAGTAGGTTAGTATCGTGAATGGAAAAAAATATTTTGCACGGCACGGAAACGGGATGGGCGAGGCTCGTTTCCTAAGCCTTGCCAGATATGTTTCCCATTCACGGCACTAACCTACTATTCTCTATATTAACATGTTTAAGCAACGGACCAAGGTGTATAAATGCATTAAATATACCTAAATGTATCAGTGACTTAAAAACAGATATTTTTTGTTATATGTGATTACAGTGCCTCTGTCTTTTAACGGCCGTACTGGGACGGCCCACGAGACAACGGACTCGCGCGAGGGAGTCAACTGTTTCTATAATTCTCTCGTATAGTGCGTGAATTAGGCAAATGGTAGCCCTCTGCAACGATGTATTCCCTGATGCGCTATTTCAACATGTTTTCGATTATTTTGTTCAACAAAAGTCAACATTTCTGCTACCTCGGAATAGTTGTGGCACATTTATATTTCATTTCATACGACAGCGCAAACATCTGCCTCAAACTACACTTTTACGTCGTCCGGACCCGTAAAGAAACGTTTTGTATCAAAACGTACATGTGTTTTCAATCGAAAAGTTGATAAAACCTACATTTATACGCGTCCTGTGCGCCAGATTCTTTCTCAGCCGGTGGACCATTTAGCACCGTGTGACCCATCCATAGTAAATATCTAACCTTGGGTATGCTGATAGTAGTCCTCTCGGCTGTTAAAGTACCCGTAGTGCGAGTCGAACCCGCGATACAGGGGCGTACAGTTCCAGCTGCAGTAGCCCAGGTGCCACCTGAAAGGAACTCGTAATAGAAGAAAAGATATAGAGCTCCCCCACCCATTGCACTATCCCAGGGGCGGATCTCGAGGGGGGATCCGGGGTTGCACCCCCACCCCCCGTTCAGCCACGGAGTTTACATAGATCACAGTTTACCACCAGTTGGAGTCTGAATTTAAATGCCGTAAAACACAGGAAAGTGCATTTCGAAGAGCTCGAAAATAGGCAAACCCATAGTTGCGAGCGGTAACTCTTGCAATTACTCCCGTACCGTCCGTAGCTAGCTACTTCTAACCTCGGAAGCTAGCTACGGGCGGTACGGGAGTAGATTGCAAGAGTTACCTTCGCAACTAGACAACCCCACGTTCCCCAAATGCTGGATCCGCCCCCTCCCTCTTGGGTTGCCATACAGGGAGACTTATGTAAGTCGGCATGCGTCACAGCCAGAACATTCGAATTACGGCCAGAGTAGCCCGCGATTCCGAGGTTAGAAGTTTTTCCACTCTCATCATAGAGCCGGGCTAAACTTAATTACTGGAACAACGTCTTATACCGCTTATCTATAAAAGAAATGGTTACATATGTATTTAATAAAATACAAAATGTATGTGTATACTATACTGTATATTCCTACTTACTTGCCGATAACGTGCGTTGCATATCCCGCCTTTTTCAACTTCTTGGGGAAGAAAGTCATGTTCAGGGGCGAACACACGCTCTGTCCGGCACCAATCACCAGATGCTAAACATAAATAAAACAACCAAACAATGTAGCCATTATTTACAGGTATCTATTATACGCCCCGTAACGAGTTATGGGTGGGCATAATGGAGTCAGGTTGTCCGTCCGCCACTATACTTAACCCTTTGAACCCGAAAGCCCGCTATAGCGGTTTATGCAAACAGTGCAGATCCAGATGAGCCGGCTCGTAACGAGCCGTCTCATCAGGATCTACACTTTTTGCAAGTAATTTTCATATTTATTAGAACAAAAACATCCCCTTTTCATAAATGGACGAATCTGAAAATCATGTTGTGACCATTGGATTGGTCGGAACATTAGCATATCACAGTCCATTCCAGTTCCTTAGGGTTGAAAGGGTTAACATCAGATAAATATGCTATAACTTGTATTTCCTTCATCGACAATTCTTAATAGGTCTCGCATGCTTTCCACTAAGGCTCTACGTGCATGCCTTGACAAATCCATAACCGTCCGACCCCCGCTGATCCGGAGGTCAAGGTCACATTCTTAGTCCCTTTACAAAACTTAACATTGGAGAAATCGGTTACAACTTCCATTCCCTTCATCGAAAATTCTTAATATTTCACGCATGCATTCCTCTAAGGCTCTACTATCACGCATTAACAAATCCACGACCGTCCAACCCCCGCTGATCCCAAGGTCAAGGTCACATACATAGTCTATTTACGAAACTTAACATCAGAGATATATGCTATAACTTCTATTTCCTACGCGGGGGTATTCCGCAAACCTCGCTTACTGACAAATCTAGTTGAATATGAAAAATATAATCGCGCCTAGGAATGGAGCATAAGCAAATATAACTGTACTGTATTGTATAAATATGCAAATACTCAAGCTCCAGATAAGGAATTAATATTTCAGTATTGTCACTCCATCATTTCTGAAGCAATTGGGTATTTCAAAATCTTAATTGGGTAAAATAAAATCACACTACGCATCAACAGACAGTAATAATTGAATACTTTGCTTCGAAATGAAAACATGTCTTGGCATTTCATTAGAATTTTCTCCTTGTATATTGCTTTAAGACAATTCTAATGAAATACCAAGATGTGTGTTCATGGAAAATAAGAAAAATATGCTATATTTGTGGTATGTTTATTGTTTTCTGCAGCTTGATAAAGGTACCACAATTTGTTTATTGCTTTTTGATACTCGTTACTTCTGATTTCAATTGGATTGTTTGGCAATTTTAATTGGGTATTTAAGCTAATACAAAGGTTATCTGGAGCACTGAAATACAAAATGAAGGAACACATATTTTTTGTTGAATTCCTACTACTTAAGAAAGTAAGACTACTTAATACTCTTATCATGTCTTGATTAGTTATTAATACTTCTACGGTATACGCGATCAATACCTAGTTATTACGGTCGAGATGATATAAAAATAATATACTAAAACCAGTCGGAAGTGCTGATCTGGATCTACACTGGTAGCAAAACCAATTGCTCAAGTCACAGCCAAATATAACTAACAAAATGTAGAAATTAAGAACAAAATATAAGAACCTGTAATCCAGCTTTCCACGGGTAGTAGCCGGTCATGAAGGAATGTCGGGACCTGAAACATTATACCAAGTGTACATGTAACTTCCGGTGGACAGCTACACGTCGTGACAAAACAATATGCGCGAAGGAACATGGTATAATTACAAATGTTCAATATTCAACTTCATTTGTTATGGATATGTCTTGGTGCCAATGCTAACATATATTTATCTAATAAGTCCTAATTAGGAGACATTAAGTCCTAATTAGGATATACTAACCCCTAATTAGGAGATACAAATATTTTAGTATTGGCACCAAGACGCTTCCATAATTGGTTGAAAAGTTGTTTCCATTACATATTTTAGTGATGTACGAGATACATATATATATGTGGCATTTGCTTTATCCGATTATGTCATGTCAATCAATTTATATGTGAAAAAAGAAAACCTATGAAAATGTATCACCTCGTGGCAAATAGCGGTCGTTTTACTCCATTTGTCCCAGTATAAACCATTTCACACACCTAATAAAACGACCAACGAAACTTAGGCTTACGGAGCCCCGCAAGGGACATGGATTTTTTATTATTAATTCGTTCCCACGAAATAACAATTAGTTCCCTCAAGTTAACAATTCGTTCCCTCGAATTAACAATTAGTTCCCACGATATAACAATTCGTTCCCTCGAATCAACAATTCGTTCCCACAAAATGACAATTCGTTGCCTCAGTTTAACAATTCGTTCCCTTGAATTAACAATTCGTTCCCACGAATCAACAATTCGTTCCCACGATATAACAATTCGTTCCCACGTTGGAGCGAACGAATTGTTAATTCGTGGGAACGAATTGTTAATTCGATGAAACGCATTGTTAAATTGAGGGAACGAATTAATAAAAAAAAAAAAGTCTACGTCCCCTGCTGGGCTCCGTATAGGCTGCCCCTCTTGACACAGAAAACGGAAACGACTTACGGTGAGCAGACTGGTTGCACGTATGACTGGTTCAGCATGACGCCCTCTCGTGCCAGTTTGTCGATGTTCGGTGTGATCATGTCTGGGTTATGGAACCCGACATCATTCCAACCTGTGGGGTAACGCGGAAATATGTGGCTGTGACTGTAGAAATGGTGCTAATGGGATTTGTGACAAGTGTATCTCCTGTAGCCCATTTCATCAACATTGCAAAGTATACTTTAGTAGCAAAGTATACTTTGAGGGAGAAATTTTCAATTTTTTGAAAAATTTATTAATTTTTATTATACTGAATTTATTACATTATCACAGCCAATTTGGCTGTGATAATGTAATAAATTCAGTATAATAATTCTGTATACTTTTAATCATGAAATATATGCATTTGTTAGTTCTATATAAAATAATGCATTTCAGGAAAAATAAATGATTACTCCCTCAAATTATACTTTGCTAGTAAAGTATACTTTGCAATTTTGATGAAATCGGCTACTGGTGAAATAGCCGGATAAGGATACAAGGTGTATGATCACGTTGTACTAACAACAACAACAGGTACCGATTCAAAGTACGTATTCCGTTATCGTGTCCTTATTACGGAACGGACTTTGATGAAATAAGGCGCATCAAACGCGTCTTGTTAAGCTGCATTTGGTGGTCTCTGTATTTTCGCCCAAACTTCTGTCGTATTTGCGAAGAATCGTCTCCGACACGGAAATCGATTCTTCGCAAAAACGACATAAGTCTGTGCCAAACTCCCTAGACCACCAAATGCAGGTCATGAAGACGCGTTTGCTGTGCTATATTTCATCAAAATCCGTTGCATATTAAGGAAACTATCAAATAATACTTACTTTGGAGTGGGCGACGTTGTTGTTGTAACCACGTGATCATACACCTTGGGATATAACTGCTTGTAAGAAACGTGACGGGTATTTCAAGACGAATAGTGCAGATCTTGATCAGACTGTGCGGATGAAAACCACAGAAGTATATGAAACAGACAGTAATATGTACTGTCCAGGTATGCCAGTTCTGTATTGATTAACTGGTTGGTTCATTGGGCTATACGACAGTTCAGCAAATACAAATGGGAATACACCTGTAAATGGGGAGTACAATAAGTTCAACATTAAAGGTACATGCCCACTCAGTAGGCACACACTGTTCTTTATAGACAGGTTTGTATATTCTGTAGATATAACATTTTCTGACAAAATAAACATTCATTTCATTAAAAAAAAACACGTACTGATTGTCATTACTGCACAATTTATATCAGACGTAAATTTCCACACTGATATCAGGGGCGATAATAGTGTTTCCTTAAAATGTTAACGGACATTACTATTTATTCTCTGTATTTATTTGTCGATGTGTAATGATCATACTTTATAATCTGTCGAAATATTATTTGTTCAGGTGACGCATTTAATTAATGTAGTATAAATAATTAAAAAATATCATTCCTCATTTGCATATGCAAATAGCTAATACCACCGCGAGTCACTATGAGCAAAATAAATATTACTAAATGATTATATCTGTGTAGCGGGCACTCCTAATTTTTTAGAACTACTAGTTGAATGGTGACACAATTATACACTTATTTAATTCATATAAAGTACCTTTAAATTACATTAAAACTAGTACACAGTCGATGGCGCGCCAGAGAATGTAATTGAATGTAATCTGTAAGACGAATAGGCAAATATTGTTTTTCTCCGGAAAACCGTTGATCTGACATCACCTTATTCAGAGTAAAAGAAAATATGGGTTGTATTTGTCGGCCGAATATAGCCGACTAGGTATTTTTCATGTCGGCTGTACTCGGCCACCTGCATGTTTGCTGTCTATGTCACGCTAACCTTCATTTGAATGTGACAAGCCTTAAGTTACAATATCGATATTCCAATATGTAGAAACACTCAGATAAATCTACAACAATGTGCGACGTACATGTACATACTGCATCATAGTTATGCAAGTCTTGGTTCACAGATGTTGTTTTATGGAAAACTATTTCATTCGTATTGCCAATACTCGTCACATGCGCAATATAAGATAGAAACTTAGGTTTAAACGTGTTTACTGATGGGGAGGGGGGATTAGTGCCGACGGCCGGTCAGACCCGATCCCGCTCTAACATTTTTCAGACATTTTTTATCGCAATATCAGCTTGTTACACCGCCTTGTGTTTATTTTGGGAGTGTTATGATAGCATTTTGTCTTTTGGAGAGTCAACTCGCCTTGCAGTGAGCGAGTATCGTAGCCTATTGTTCTGAAACAAGCAACTGAACTTCGAAGTCAGAGTGCAAATCTCAGCGGAAATTACGTCAGCTAAGTTCACGACGTCATATCTTGTGACGTCGCCAGACTCCCGAAGACAGATTTTCTCGCGACTCGGCTCATATGGTATCGCATTAAAAGCGCAAGTTGTAATTTAAGTCGTCAAGTGACTGAACTATACTTTGTGGCTGGATGTGGTAGAAAACTGGCCACGAATGCCATATTTATCCAGTCATAATAACAAATTACAAACTTCCGTCATGAAAGATGACGTCATTTAACAAAACAGCGACACGAGTTTATTACGTGACTGTGATATGATAAAGATTATCCCACAAGTGTGTAAGTCTATGAGAGTATGCGAGTCTGCTTTATTAATACCGATTCGGAACATATTCTGCGTTTTATGTATTTAATTTCAAAATGGTGGATGACGGCCATTTTGAATTGCAAGGTCCAAACAAAAGATAAGTATACTACATGTTGTAGGTGTGACGTGTTATAATTTGTGAGAAAATGCACCCCATTTGAAGTTCTTTTTCATCCCATTACACAAACATTGCATTTTATATATTTTCAAAATGGCGTTGGCGGCCATTTTGAATTGAGGGATGTAGCAGAGTTAGCCGCCATTTTTGAAACAGGTAATCGAATTTGTTTTCACTTAGTTAAATAAACAATAAAATGGTAGGAAAATAGTAGTCCATGGAAATTACCTTATTAAGGTACCTAATCCCATGGATTGTCATAATGCTGGACCAGTTTATGAAACGTTCACATATGGGACACGTCATGTGATTTTGTACCTTCGGACAACTGCGTAATTTCATTAAATACGTTTACAAAATGTACAATATTTTTTCATAAATAAAGTAAAAATTTGACAAACTGATAATTCCGCATGTACTCTGAAAACTATGTAAACTTTTGATGCCATTTACGGAAAATATTGTAAATTGTGTAAACGAATTTCATGAAATTACGCAGATATCCGAAGGTACAAAATCACATGGCGTGTCTCATATGAAGACATTCCGAGATTTATTTTAAAAATAGACGATATCTTATGTAAATGATGTCGAAAATAGACAAATAAGATTCAATTCCGCACGTGCTCTCAATTTTTAGTCTAATTGCGACATCATTTAGGTAAATTATAGCATTGTTAGTATCATCGCAATATGGATATGTCATAAGTCAGTAAATGTCATAGATTGGCACATGCATCTGTTAACGCATGTGTATGCAATATCACGGACTGTTTCACGAAATGTCAGAAACTTATATGGAGACAGCGCAAACGGTTGTGGATTCAGTAAGTACATGTTATGTTAATGAAACGAAGGGGTAATTTTTTAATTTTAATTACAATGAATGCGATGATTTATTAATATAATTTGTCGAGAATTTTCATTTTTCTATAACCTACATTTACATTCTTACATGCATGTGACATGCAATTATTGTCTGTTTCACGAGAGCTGCCCAAATATTACGGCTATATAAACAATGCAAAGACAATATTTGTTTCGATAATATTAAATTAAAGGACAATTTAAAGGTACATGTCCACTGGCACTTAGTAGGCACAAACTGTTCTTTATATGATTTAAATAAGTCTATAATTGTGTCACTATTCCACCAGTTGTAAAACTTACGAGTGCCCGCTATACAGATATAATCATTTAGTAATATGTATTGTACTGATAGTGACGCGCGGTGGTATCAGGCTATTTTCATATGCAAATTAGGCAGGACATTTTTTAATTATTTATACTAATTAAATGCGTCACCTGAAAAACTAATATTTACGACAGACTATAAGGTATGATCATTGCACATCGAAAAATAAATACAAAGAATAAATAGTAATGACCGTTAACATTTTAAGGAAACACGGTTATCGCCCCTGGTATCAGTGTGGAAATTTACTTCTGATATAAAATGTATAATAGTGACAATCCATAGGTGGGGTAATGGTGAATTAATGTTTATTTGCAAGAAAATGTTTCAGATGATGTCTCTGATATAAAGAACATTGTGTGCCTACTGCGTGGGCATGTACCTTTAAGAATGAACCTTCTTTTTATTTCGTGAAATTTTGTCAAATATTGATTGTATTACGAAAATACAATTTCCCCATCTTAAATCCCCCGTGAAGATATCTATGGGGATTTAACAAGGGGATTTTGTTCTAATTTCATAAATAGTGGACCGATTTTCAAAATTTAACTTTTGTTTTCTAAGTTAAATCATTTCCAAGCTATCTAGCCAGGATTCGGAAGCAATTTTTTCGTTTGTTAACTGCTCCCTCAGCTACTCCACCTCCTTTTCCCTCATGTTAAATTCCCATAGAGAAGTAAATTTTTTGCAATAAAATCAATAATTGACCAAATTTCACGAAATAAAAAGAAGGCCCATTCTTAAATTTTGATATAATTTAATATTATCGAAAGAAAAATACTGTTTTTGCATTGTTTATATGGCCGTAAAATGTTGGCAGGTTTCGCGAAACAGACAGTAATTCAAAACGTAATAATTCCAGTACAAAAATATTTACACAATTCCCTAACATTTGATTGGCCCGTAGCAAGTCTCTGTCCAAAATGTATATCCCAGTAAACTCCCACGCCGAACTACTTTCCGTAACCGTGATGCGCAGTTAAAATAATTCTTAAGAAAACGGAAAATAAACACATTTTCTTGATAAATTTATTTCAAATGCTGGAATTATAAGGAATGAATGGCCTTTTTGTGGAATTTATCGGGGATATAAACTTGGAAAAGTCGCGGGAATACTTGACGAGGCCTTCCGGCCTTCGTCCAGTATTCCCGCGACTTTTCCAAGTTTATACCCCGATAAATTCCACAAAAAGGCCATTCATTCATAAAGTAAATATTATTTCATTTATGTGACCTTCCAACAGACAGTTTGAAGATACTATATACAGTGGAACCTCTCTAAACCCGACACCAAGAAAAAACCTACGATCGTATTGTTGATGAGTTTATTGGTTATTTATCTCAGGTGATAATGTCTGTTCATGATCGCATAGCACACAACTATTGCTCAGAATGATCCAATACCTGATTTACAGTGAAACCTCTCCAGGCCGGACACCCTGGGGACCTCCCAGGGTGTCCGGTTTAGAGAGGTTTCACTGTACATGTAATAGTTTCTAACTTTGAGAAAACTATATCTTTAAACGTGTGCACGTTTGGCCAGTCGTAAAGCTAGTAGCGTACTACTTTATTCTACTGTCTGTTTCACGAAACCTGCCCAAATGTTACAGCCATATTAACAATGCAAAAACAATATTTATAATATTAAATTTTATCAAAATTTAAGAAGAGCCTCCTTTTAAGTTCGTGAAATTTTGTCAAATATTGATTTTATTGCGAAAAATCAGTTATCTTACATTTTGAAAATCGGTCCACTATTTCTGTAATTAGAGAAATTTCCCCATGTTAAATCCACATAGACATCTTCTGTGAAGATGTCTATGGCGAGTTAACATGTATAGAAACAAGAAATAAAAAGTAGGCTCATTCTTAAATTTTGCTATACATTTATTTTACTATTATCGAACAAAAATATTGTTTTTGCATTGTTTATATAGCCGTAAAATTTTGGCAGGTTTCGTGAAACCGACAGTAGACTAATTCACCTGTATGGATGGAGGGAAAATCCCAAAATCAGAACTGAATATGTACACAAAAAAACATTACGTGCATTTGTTTTATTCTAGATTGGAACCATGGCATATTCAATTAAAGCAAATGCGAAGAACACTGAACTAGCGTACCTGCCAATAGACGCCACTGTAAAAGGAGGAAGAGTTGTCGTACTTTATCGATATGAAGAGAGATTCGAGGAAGAAGTGCACGCAATTCTACGAATAATCGTAAACGAAGAAGGTGACAGTTATCCTTACGATGATATGTCTGATGTGGAAGATTTCCGCGCCTATTATCTATCACATGACGTGTTCGTTTGCCGTGATAAAGGTACTGATGAGGTTCTTGGCGCGTTTTATGTGAAACCGAACTTCCCTGGTCGATGCTCCCATATTTGTAACGCTGGATTCATAGTGAAACCATCCGCTAGAGGACAAGGAATCTCGTCACTGATGGTAAACAAATATCTAAAAATAGCGAAAGATCTAGGATACAGAGCTAGTCTTTTTAACTTGGTGTTCGTTTCGAATGAACCTTCATTGAAGCTGTGGCTCAAATTTGGGTTCCGGGAAGTGGGACGAATACCAAACGCGGGAAATTTAAAAGGTCGCGGTTATACAGATGCTTTAATGTTTTACTATGATCTCACTAACGACGAAACAAAATGAGAATGTAATGTCACATCGTGCTAAATGTAGTCGTAAAGTTGACTTGTTTGTGTAGTGCCTAGTTGTTGTTAATTAATCCACATATAATGCAGTTCAAGATTTTCAACAGCGGCCATCTTGGATTCCAATGTCTTGATAATCTCCAAATTAATAAACAACCATTCCAATAATATGCTTATCGACATATCCTCCACCCCCCCCACCCCCCCCCCACCCCCCCCCCACCCCCCCCCACCCCCCCCCCCCTACACCCCACCCCTACGAAAATACTAGTTTTATGTGTTCAAGATGATTTAGCTCGGCCATCTTGGACTTCCAGGCAATGCTAACGTCCGCAATAATAGCAGGCGTTCTTACATGTTAACATTTTTATAATGCTAACACCACATGCACAAGTAGCTTATCTGTCCGTACAATAATGGATTTTATATTTATCAGATGATGGCAGACCGGCGGCCATATTGGATGTTTTTTGTATTTTTTGCTTTAATATTAATTATTAATTTGGTATACAACGCATTAGAAATGTCCATCGGATTTGTCTGGAAGGAGTGGTGACTAGCTGAGAAATCTAGCATGTCTCACAGCCTGCTGAAACGTAAGTCATAGCACACTGTAGGCAAATACCTTTAGAATAAATTGCATCGACTTTAATGATTTTTCCAGTCATAATTCTTTAACACATGTGTCCTACGCTACGATGGGTGGAACTGACCCAGCGATGACTTACACATGAATTTACTTACGGTCACAGGTTGAAGCAACGGACCATGGTCCGTTACTTCAACCTGTGCTTACAGTGTCCTTTTAGGGCTAGTTTATATTTATTTTTATTATAGGAATGAATGGCCTTTTTGTGGAATTTATCGGGGTATAAACTTGGAAAAGTCGCGGGAATACTGCACGAAGGCCGGAAGGCCTCGTCCAGTATTCCCGCGACTTTTCCAAGTTTATATCCCCGATAAATTCCACAAAAAGGCCATTCATTCCTTATAATTCCAGCATTTGAAATCAATTCATCAAGAAAATATGTTTATTTTCCGTTTTCTTAAGAATTATTTTAACTGCGCCTCACGGTTACGGAAAGTAGTTCGGCGTGGGAGTTTACTGGGATATAAACTTTGGACAGAGTCTTGCTACGGGCCAATCAAATGTTAGGGAATCGTGTAAATATTTTTGTTCTGGAATTATATTGTTGCATTCTCGTATTTTTGGCGTATACACGAGATCGCGTTAACACGGGACGAGAATGCGAGATTTATTCTCGCCCCGCATTCTCACGAGCTCGTGTACATGTCTAGAATGTGCTTTAAAGTATTTAAAGTGGCCCTAACAGGACACCGTACACACTAAGTACAAATACGACTAATTCAATTCGCAGTAACGTATAAATGCACTAAACACATTGGTTTATGTATACTCTATAAATAAATGAAACAACACTATTCGGTTATGATTGAGCGTCCCCAATGATAATAGTCTATAGTGCGTGTCCATGTCAACAAAGGTACTTTTGTAATCGCTTTGTCCTGGGATGTGTGTATACATGGTACCTACTTTGTCCGACACATACTTTCATATCAGCCATGCATGTCATAATACAACACGTACACATCCTTGCAAGAAGTGTAGACCCTGGAGCCTATTTCACCAACATTGCAAAGTATACTTTTCTAGCAAAGTATACTTTGAGGGAGAAATTTTCAATTTTAGGATAAATTTATTAATTTTTATTATACTGAATTTATTACATTATCACAGCCATTTTGGCTGTGATAATGTAATAAATTCAGTATAATAAGTCTGCATACTTTTAATCATCATATATGTGCAGTGGTTAGTTCTATATGAAATAATGCATTTTGGGAAAAATAAATGATTACTCCCTCATATGAGCCGGTTCGTAAGAATCGACACTGTGAATAATTTAACAAAAGTACAATTTTTCTGAACGATAGAATAGTCTACAGGGCTCCAGATAAGGAATTAGTAATTGAGTATTGTCACTCCATCATTTCTGAAGCAATTGGGTATTTCAAAATTGTAATTGGGTAAAATAAAATCACACTACTGTGTACACATCAACAGACAGCAATTATTGAATAGTTTGCTTCGAAATGAAAACATGTCTTGGCATTTCATTAGAATTGTCTCCTTGGAGACAATTCTAATGAAATACCAAGATGTGTTTTCATGGAAAACAAGAAAAATATGCTATATTTGTGGTCTGTTTATTGTTTTCTGCAGCATGATAAAGGTACCATAAAAAAATTATTGCTTTTTGATACTCGCTACTTCTGATTTCAATTGGGTTTGTGGCAATTTTAATTGGGTATTTAAGCAAATACGCAGCTTATCTGGAGCCCTGGTCTAAAAATACACACGTTAACAATACTATTTATAGGGTTATTAATTATAAGTATGAAGTATACTTACCTAAATCATCAGCAACTATAAACACAATGTGAGGCTTCGTCGCAACAGCTGTACCAAACAGAAGGCAAACACAGGCCAGTTTCACTACCTCCATTTTTGCATTCAATATCAATATGCCAAATGCTTAACAGTTTATTTCACTATGCATATTATTTCTAAAGCTACACATTCACTCTGTGTACAGCGTGGTGTATACGGCCCAATAAGCTGAATATTTCATAAAGGCAGTTATCGGGTATTGGTTTATCTCGGGTTACTCGGCAGTAATTTAACCCATTTCAGCCTAAGGATACTATGATTTTTGTTGAAAAAATCTCAGTATTTTATTCATTCATCGATAAAGGTATATGTTGTTACCACTCATTTGAACCGTCTCGTCGAGACGGTTCAAACCGTCTCGTCGAGACGGTTCAAATGAGTGGTTACAACATATACTTTCGAAAGGAAATAAAGAAAATAGGGATTTTTTTCTCTCAAAAGGTTCATACTACTAAAAGAAAGTGTATCACGTATGTAATGGGTTAAAGTGACCCTATACATGATCTTACATGAGTCTGTGTCTAAGAATAAGTTTTCTTAGGACCCAGCATGAGTGTTGCTTTAAAGGGAAACAAACAAACAAAGAAACATGATTTTTTGAAAAAATACTATAAAAAATAAAATGTGTTCATCATAGCCCTGTGTAAAATTGTTTAATTGAAGCTATATGCCGATAATAGGACCGTTGAATTTTTTAATTACTTATGCGTTTACTTTCGATGATTGACAGCAAGGCGACTATAACTGGAGAAATGGGTCACGGCATAATTACGTGACCAGTGTCCGCACTGTCTGATCAGGGTCTGCACTGTTCGCCATTATTAACCATATATAGATCATTATCAGAATATATGTACATGCGTAAGCAAGTAGACTTGATCACAAATGCTACAAGCCACATGATATGAGTACTGTATGAGGACTGGCAATCGTTGTCCTTCAACAAAACGAAATAGTTATTGATGTACGTTTGTACATATGTATAAATCGAAAGACCTTGGGCCTTGGGCTGTTTATCTTCAGATATATATATAAATTAAATAGTACACGGACACCTGTGCAATGTACGTCAAATGCACCAGCTACTTACAGGTTCTAGAAGAACGGTTCATATTTCGGTGTTTTATAGGTTATTTCCGTATCTATGGTAGTTTGGTGCATTGTTACCAACATACAATTTACGTCAGCTCCCGCGATTTACTCGTATAAGTAAAGTAATTGGGTATTTTGACAGTAAGAATGGGGCCGGAAATTTAACTTTGCGAAAGTGCTAAGATTGTGACCTTGACCTTGGTATTAGCGGGGGTCTGAGGGTCATGGACTTGGCAGAGATGATAGAGAACCATTCGAAGAAGGGATGTGTAAAATATCAAGAAGAGCGGTGAAAGGAAACAGAAATAATAACTAGAAATGTGGCCTGTCAGCACACGAATGTCCCCGCTGGCAGCCAAAGAGGCACATTTGAAAACATAGAGGGCCAGAGAAGTGTGGATTTGTCACAGCATGAAAGCAGACCATCAGGGCAATGGGTGTGTGGAATATCAAGCATCATGGACGTGTTACAACATGATAGAGAATCATCAGAGAAAGGCATGTGTGAAATATCAAAACGTTTGGTGAAAGGAAACAGAAATTATAACAAATTTCCCACAACGTTAAGTTTATGAAAGCACTAAGACTTTTACCTTGGCCTTGGGGTTAGCGGGGGTCTGAACGTCGTGGATTTGTCACAGCATGATAGAGACTCATTAGAGAAAGGCATGTGTGAAATATCAAAACGTTTGGTGAAAGGAAACAGAAATTAGAACAAATTCTCCCCAACGTTAATATTTTTGAATTTTTGAAGACGGACGGACGGACAGACGCTGACTACGACGCCGAGGGCATGCCATAAGCACTCCTTTATTCGAAAGCCCCGCTAAAATGTCGGTCAACGCGAGCATAAATTGAAGGTGTGCGGTGTGTACATAATACGCCATAACTGATATGTCCAGATAATGATTAACCTATGAACTGATTTGTAACTGTGGCTGGAGAAATAAGTTGTATGGCCTTAGACACTTGGGGGCCGTTTCACTAAACTTCGTACGACTAAAATGTTCGTAAGTGCAAAATTATGATAGTCTGTAAATTTCACATTAACATTGTTTTCTTGTAAATAATTATTGGATTTACATATGCAGCCTATGCTCAATAAATGTAAATCCATAAATCTAAATTTACAGACGATCTTAAATTTGCACTTACGAACATTTTAGTCGTAAGAAGTTTAGTGAAACGGGCCCCAGTTATGCTTCTAACAATAAAGATAGGACAAGTATTAACTAATTAACATCGGTGGCCGGATTAGCTCAGTAGGTAGAGCATCAGACTGGATCGGGAGACCCCCAATTTCGATACCCACCTCGACCTGCTCCGTATGGCCAATTCAGCGTGTCCTTGGGCAAGACAACTTCGTACTAGCCTAGTCCTATCGGATGGGGACTTAAATAGTCGGTCCCGACATGCAAGGTCAACGAGCCAGTGCCGTCGTTAAATCAAAGCATTTTACATTTTACTTATTAACCTACGCACATGATGAACTGATTTGCGACAATGGCTGGGGAAATGAGGTTTATATTCTTAGTGACCAGTACAGTAACCTATTTCACCAACATTGCAAAGTAAACTTTCTAGCAATGTATACTTTCAGGGAGTAATTTATTTTTCTCGAAATGCATTATTTCATATAGAACTAACGACAGCATATATTTGATGATTAAAACTATGCAGAATTATTATACTGACTTTATTACATTATCACAGCCAAAATGGCTGTGATAATGTAATAAATTCAGTATAATAAAAATTAAAAAATTTATCCTAAAATTGAAAATTTCTCCCTCAAAGTATACTTTGCCGGAAAAGTATACTTTGCAATGTTGGTGAAATAGGCTACAGTTATGCTTCAAACAGCATGCATAGGATAAGTATTAGCCTATTAGCATAAGTATGCACCGATTTGTGGCAAAGGCTGGAGAAACGAGGCCTTAGCGACCTGGGGGCCGTTTCACTAAAATTCGTACGACTAATGTGATAGTCTGTAAATTTCACATTAACAATGGTTTCTTGAAAATTATTGGATTGACATTTATTGAGCATAGGCTGCTCAATAAATGTAAATCCATCAATTAGAATAACCTGACCTGGTGCCAGGTCCATACCACACCAAAGTCACTTGGCCCCTTCCCATAATATAGGATTACGAATGATCGTAATACTCACATCAGGGGTATAACCAGATTCAACTGTCACATACAAGAATGCCAACGACGTACGTGAGGTCCAAACGAGGTCTCCGGTCGGGATTCCGGTAAGGACGAGTCCCGATCGTAAAATTACCCATCGCATGCTCCCCCTGCCACCCACGGCTGGAGAAAGAGACGTGTGCCAAGAATGCTACGAGCTATCTGGATAGATTATGATCAGTAGCCGATTTCATCAAAATTGCAAAGTATACTTATCTAGCAAAGTATACTTTGAGGGAATAATCAATTATTTTTCCCAAAATACATTATTCAAATAGAACTAACCACTGCATATATTTGATGATTAAAAGTATTATTATACTGAATTTATTACATTATCACAGTCGTTGAATTTATTACATTATCACAGCCAAAATAGCTGTGATAATGTAATAAATTCAGTATAATAACAAGAAACAAGGCAAACCCACGAAGGCCAGGTTTTTTCCAAGCATAGACACTTGGACAACATAATTATACCCACTTGTTGTAGACTAGATGGCCGTGGCCTGCATGTCGGCCTTGGGGCGAGGCATGGACACTAACAAAAGAGATATAGTAGATGGAAAAAGTTTAACCAAAAAACTTTAACCGGACACATGGACGTACGGACGGACGGACGTATGTCAAAATGCCGACTATATCGCGCTTTCCGCAAGCGGGCGCGACATTGATGATAAACACCCATGTGAAGTATCAAGGTAATGGGTGAAGCAGTTGCAGAGATATAGTACACAAAAAAACTTGAACAAAAGAAATCAAAGTAATTTGACCTTGACATTGGGCACAGGGGCCGCAAAGTTGGGGCTAGAATGAAAATATGGATGATGATAAACACCCATGTGAAGTTTCAAGGTAATGGGCGAAGCAGTTGCAGAGATATAGTATAACGAAACACTTTAACCAAACAACTTTAACCAGACGTACGTTAAAAAGTTAACGTTGAAAATGGCCAAGTCAATTACGTAGAAATAATAGGTCAAGGTAAAAAAAATGGTCACATGTTGGATAGTTGTATGTGGTGGGCACCCCTTGGTTATGCAGCTGTGAAAGTTTGGTGGTCCTAGGTGGTACAGTACCAAAGAAATGGACTTAAACACGAAAACTTAACATTGTAAACGCGAAAAGTTAACATTGAAAATGGACAAGTCGACAGCGCTGAAAAAATGGGTTAAGTTCATAAAAAGGTAACATTTTGAATAGTGATATGTGGTGGGCACCCCTTGGTTATGAAGCTGTGAAATTTTGTTGGTCCTATGTGGTACAGTACCAAAGAAATGGATTTAAACACGAAAACTGAACATTGTAAACGCGAAAAGTCAACATTGAAAATGGCTAAGTCGACTGCGCGGAAAAAATGGGTCAAGTTCAAAAAAAGGTTACCTTTTTGGATATTGATATGTGGTGGGCACCCCTTGGTTATGAAGCTGTGAAAGTTTGTTGGTCCTATGTGGTACAGTAACAAAGAAATGGACGAAAACGCCCGCCCGCCCGCCCGCCCGCCCGGCTTTCGCCAATCCAATAACCTGGATTTTTTTTCAAAAAAAAAACCTGGCTAAAAATTAATAAATTTATCCTTAAATTGAAAATTTCTCCCTCAAAGTATACTTTCCAATGTTGGTGAAATAGGCTACTGGTCGCATTAGTGATATTATATTACCCTGCGCATGCTGCAACTGATTATAAAAAAAAATAGGGCAAACTCTGACTAAATTTATTCATTCTTCACATAATGGAAATACAAATGTTTTTGGGTCAACATGGTCAAAATACAACAAGCATCAACACGCATATTGCTGGGCTAAATTTTATTTTACAACACTAAGGGAATAAGTGTACATGTCTACATGTAAACATAATAACTTAAGATACAACTAACACATTAACAAAGCAAATATTTTTATCAAGTTGCTAACTATATCAAGGTGTATGATCACGTGGTACTAACAACAACAACAAGTACTGAAACTTCCATAATTCATCTGATTCAAAGTATGTATTCTTTTATATTGTCCTTATTACGTAACGGATTTTGATGAAATATGGCGCATCAAACGCGTCTTGTTAAGATGCATTAGGTGGTTTCTGTATTTTCGCCCAAACTTCTGTCGTTTTTGCGAAGAATCGCAAAAACGACATAAGTCTGTTCCGAACACCCTGGACCACCAAATGCAGCTCTTGAAGACACGTTTGTTTCGCCATATTTCATCAAAATCCGTTGCATATTAAAGAAAATATCAAATAATACTTACTTTGGTGTGGGCGACGTTGTTGTTGTAACCACATGATCATGCACCTTGTATATGCATTGACTGAATACACACTAGCAAATACCTATTTGTTATATCCTGCAGTAAGGTACGCATACTATGACTGTCTGTTTCATGAAACCTGGCCGAATTTTACGGCTATATATACAATGCAAATACAATATTTTTTCGGTAATATTAAATTAAAGAAAAATTTAAGAATGAGCCTTTTTTTTATTTCGTGAAATTCGGTCAACTATTTAATTTATTGCGAAAAAACAATTTCCCCATGTTAAATCCCCAGACATCTTCACATCTATGGGGATTTAACATTTTTAGAATTTCAGAAATACTGGACCGATTTTCAAATTGTTTAAAACTTTTGTTTTCTTGGTTAAATCATTTCCAAGCTATCTAGCGAGATTTCGGAGTCAATTTCCAATATTTTTGCGCTTTGCTCCTCTCCGAGCTCCTCTACCTCACTTTCCGCCATGTTAAATTATATGGCCGTAACATTTGATCCCATTTTAACCTGCTCCATTGGGGGGAAATCCCAAAATCAGAATGGAATATTTACATCAAGAACAAATATATTCAGCCCTGAAATTAGAATAACCTGACCTGGTGCCAGGCCAATACCACACCAAGTCACTTGGCCCCATCCATTAAAATAGGATTACGAATAATCGTAATACTCACATAAGGGGTGTAACCAGACTCAACTGTCACATGCCAAATACGTATGTGAGGGCCAAACCAGGTATCCAGTCGGGATTCCGGTAAGGATGAACCCCGATCGTTAAATTACCCATTGCATACTCCCACCTGCCACCCACAATTTTGTAAATACTTAGATTATATCTACAATAGTGCAGATCCTGGGACTGGTTTCATCAACTTCTTACGATAAAAATGTATGAATGAAGATTGTTGCTTTGCTTCTCACAGTAATGGTACATGCCCACTCAGTAGGCGCAAAATGTTCCTTATATCAGTGTTTGTTTGTTTGTTTATTGGTGTTTAATGGCCTATCAACAGCTAAGGTCATGTAAGGCCGGGCAAACAGGTTTGATCCCGTTTTAACCTGCTGCATTGGGGGGAAAATCCCAAAATCAGAACGGAATATTTACATCGAGATACAACATATTCAGCCCTGAAATTAGAATAACCTGACCTGGTGCCAGGTCCATACCGCACCAAAGTCACTTGGCCCCTTCCCCTATTTAAAAGTAATACCGGTAGGATTACTCTTATAAGGGGTACAACCAGATTCAACTGTCACATACAAAATGCCAAAGACGTATGTCAGGGCCAAACCAGGTCTCCAGTCGGGATTCCGGTAAGGATGAACCCCGATCGTTAAATTACCCATCGCATGCTCCCACCTACCACCCACTCTTTATATCAGTGACATCATCCAAGACATTTCCCGGCAAAATAAACATTCATTCACCATTTCCCCACGTATTGATTTGCATTATTACACATTTTATATCAGACATAAATTTCCACACTAATATCAGGGGTGATAACACGATGTTTCCTTAAAATGTTAACGGACATTACTATTTATTCTCTGTATTTATTTTTTGATGTGCAATGATTATACATGTACTTCATAATCTGTATTTTTTCAGGTGACGCATTTAATTTGTATAAATAATTAAAAAATATCAGGCCTCATTTGCATACTGCAGCCTGATACCACCACGCGTCACTATCAGTAAAATAAATTACTAAATTATTATATCTGTATAGCGGGCACTCGTAATTTTTAGAATTGGTGGAACAGTGACAGAATTAAACACTTATTCAATTCCTATAAAGAACAGTTTGTTCCGACCAGAGCTCCAGTTAAGGTGCGTAATTTGACCAACTTGGGGTGAAATTTTGTTATTTCTTCATCAAAAATGGCAAGTTGGGAGTCCTTTAGAATCGTCTCATTGAGATGATTCTAAAGCACTCCCAACTGGCCATTTTTGATGGAGAAATAAGAAATTTACCTCCAAATGGAGCTCTGCATGTACCTTTAATGTGGTTAACTATCAGTATTGTACATCATTTTTTTCAGCCTACAAATTGATAATAATAAAATATGCAAGGATTCCGCTGGCGATCGCCGCTTTCGCAATTGGCGATAAGAAATTACAATTTTCGAGAAAAAATAATTAAATTTTTTTTTTTCTTTGAAGTGCCGATTTTTTATTTTCCCAAGCGGAATGCCTGAATATGTATACATCTATTACATTGACTAATATAGACTAGTTGAAATATAGTTACATATACCATGTGTAAAGCAATGCACAAATACATATATAATTACAAACTTCCGGAAGAACCATTTACAAACAGAGCTCCACATAAGGTGCATATTGTGACGCACTTACTGTAGCGATGAATACGCATTGATTATCAACACGTGGGTGCGTGACAAAAATACTCTACAGCAATGTGAAAATAAGCATTGATTTTAAAATTGAGTAGTGGAAATACTGTAATACAGTTGAAAATGTACTTAGTTGAGCTGCAAAAACTACTGCTTTTTGCAGCTTAACTAAGTAAATTTTCCACTCTGTTAGAGTATAAATTGAAAACAAAATAATACACTCAAATAAGTGAATGTTTAAATGTGTTTTGAGCATTCGTTCCCTATTTAATAATGAAGAATATCCATTTGTAAAAATAAAATATGCATTTAATTTGAAATCAGGGGGTACAATACTCTTTAGATGCAAAGATTACCTGGAGCTCCATATAAAGCACATTGATAAACAGATTATGAATGAGACGGTTATATAATTAACAAACCTTCTTGCAAGGAAAATTACATGTAGAAAACTAATATAGGAATGAATGGCCTTTTTGTGGAATTTATTGGGGTATAAACTTGGAAAAGTCGCGGGAATACTGGACGAGGCCTTCCGGCCTTCGTCCAGTATTCCCGCGACTTTTCCAAGTTTATATCCCCGATAAATTCCACAAAAAGGCCATTCATTCCTTATAATTCCAGCATTTGAAATAAATTCATCAAGAAAATGTGTTTATTTTCCGTTTTCTTAAGAATTAGTTTAACTGCGCCTCACGGTTACGGAAGGTAGTTCGGAGTTTACTGGGATATAAATTTTGGACAGAGACTTGCTACGAGCCAATCAAATGTTAGGGAATTGTGTAAATATTTTTGTGCTGGAATTATTTATGTACATGCATACCTAAATGCAAATACTAAACACCAATCTTTATAAGTACATATGTACGATACTAAATGTGACATTATATGTCAACTTATAAGGCCATGCCAATTTTTTTCTCAGTTCAGCGTCCGCCCAGATACCCAAAACCTATCTAAATATCCGGTAAAAACAAACAAGGCCTTGCAAAAATGGTAAATGTATGTTAAAAACGTCCTTAACCCTTTGCAGTGTGCAGTGTGCAGTGTGCAAAGGGTTGAGGACGTTTTTAAAATAAATTTAAAGTGCCGCCAAATAGAAAGAAAATACTCTCATTAAACTTATTGAGTAAATTCATGAACAGATTTAAAACTTGGACAGTTGACAGTGTAAAATAGCATACACAGACTGTTTGTTTTTTCACAGAATCGCCCTCAAAACGTACCCGCCCGCAGACGCTTAACAGAGAAAGAACTTGGTACGGCCTAACATATTAACCACTAAAATGTAGGAGCAAGAAAGTCAGCTGAAATTACAAAAAAAGTTTGCTTCATACCTTGAATATGGGAATAGGAAAAAGTGAAATTAAGGTGAAAAAGATTTAATGTCCCAGCAACAACTAAGGATATACAGAGATGTGTCATTGGTTTTACGTCACATCCGAAAGACAAGTATTTTTTATATATGGGCGGGAATTTAACCCATGATTCTCTTATGCAGAATACTCTGCTCTGCCATTAGATTACAACCCATGCTAGGTTTTTCAGTAAGCATGTGCCCTGAGCAGGCTGATCCAGGGCTACCATTGTCAATATAACAGAGCTCCAGATAAGCTGCGTATTTGCTTAAATACCCAATTCAAATTGCCAAAAACTCAATTCGATCAGAAGTGGCGAGTATCAAAAAACAATAAAAAAACTTTGTGAAATTACCTTTATCATGCTGCAGACAAACAAAAATAATAACAGACCCCACAAACATAAGCGATATTTTTCTTATTTTCCATGAAATAACATCTTGGTATTTCATTAGAATTGTCTCCAAGGAGACAATTCTAATGAAATGCCAAGACATGTTTTCATTTCGAAGCAAACTATTCAATAATTGCTGTCTGTTGATGTGTACACAGTAGTGTGATTTTATTTTACCCAATTAAAATTTTGAAATACCCAATTGTTTCAGATATGATGGAGTGCAAATACTCAATTACTAATTCCTTATCTGGAGCCCTGCATGCCATAACTAGCTTTTTCATTAAGCAAGTGCCCCCTGCATGTGCCCTGAGCAGGCTGATCCAGGGCTACCATTTGTAAATATATTCAAATTGGGACAATATCCTCTTCGTGCATTACATCGTGCACCGAGAGGATATCGACCTAATAAACAGATACAATGAGTAAAATGACTGATTAAAACAAACTATAGATCCTTTCTAGAGTCAAAAGTAGATTACAAGGGTAGAAATGTCACAGTGAGTCACTACAGAGAACCCTGTTATATGTTTGTCATATTCGGGACATGGGCCATAGGGGGTCCCATGTTGGACAAATGTGCGAGTGGAGGCCCGACATTTGGCATGGGCATTGTAGCCGTGCCAACACCAGGCATATGCCCCATGGGGACCCCCACATTAGTCGCATGTGCCACTGATGTCCCAGGCATGGGTGAGTCCATAATCGCCGAATGACCCATGGCAGTCACGTAGTTTGACATCGGTGACGCCATATTTCCGACGTGTCCAACAGATGACGCCATGGTCGGCATCGGAGACCCCATATTAGACGTGTGGACGTTTGACCCGAAGTCGGTTACTCCAGAGGATGCCATAGTATTCAAATGTGTTCCACTTGACCCGATATACGGCAGCAGCGGTCCGACACTCCCGCCTCGAACCTTGGACAACCCAGTATTCCCACTACCGCCCGCTGTCTCCAGCCCCTTATTTATCTCCTTAATATGTGTCCTTGTGTGCTGGTTCAGCTTGCTCGAGAACTTGAACGATTTCCCGCAGGTATCGCACATATACGCGCGCACGTCACTGTGTATCTTCTTATGCTTCCTTAGACAGCTGCTGTAAGTAAACGCTTTATCGCAAACGTCACATCGGTACCGCTTCTCCCCGGTGTGCGAGTAACGATGCGCTTCAAGATCGTTCTTCTGCGTGAATTGCTTCCCACATGTGTCGCACATGTGACGTTTTTGCCCCGTGTGTATTAGCTTATGTCGCGACAGATTACTCCTATGCGTAAACCCGCAACCACAAACGTCGCATCGGTATAACGTCCCCGTGTGTTTCGCCATATGCTGTTTTAGATACCTCTGTTCGGAGAACTTTTTATTACAAAACTCGCAGGGGAAGTTTGCATCCTTAATGTGATTTCGCATGTGTTTCTTCATAAGTTTCAGTGAAGGAAAGATCTTCACACAAAACCGACACGTTCGAAATTTCATCTTCACAATCATTTCTGCTGTCGGCGGTCCTTTCGGCGTTCGTTTTCGTTTTCTAATCGACTTTCGTTCAACCTTCTTTTTCTCTTCTGGCGGTTTCTTGTCCTCAGCATCTTCTTCCTCATTTTCATTGCTTTCTTTCTTATTACGCACATACACTTTTCTAGGCGTCCTCTTTCGCCTTTTCGATCCTTTCAGCGTTTTTGCATCATCGTCTTTCGGGTTTTTATCGGGCGAGACAATCTCAGGGTTGTGTGATAACATGTGTTCCCGGAAGGCTGCTTCGTCAGCGAATCCATGTGAACACACTGTGCACTGCCCAGCTGTGCTTCCGGTCTGAAATGGGAATTCAGGTATGATATCAAGATATCTGATTAACCCATTTGGAATGTGCCTCTACGGGGTATGAATTCTTTTTAAATATTTGATTTTTTAGACATTTGATTTTTCTCAATGAAAGTATATGTTGTGACCACTCATTTGAACCGTCTCAACGAGACGGTTCAAATGGTGGTCGCGACATATGCTTTCATTGAGAAAAATAAAATACTTACGATTTTCCACAAACAGAATGGCACATGATAAGCATGAAATTGGTTCATTCACACGGATGGCTGGCTGAGAAAAGGGACCTTTCAAACAACTGTGAATCATGATATTCTTGTAAATTCAAACAGTTGGATCAAGTGCTAATCCTTTCACTGATGGTAGTTATTATATTTCAGTGACTGATTGGCGAACAGAATAGGCCCTGATGAGACTGTGCAAATGTTAGTAGCTTCTGATCTGTGATTGGAACAAGAAAACGTGGCCAGCACATAAATTTCCCCCAGTGGCAGATTGGAGAAATTTGTATTGTTACATGACTGCCATGGCTGTATAAAATGCTCATTTCGGGGCCAAGCCAACACCTACGTAATGCACGCGTCTCATGACTTTACTATGACGTGCCATTACATCACCAGTAGCCTATTTCACCAACATTGCAAAGTATACATTCCTAGCAAAGCTTACTTTAAGGGAGAAATTTTAAATTTTAGGATAAATTTATTAATTTTTATTATACTGAATTTATTACATTATCACAGCCAATTTTGGCTGTGATAATGTAATAAATACAGTATAATAATTATGCATAGTTTTAATCATCAAATATATGCAATCGTTAGATCTGTATGAAATAATGCATTTCGGAAAAATCAATGATTACTCCCTGAAAGTATACTTTGCTAGATAAGTATACTTTGCAATGTTGGTGAAATCGGCTACTGGTCAGTTCGCAAGTCGCACTGAAATTTTGAAATTGATGCGTCAGATGGGGCACTTGCATCACACGTCGTGTACTGTGGCCCTGGAATGTATATGTGTAAATCAGCTGTTAGATTGGAATGGGTTATCAAAGTACAGAAAGTACTGCATATATGATCAAATTACACAATATTTCCGACGGAAATGTAACAATAACATTCGAACATGTCCAGCCATGGGTAAACGTTTGCCGTGGCACTCGGGAACTGTTTGCACACGCGGCGTATGACCTTGGGGTTCAAACAGTTCCCTCGTGCCACGGCAAACGTTTACCCAGGCTGGACATTGTCGAGCCATATAATCGGACCCACTCCTAGAAACACATAGACAGACAGACAGTCCAAACAAAATATCCCTCAAGGCTCTACCGAGACCAGTGGCATAAAAATAGAATTTAACCTATTCCTTCTGGAATACTCATTTACGGCTATGAACAATATTAAATAATTTATTTTTATTTTTGTCATTTCTCAATGAAAGTATATGTTGTGACAACCCATTTGAACCATCTCGGTGGTGGTCGCAACATATACTTCAGAGCGCATAGAAGGACAATATTCAGGATTTTCCGCAAACTTGATGGCGTATCCTCAGCATAAAAAAAGTGGTTAATGAGGCTAAGGCCAGCTCAACATCCAGTCTCTTTCACGAAAGCTGCCCAAATGTTATGGCCACATAAACAATGCAAAAACAATATTTTTTTCGATAATATTAAATTAATGCAAACTTTAAGAATGAGCCTTCTTTTTATTTCGTGAAATTCGGTCAAATATTGATTTTATTACGAACAAGAAACGAGGCAAAGCCACGAAGGCCAGGTTTTTTCCAAGCATAGACACTTGGACACATAGACACTAATTATACCCACTTTTTGTAGACTAGATGGCCGTGGCCTACATGTCGCGCCTTGGGGCGAGGCATGGACACTAAAAAAATAGATATAGTAGATGGAAAAACTTTAACCAAAAAACTTTAACCAGACACACGGACGTATGGACGGACGTATGGACGTATGCCAAAATGCCGACGATATCGCGCTGACAATGATGATAAACACCCATGTGAATTATCAAGGTAATGGGTGAAGCAGTTGCAGAGATATAGAACACAAAAAAAAATTAATAAAAAAATACAAAGTAATTTGACCTTGACATTGGGCATAGGGGCCGCACGGTTGGGGGGGTAGAATGAAAATATGGATGATGATAAACACCCATGTGAAGTTTCAAGGTAATGTGCGAAGCAGTTGCAGAGATATAAGAGTATAACAAAAAACTTTTAACCAAAAAACTTTAACCAGACGTACGTTAAAAAGTTAACGTTGAAAATGGCTAAGACAATTACGTAGAAATAATAGGTGAAGGTAATAAAAATGGTCACATGTTGGATAATTGTATGTGGTAGGCACCCCTTGGTTATGAAGCTGTGAAAGTTTGGTGGTCCTAGGTTGTACAGTACCAAAGAAATGGACTTAAACACGAAAACTTAACATTGTAAACGCGAAAAGTTAACATTGAAAATGGCTAAGTCGATTACGTGGAAAAAATGGGTCAAGTTCAAAAAAATGTAACATGTTGGATAGTGATATGTGGTGGGCACCCCTTGATTATGAAGCTGTGAAAGTTTGGTGGTCCTAGGTGGTACAGTAACAAAGAAATGGACTCAAACACGAAAACTTAACATTGATTGTGGACGCCGCCCACCGCCCGCCCGGCTTTCGCCAATCCAACAGCCTGGATTTTTTTTTCAAAAAACCTTGCTAAAATTTAATTTGTCTATGGGAATTTAACATGGTGGAGAAGTGTGGGACGAGTCAAAAAACGAAATTGGAAATTGACTCCGAAACCTGGCTAGATAGCTTGGAAATGATCTAACTACGAAAACAAAATTTAAATTTTGAAAATCGGTCCAGTATTTCTGAAATTATAAAAGTGAAGATGTCCTTGGGGATTTAACATGGGGAAATTGTTTTTTCGCAATAAAATCAATATTTTACCAAATTTCACGAAATAAAAAGAAGGCTCATTCTTAAATTTTCCTTTAATTTAATATTATCGAAAAAAATATTGTTTTTGAATTGTTTCTATAGCCGTAAAATTTGGGCAGCTTTCGTGAAACAGACAGTAGAAGCATGGTCAACAAATGAATGGCAAGCAGCGTATACCCTGGCAGAGCTCCAGATAATGTGCGTATTTGCATAAATACTCAACTGGCAGAGCTCCAGATAATGTATGTATTTGCATAAATACTCAACTGGCAGAGCTCCAGATAATGTGCGTATTTGCATAAATACTCAACTGGCAGAGCTCCAGATAAGTGCGTAATTTGATAAATACTCAACTGCAGAGCTCCAGATAATGTGCGTATTTGCATAAATACTCAACTGGCAGAGCTCCAGATAATGTACGTATTTGCGTAAATACCCAACTAAAATTGCCAAAAACACAATTGAAATCAGAAGTAGTGAGTATCAAAAAGCAATGAAAAATCTGTGGTATCTTTATCATGCTACAGAAAACAATAAACAGACCACACATATAGCATATTTTTCCATGAAAACACATCTTGGTATTTCATTTTAATTTTGAAGCAAACTATTCAATAATTGCTGTCTGTTGATGTGTAAACAGTAGTTTGATTTTATTTTACCCAATTAAAATTTTGAAATACCCAATTGCTTCAGAAATGATGGAGTGACAATACTCAATTACTAATAATCCCTTATCTGGAGCTGCCCTGGTCATCAGTGCCAACATCACATGACCATACATACCTGTGCGGCAGTATCAGCAGGAGGTACATCTGAAAGAAACAAAAATTATTGAAATACTGAAAACTTAGAAGAGGTATACAGGGATTCCGCTGGGGAAAATAAAAAAATCGCCACTTGTATTTTTTTATCGCCAATTGTTTATTTTTATCACCAATTGCGAAAGTGGCGATCGCCAGCGGAATCCCTGGGTATACATTAAATTGATTAACCCTTTCCCTGTTTTGCGATATTTCGACTCATCCAAATCGAAAACATCTGAATAAAAGAATCAAATGCTGGGTCAAATGATGGTTAAATTATCTGATAGAGTAGAAAACATTGTGGGAAAAGGAGAAATTGCTTGTTACAAGCAATTTCTCCTTTTCCCACAATGTTTTCAAAAGACATCTTCTGCAGAGGCGTCAAAAGTCGTCTCTATCAGGGAAAGGGTTAAGACAGAAAACAATACGATTCACGGTGAGTGTCTCACCCACCCCACAAAAGTTCAATGTTACCAATGTGAAGGTCAAGCTCACCTAAATGACACTTGGTGGATAACTGTCAATGTAAGGAAGTTATTAATGAAAAAATGATGGATGTTTCATTGAATTTGATAGAATGGCGCACAGTGCAGATCCTGATCAGACTGTGCGGATGCACAGTCTGATCTGGATCTACACTGGTCGCAAAACCAATATTGAAAAAAATTTCACAAAATAAAAAATAATGCTAATTCTTAATTTAATATTATTATTGAAAAAAAAAACCATTGTTTTTGTATTGTTTATATAGCCGCAAAATTTGGACAGGTTTCATGAAACAGACAGTAGTGATTTTCCAAGTTCAGTAACCTATTTTAATTTATAGGATGGGTCTATCGTACCTGTACCGATGTCCAGATCAGCAGATTTAGTACCAAATGGTCCATCATCATGTACGCTGGAAGGGGAGGCGCTGAAATATACAAATTTGATATGATTTAACCCTTTCACCCCTAAGTAATGGAATCGTCACAAAATGATTTTCAGACTAGTCCATTTATGAAAAGAGGGTGTTTTTGTTCTCAAAAATGACTTGCAAAAAGTGCAGATCCTGACGAGACGGCTCGTCATGAGCCCGCTCATCTGGATCTACAGTATTTGGCAATACCACTACACAAGCCTGTGGAGTTGAAAGGGTTAATGGTGTTTAACGGACTGTCAACAGCTACAGCCATTTTAGGCCAGGTTAACGGGGTCCATTTGATTTGATGGTGTTTAACGACCTGTCAACAAGAGCTAAGGTCTATTAGGCCGGATAAACGGGGTCGATTTGATTTGATTTAATGGCCTGTCGACAGCTAAAGTCATTTTATGTCGGGTTAACAGGGGGTCGATTTGATTTGATTTAATGGTGTTTAACGGCCTGTCAACAGCTGAGGCCATTTTAGGCCGGGTTAACAGGGGTCAATTTTTTATTTAATGGTGTTTAACGGCCTGTCAACAGCTAAGGCCATTTTAGGCCGTGTTAATGGGGGTGGGGGGGGTCAAATCCCTTATGTTACCTGTTCAAACAGGGAGGGGGGGTAAATCCCAAAATCAGTACTGAAATATACGAATTTCAAGTAGTGTAGTAACCCTCTACAAAATATTCGGACAAAATTTATTCTGGGAAAACATATAATTATATGATTTCCCACAACAAAGTGTCCCAATATTTAGAGTTAATATGGTTGTACTGGTTTATCACAATTACAATGTATTTGGGTACAATTCGCTTTGGGAAACCGCTATCCAAACAAATTATATCCAAATACATGTACATCGTTATCAGGGTCGTCGGAAGCATCATCAGTAGCCTATTTCACCAACATTGCAAAGTATACTTATCTAGCAAAGTATACTTAGAGGGAGAAATTTTCAATTTAATGATAAATTTATTAATTTTTATTATACTGAATTTATTACATTATCACAGCCATTTTGGCTGTGATAATGTAATAAATTCAGTATAATAATTCTGCATACTTATAATCATCAAATACATGCAGTGGTTAGTTATATATGAAATAATGCATTTTGGGAAAAACAAATGATTACTCCCTCAAAGTATACTTTGCTAGATAAGTATACTTTGCAATTTTGATAAAATCAGCTACTAACTGATTGGTCCTGTGAAGGTATGGGACCCTGCCCCACCCGCTCCTACAATCACCCACTCAAAGTGTATCTTGTTGCCACTCAGTTGGATTTACGTCTAGAGGGGGCGTGGATTTCAAATGAGACATACGAACGTCAACTTTCATAAAATTCAGATTATTTTATGCATTTTTCTTATTTCTCATCAAAAGTATATGGTGTTACCACTCAGTTGAACCGTCTCGTCGAGACGGTTCAACTGAGTGGTAACAACATAAACTTTTGATAAGAAATGAGACAAAATGCAGAAACAAATTTAGAGATTTGTGCATCGACTGATATATTATACAACGACATGGAAAACAAAACCGAAAATTCATGTTCAAGTCAACAGTATGGGAAATGTTCATGTTTATGTAAAATCTATAATAATACTTACTTTCGTTACCGTTCTTTTTGTTTATATGAATTCTAATTATTTGAACAAAATATCATACTTTTGTCAAATTATTGGTGCGACCTGCTGGACCTGTTCCGTCGCTCCTGGTTATTGTGAAAATTACATGTGAATTAAACCATGTTACTTCAATAATCCTAAGTATTCGGACACGTAAACAAGGGGTTTGCTAGGGATTATAAAAAAATCGCCACTTGAAAAAAAAAAAAGTGGCGTTTTTTTCTCTCGAAAATTGTAATTTTTTATCGCCAATTGTTTATTTTTATCGCCAATTGCGAAAGTGGCGATCGCCAGCGGAATCCCTGGTTTCCCAAAACTAACTGTATCCTAATACATGGTTATTGTGAAAATTACATGTGGATTAAACCATGTTACTTTAATAATCCTAAGTATTCAGACACGTAAATGAGGGGTTTCCCAAAACTAATTGTATGCCAATACATTGTTATTGTGAAAATTAAACCATACTATTGTAATACCCCTAATTATTTGGACACCATTTGTTTTGGGAAACCCTTACTATTCCAGGTTAAACACACATATTTGGTAGTGTGTAAATTTACAGTAAAATCACCTACAGTGTACTTACGTAATCGGTGATTGTCTCTTGCATCGCTCGCAATATTTATCATGCACGTCGAGTAGATGCATCGCAAATTCCTGGTCTTCCGTGCCGAAGATAAACTGTGCGACCTTCCACCGTCCGTACGACTTGTCTAAACAGATCGACAGAGGCGGTAACAGTTGCGGAGTCATGTGAATATCGATCGGCTTGTCAACCATCAGAGACGCAACTTCCTTGTTTGTGTCATATGGTGCTTTTTCATTCAGGGATTGGAATCGCATGTCGTTGCTCTCCAGGGATTTGTCTTGCAGTATTGTCAGATCTGTGCCAGTGGTGTCGTGTGGTTCGTCTTGTGATCTGAAATATCAGCATTCAATCCTGGGCTCATATGTGTCAGGGATTCCGCTGGGGAAAATAAAAAAATTGCCACTTCAAAAAAAAAAGATTTATCGCCAATTGTTTATTTTTATCGCCAATTGCGAAAGTGGCGATCACCAGCGGAATCCCTGTGTCATGTAATTTTGTACCTTAAAAGATGTGCGATATCTCATGACTAGATGGCTGCGGCCCACATGTCGCGCCCGCCGAGGTTTTGATAGTATACAATTTTTTTTAACCAGAATGAACGTACGCACGCGATATGGTCGGCACATTGGCCGTAGTACGTACGTACGTACTATGGCCAATGTGCCGACCATATCGCGCTGTCCGCAAACGGACGCGACAAAAATCATGTACACAATTTCTGACATTTTCTGTAAATGACATCAAAAGTTGATGAAATTTACATAACAAATGTATAATTCTAACCTGCATTTGCAATGAATATCTCGTCAACTTTCAATTTCATTTACAGAAAATATAGTTTCTGCAAATATTTTTCATATGGAAACTGGTCAGTGCCCCGTCATATCTGGCTGCGACTGGATAAATGGGGATTACAGGATTTGTGACCAGTGTGGCTCCTGATTAAATTGGACACACCTGTAGCCTGAAAATGATTTACATGTATATTGCTTGTTAGAGGCAAGACAGGTGTTTTATTGATTGAACAGAGCAATTACTAATTCCAGATACTCTTTAGTTACAAAACTTATCTAGAGCTCTGGAAAATAGTTTTGAATCCATTGTGATCCAGTGCTCCAGATAAGGAATTAGTAATTGAGTATTGTCACTCCATCATTTCTGAAGCAATTGGGTATTTCAAAATTTTAATTGGGTAAAATAAAAGCACACTACTGTTTGCACATCAACAGTATGCAATTGTTGAATAGTTGAATACCAAGATGTGATTTCATGGAAAATAAGAAAAATATAATATATTTGTGGTCTGGTTATTGTTTTCTGTAGCATGATGAAGGTACATGTACCATAAATTGTTTAATGCTTTTTGATATTCGCTACTTCTGATTTCAATCAAGTTTTTGGCAATTTTAATTGGGTATTTAAGCAAATACGCAGCTTATATGGGGAGCTCTTGTGACACATATGTCAGTATCAGTCAACGTAGGATACAGCAATTTCTTAGCATTCAGTATGTATGAGGCCAATGCAAAGCTTGTTGCCGGGATAAAATATGATAATATAGGAATGAATGGCCTTTGTGTGGAATTTATCGGGGTACAAACTTGGAAAAGTCGCAGGAATACTGGACGAAGGCCGGAAGGCCTCGTCCAGTATTCCCGCGACTTTTCCAAGTTTATATCCCCGATAAATTCCACAAAAATGCCATTCATTCCTTATAATTCCAGCATTTGAAATAAATTCATCAAGAAAATGTGTTTATTTTCCGTTTTCTTAAGAATTATTTTAACTGCGCCTGACGGTTACAGAAAGTAGTCGGCATGGAGTTTACTGGGATATAAATTTTGGACGGAGACTTGCAACGAACCAATCAAATGTTAGGGAATTGTGTAAATATTTTTGTGCTGGAATTATTTAGGCATATTTTGCTATATATCACATACCTTGCCTTTCCATCCTTTGTGTCAGTCTTTGGCTTTCTCGGAGACAAGTCTTCACCCTGTTTTGATGTGTCATCCATCCCTGAATAAAAAGCAAAGAGCCATACCAATCATCAGCCTTTCCTGAATCACAGGTTGAAGTAACGGACCAAGGTCTATAAATACATTAAATATGCCTGAAATGGCTGTGATAATGTAATAAATTCAGTATAATAATTCTGCATAGTTTTAATCATCAAATATATGCAGTCGTTAGTTCTATATGAAATAATGCATTTCGGGAAAAATAAATGATTACTCCCTCAAAGTATACTTTGCGAGAAAAGTATACTTTGCAATGTTGATGAAATAGGCTACAGGAACAGCATACTGTAATAGCCATAAATAATATGATTTAATTTTGAATGCGTTTTTTACTTTACAAAATGAAATGTAAGTAATCAATTTCAAAATCGATGTGTATTTTCAAATTCTTGCGAGTTTTTTGTACTCCTTGTGAAATTAAATGTTGCTTCAGCTAAAATAAATGCATAAAATACACATCTTATCTGGAGCGCTGACTTACGGAGTGGATTTGGATAGTTGCCACTGGACGGGTACCAGGTTGGAAGCATCCATGGAGGCTGGGCTTGGTATATTGTTCCCGGGTCGTACTGGTCCTGTGGTGAAGCAGAGCCGGGTACCGTGCGTAGATGGGCCGGCAGGTGCTGGAAATTCCCCGCATTTCTGTCCATGACTAGATGCTTTGAGGGAGAAATTTTCAATTTTATGATAAATTTATTAATTTTTATTATACTGAATTTATTACATTATCACAGCCAATTTGGCTGTGATAATGTAATAAATTCAGTATAATAATAATGCATACTTTTAATCATGAAATATATGTATTTGTTAGTTCTATATGAAATAATGCATTTCAGGAATAATAAATGATTACTCCTTCAAAGTATACTTTGCTAGTAAAGTATACTTTGCAATGTTGATGAAATAGGCTACAGGAGGATTATTGGCCGAGTTACTGGTAGGTTCTTTCAAGTGCTGATTAAATAAAATATACGTAGAAAACATTGTACAAAATGTACAGGGCTCCAGATAAGGAATTAGTAATTGAGTATTTTCACTCCATCATTTCTGAAGCAATTGGGTATTTCAAAATTTTAATTGGGTCAAATAAAATCACACTACTGTTTACACAACAGACAGCAATTATTGAATAGTTTGCATCGAAATGAAAACATGTCTTGGCATTTCATTAGAATTGTCTCATTGGAGATGCAATTCTAATGAAATACCAAGATGTGTCTTCATGGAAAATAAGAAACATAATTATGCTATATTTGTGCGCTGTTTATTGTTTTCTGCAGCATGATAAAGGTACCACAAAATAAAATTGTTATTGCTTTTTGATACTCACTACTTATGATTTCAATTGGGATTTTGGCAATTTTAATTGGGTATTTAAGCAAATACGCAGCTTATCTGGAGGTCTGATGTAGTACCTGTAACCACTTAAATGCGGAAACATAACATAGCTTTACTTGCCTATGTCTGTACACAAGTAAAAGTATATTATGTTTTTGGAAACAAATGTACATTGTAATCAAACGGTTGATACATGACATCATTCTGTTGGCATTCAGTACAATACTTGTGACAATAATAAGAAGAAATTTCTTGTGCAAACTGTGCTAAAGCCTAAATAGACCTAATAAATATACTATAGTACTGTTTTGCTTTTAAGTACACATTGTTGTAGATTGTAGGGTTCGCTTAACTGTCTTTCATAAAAAATATGAAGCTTATCCGGGGCTCTGATTTGACAACTTGATCATCAATTTGTGGACCACGAGGCCGTTGAACCATTGACTCAATAGCTATTAATGGCAGGCTTACTTTATACCTAACATATACCTAGTTCTGAGTACATAAACTACATTCATTACACTGCATTACATAGCTATGATATTTCCAAATATGCGTTTGAAGCGTTCTTTGTTTACTTTCTACTTCGTGGAGAGTGACCTAAGAATTTTGCTATTACAGACTTTATTAGGTAAGTTTATGTTAATATTTTTGTGTCATATTGTAGAATTGTCTCTCAATAACAATATAGCAAAGTAAGTATGAATGTCAACGCCCTGCATGTTTTTTCTATATTTTACTGTGTGAAGGTGTAAATGCTATTACGCACATTTTTACTGTGTAGCGTGGTGCGGCGATATAGTGCAACCTGTTGCCTATAAAGCGGAAAAAATACACCTAACGTATACCCACCCTCCAAATGGTGTACTTATCAGTCGACGGTTATTGGGATCTGCCGGTAATTGGTTCTTTTTAAAGACCAACTAAAATCGCCATTTTCACTCTACCGTACATATTATTAGAGAAATGATCTTGCTTTAGTAACAACGGACCAATGTAGTGAAACAATATCCTAATCTGAGCTATCAAATATATGTTGGCATGCACGAAAACAGCTCGAAATACTTATTATTCTAAAAATAATAAATAACAATCAATAGCAAATGGCGTACCAAATACCACAGGGGAGGTAACTCACAACAATTGCTATTTGCACGGTTTACTTTTATCTACAAGTAGTATGTATTGATGGTGGTATAGACAGGTGAGACGTAACTAACTTTATAGTATATAGGGATAAGCGCCTGGTGGGGTGGAGGGGGGGGGGGGCGCAGGCCACACAATAGTGAAAGTGGTGGATAGTTGGACAGGCCACACAATGCTAAAAGTGGAGAGGGTGGTGCCGACCCGCAATGTTGAAAATGGGGAAGGGTTGGGTAGGCCCCACATTGTTGAAAGTGGGTGAAGGGTAGAGCGGGCCCCACACTGTTGAAGGTGGAGATGGTGATGCTGGAACAATGGTGAGCATGGGAAGGGCTAGGGCAGTCCCTACTATGTTGAAAGCGGGGAGGGGTGGGGCAAACTCTAAAATGTTGAAAGTGGGAAGGGATAGGGCATATCCTGCAATGTTGAAAGCGGGGCGGGGGTGGGGGGTGTGGCAGGCCCTAAAATGTTGAAAATTGAGAGGGGTTGGGGCATGCCCTACAATGTTGAAAGCGGGTGGGCCTACAATGTCGAAAGCGGGGACGGGTGCGGCAGGCTCTACAATGTTGAAAGCGGGGACGACTGGGACATGTACAGGCCCTAAACTGTTGAAAGCGGGGACGGGTGGGGCAGGCCCTGCAATGTTGAAAGCGGGGACGGGTGGGGCAGACTCTACAATGGTGAAAGCGGGGATGACTGGGACAGGCCCTAAACTGTTGAAAGCGGGGACTGGTGGGGCAGGCTCAACAATGTTGAAAACGGGCACGAATGGGACAGGCCCTAAACTGTTGAAAGATGGGACGGGTGGGGAATGCCCTGCAATGTTGACAGCGGGGACAGGTGGGGCAGGTCCTAAAATGTTGAACGTGGGGATGGATGGGACAGGCCCTAAGTATTAAAAGTGTGAGGGGTACTACAGACCCTGCAATGTTGAATGTGGTGAAGGAGTGGGGCATGACCCACAAATGTTGTACGGGGTAAGTTTTGATGTATACCATACACTGTTGAACGTGGCTAGGGTGCGGCAGGCCCCATAATGTTGGAAGTGGTGAGTTGTCCGATAGGCCTTACAATGTTGAAAGTGGGGAGAAGTGGGGCATGTCCCACATTGTTGAAAGTGGGGAAGGGATGGCGCAGACCCAACACTATTGAAATTGGAAAGTGGTGGGGCTGGCCTCTTAATGTTGAAAGTGGTTGAAGGGTAGGGTAGGACACACACTGTTAGAAATGGATAGAGGTGGGACAGACCCCGCAATGTTGAAAATGGGGAGGGCGGGTCTGGCATATATTGAAAGTGGGGAGCGTGGGGTAGGCCCACACTGTTGAAAGTTTGGCGGTGTGGGGAAGGCCCGAAATTAATGAAGGCGGGGAGGGATGTTACATGCCGCACAAAATTGAAAGTGGGGAGGGTGGGACAGGCCCACATTATTGACAGTGGGGGAATAATGGGAGACGATATACACTGCTGAAAGTGGGGGAGGTCAGGGCTGGTCCCACAATGTTGAAAGTGGGGAAGGGTGGGACAGAGTTGAAAGTGGTTGAACGGTATGGCAGACCGCACAATTTTAATAGTGGAGAGGATGGTGCTGGAACAATTGTGAAAGTTGAAAGGGGTTGGTGCAATGTTGAAAGCGGGGAGGGGCGTTGGGCAGACCTCGCAATGTTCAAAGTGTGGAAGGATGGGGACATACCCCACATTGTTGAAGGTGGGGAAGGATGACCCACAGTGTTGTGAGTGGTAACAAATGGGGTATACCATATATTATTGAAAGTGGTGACGGTCTGGCAGGTCCCATACAGTTTGGAAGTGGTGAGTGGTTCGGTAGGCCTTACAATGTTGAAAGTGGGGAGGGGTGGGGCATATCCCGCAATGTTAAAGGTGGGAAAGAGGAGGGGCAGACCCAACAATATTGAAGGTAGGGAATGGATGGGACAGGCCCCACACTGTTGAAAGTGGGGACGAGTGGGGCTGGCCCGCAATGTTGAAAGTGGGGTAGAGTGGGGGAAGGGAATGGATAGGTAGGCCAAGCAATGTTGCAATTGTGAAATGGTGGGGCATGCCCCGCAGAGTTGAAAGTGCGGAAGAGTGGGGTATGCCCGACAATGCTGAAGGTGGAAATGTGTGGGGCAGACCCCGCAATGTTGAAAGTGGAGAGGGTGGGGTAAGCTCGACAATGTTGAAGGTGGGAACTGCAGGGCAGGCCCTGCGATGTTGAAAGTGGAGAGGGGTGGAGTAGGTCCCCGATGTTGAACGTGGGGATGGGTGGCACGTCCCGTAATATTGAAGTCGGGAAGTGTAAGGCACGTCCTACAAGTTTGAAAGTGAGGAAGGGTGGAGCAGACCCCACACTGTTGAAAGTGTGGAAGGATTTGTTAGGCCCCGCAGTAATATTGAAAATGGATAAGAGTGGGTCAGGCCCAGCAATATTGAAAATGGATAAGGGTGGGTCAGGCCCCGCAATGTTGACAATTGGAAAGGGTGGTTCTGGTCCCGCAATGTTGACAGTGGGTGAAGGGTGGGGGCACACCCCGCAATGTTGAAAGTGGGAAAGGGTGTGGCTGGCTGTTTGAAGTGGGGAATGTGCGGCAGGTACTTCAATGTTGAAAGTGGGGGAGTGTGGCGGACGCCCCACAATGTTGAAAGTTCGGAAGGGTGGGACAGTTGCTACAATGTTGAAAGTGTGGGAGGGTATAGGTAAGTCCCTTTTATATTGTAAGTGGGGAAGGGTGGGTGGTGGGGGAAATTCCCACAATGCTGAAAATGAAAGGCAAATGGGAGAGGCATAGCAACAAATTATCTATTGAAGCATTTTCGAGGCGAAAGTTAAATTACATGCTCCAGTGTAAGATCATGTGTCTCGTTCAGCTGTGGGGACGAGTCGAAGATTGTTGAAATATTACCGTGTAGATAGCAACATTTTCCAAAAAAATGACAAGTAAACTCCCTTCATAATCTTTTTCGCCATTTGCTATTGATTGATTCTTATCAGGTTTAGAGAAAGAGTTTTGATTTGATAGAATTGGGAAATTTTAGTAGCACGTTTAGTCTACATACAAATATGCATACGTAGTACATATTTAATTCTCCCATTTGTTACACAATAATGCAAGTAAATGACTATATTGAGGCAAAGTCTCTGTAAATTTGTTTGCAAAATCTGCAAAGACAATAAACTCCTCCACCTATACGTAGTCACACGTACTGCGGATCTAGACTTCTGACCTAGACTAGAATAGACACGGATCTTCGGTCACAGTTACTGTGTGAAACAGAAAGAGGCGCAATGGAAAACCGAAATGGTAGCGGGCCATCGGGCAATTTCCAGCATGTGCCGCCGCATCTTGACCTGCTGACACTCTCCAATGCTGCGACGTCTCAGGAGGCATACGATGCGGGAGCCTTCTACCAGCCACAACCACCCTGGGGCCTCCCCACCTGGTACACTCCGAGCGGGAATTACCAACATACTCTACGTAAGTAGCCTATTCACCTGTGGCCTGTTTAACTAAACTTTGTATGACTAAGAAGTTTGTAAGTTTAAGATTAAAATTGGGGCACAGCAACATTTGTATTACTAGCCGATTATGAGAAATCTTTAGTGGAATGGTTCAGACTTGATGACCTCTGTATTATGTATGTGAAAAATGGTAGCATTACTGAATCATATTCAGGGGCAGATCCAGCATTTGGGGAACGGGTGGGTTGCAGGGTTGCAGGTTTACATTGGTCCTACAATTTGGGTTTTGTTTTACTTTATAAGAAGTTATTTTATTGGCAGAATATTTGACAAATACATGTAAGTCCAACAGTTAAACACAGATACACAGCAGACTAGTTAATGCCACCTAAAATGACATTTAGAATATGAAATAACCAGCATAATTCATATTTCCCGGTATATCCTGATATTTCCCGCCGTCCTGGGAAATATGCTTATTTCCCGGGAAATTGCCAACCCTGGTCTGAATGAAAATGTTCTCAGTTTTCTAATGATATATATAATTATATACAGTGTGTGCTCGACTCGGGGCGTCTGAGCCTGTGATTATAAAACATTCTGAACATGTACTCCATATCAGGAAGTTTGATTGGCCAAGGGCAAGCAATGCTCAGTCTTGGCCAATCAGGCTGCCTTATTTCGAGAACACAGTGAAATAATATGATAAATTTTCTGTGCTCTTACCAACCAAAATCCCCTTTGTTTAAAATCCCCTCGATAGAATTACACCCTGTTAATTCTATAGAGGGGCTTTTGAATACCCTGTCATTTCTGCCAAGGGGGGTTATGACTATCCTTGGAATTCTAATTCTATGGAGGGTTTTTTATGCCACCGGGTTTCGAAGAAACGGGTGGCATATAGTGTTTGGACCGTCTGTCCGTCCGTCTGTCCGTCCGTCACACTTTTCGGTTAACCAATTTGTCACAGTTTCTCAAATATGCTGCAGGTGGCATCCGCGTTCAACAGATTCATTTCTTGTTGACTACTAGGGCAATTTTGAACTAAGGCGGTTTTGACCAAGGGGATTTTGAAGTACATGTACACATGTCAAATACACATGCAGTCAGTACTGAGTACTAATGGGTGGCAGTACTTACATGTACCATATGAAGATATTGGTTTCAGTTGTAAATGCATATTCTATGCTTTCTGTAGATCTTCACTGCACTAAAACGCGTATCTGCGGTTATTCGGTATAATACGAGTGAAAATATTCATAGCGTTTGATCTATTCCACCAATTTATGTAATATTTCTATGCAATTTCCTTATTTTGGGAAACCCCACAGATCGAAAATAGGTCTGGTCTAGTTTTGCTACATGAAAATTCTGGCAGACATATTTTCATGCATGATGCCATCATACCTGTAACACTCATGCATGATTGGACATACCCCCCACCTAAATTTTCTCTTTCCGCATAAATCCGCCCCCTTTTTCTTTACCACCCCCCTCAATTTTCTCTTTCCAGATACCCCCCACCCCCTAAATTTTCTCTGTCATACCCCCACCACCTCTCAATATTATCATCCCAGATACCCCCCTAAATGTCTCTTCCATACCCCCCCCTCTCAATATTATCTTATCTTCAACAGGATACCCACCCCCATCTCAATTGTTTTTCTTCCTGGATACCCCCCCCCCTCAATTTGTTCTTCCCCGGATACCCCCCACCTCAATTATTTTCTCTCTTCCATACTACCCCCACCCCCCCCCCCCGCCCTCAATATTATCTTTATAGATACCACCCCCCCTACAATCAATCTCTTCCCGGGTACCCCCCCCCACCCCCACCCCCACCCTCAATATTTCTTCTCGGATACCCCACCCCCTTCAATTTTGTCTCTTCCATACCATACCCCCCCTCAATATTATCTTCCATGACATTTTATTTCCCGAATACCCCCTCCCCTCAATTTATTTCTCTCTTCCATACCCACCCACCCCCTCAATGTTATCTTTATGATACCCCCACCCCCCCCCCCCCCCCCTTCAATTTTTTCTTCTCCGAATACCCCCCCCCCCCCCCCCTACTCAATTTGTTCTGTCTTCCATACCCCCCCCCCCTCAATATTATCTTTATTATGATTGATACCTAAATTTTTTCTTCCCAGATCCCCCCCCATCCTTCCATCCTTCCCCCCCTCAATTTTTGTTTTCTCTTCCATAGGGGGGTACTTATATAAACTGGAATACTGGAATAACCCCTAGTTGTGAAGGTACCTCTTGCAATCTACTCCCGTACTGTCCGTAGCTAGCTAGGGACGGTACGGGAGTAATTGCAAGAGTTACCATTCGCAACTAGGGGGTTGTCATATTTTCGAGCTCTTCGAAATGCACTTTCCTGTGTTTTATGGCATTTAAATTCAGACTCCAACTGGTGGTAAACTGTGATGTATGTAAACTCCACGGCTAAATGGGGGGGGGGGGTTGCAATCCTGGAACCGCCCAATCCAGATCCGCCCCTGACATTGATGTGTGAAGTAAATTTATAGAAATATTTGTACAAATATTTTCATCTTACAAAGTTTAGCGAAACGAGCCCCTGCTTGCTAACTAGTAGACTAGCATGCCATCTCTATATCGTTGTTTAGTTGCGGGAGATTAGCATGAGCAGTTTGGCCATAGCTCTATGTCTAGCTAACATGTAACACGTATTTTCACTATATCAGCTGGTCCGGCTAGCTCAAGCACGACACCAATTAAACAACCTTATTACCAGAATGCTGAGCATAAGGGTATATTATATTAAAATCTGGCAGTCCTTCGTTGGGCGCCAAAATTATGTAACAGACTTTGCCTTTTTGGACCAGCTAGCTCTAGCATGGTATAGACTATTGAGCATGCTGAACATAATTATACATTTCCAAGCTGGCGACCCCACGTTGGGCGCAAAAAATTTGTAACGTATTTTCCCTATCTCAGCTAGTCCGGCTAGCTCAAGCACGAAACCAGCATGATCAACCTTATTACCAGAATGCTGAGCATACGGGTATATGATATAAATGTATGCCAGTCCCTGGTTGGGCGCCAAAATTATGTAACGTATTTTCCCTATCTTAGCTGGTCCGGTTAGCTCAAGCACGAGGCCGGCGTTCAACGGCTGGCATCAGCTGTTACCAGCTGAGCAGCCGTGCTATCAAATTCTCAATATGCTGAGCACCAAATTACACGAAGATCTGGCACTCAGCAGCCTAACTAATATTCTCATAAGTCGGGTCCAGACTGACAACCGAATAATAGAATTCTATCATTTATGGTATCAAGCTGGGCCGGTATAACAAATAATCAAGACATCAACTTTAACAATAATCAACGACAAGCAATATTCTTGGCGGAGTGTCTCAGCTACAATGGTGAAACACTACTAATGTGATTCCCATCTCTGGCATGGGCTATGCCACTGTACATGTAGCTGTATTTAAATTCCCTATTGACGATGTTCATCTCGTGGTATGGATGATACCACTAGCTGGGCGTCCTATCATGAACCTACATGTATATGTGTTGCCGAGAGTGTTGCTCCTCTCAACTCTGAGCTAACATGCCCGTATACTACTCTGGGCTTACTATCTGATGACAGTCCTGTCGATCAGCATAGTATATTCTAATTGAAGCTGAACCGATTATATTATTGCTGGGTTATGTGTCCGGGAATTAGTAGACGAAGTACCGCTCAGCAACAAACCGAGCTACCTATCTCAGCAACAAACCGAGCTACCTAGCTCAGCAACAAACCGAGCTACCTAGCTCAGCAACAAACCGAGCTACCTAGCTCAGCAACAAACCGAGCTACCTAGCTCAGCAACAAACCGAGCTACCTAGCTCAGCAACAAACCGAGCTACCTAGCTCAGCAATGTTTTCAACAGCTTAGCTGAGCGATTTTCCGAGCTGAGCTACGTCCTGAACCGCTCAGTTCATCGATGTTCTGAGCTCTACATGAACGCTATCCCCAGCTCACAGCCTGGCATATGCCGACATCTCAGGCTGTAGCTGGGCGATGAGCCTGGTGGATCGCTGGGCTATCCTCGAGCTAGTTCCATGGGTCACACTACTACTGTTTACACATCAACAGACAGCAATTATTGAATAGTTTGTCTCGATATGAAAACATGTCTTGGCATTTGTTTTCTGCAGCATGATAAATGTACCACAAAATTGTAATTTCTTTTTTGATACTCGCTACTTCTGGTTTCAATTGGATTTTTGGCAATTTTAATTGGGTATTTAAGTAAATATGCAGCTTATCTGGGACTCTGTACTAAATGATGATAAGAATATTTTTGTCGAGCCCGCTTTCGGAAAGTGAGACATAGTGTTCACAATGACGTCCGGGTGTCCGTGCGTCCGTCCGTCCGAAATCTGCGAGTTTTTAAATACCTTATATCTCTGCAGTCCTAAGTCACATTGACTTGAAAATTCATATGCTTATTAGTCATCATCCATATATTCATGCTGTATCCCACTCATGTGGCCCCTGTGCCCAAGGTCAAATGACTTAGAAGTTTGCGTTAAATATTTGTCAAAATTTGCATTAAAGTTTTCAAATACCTACTAGCTCTGTAACCGTAAGTCGGATTTGCTTGAAACTTTGTATGCTTATTGGTCATCATGCATATATTCATTCTGTGTCCCACTCATGCGGCCCCTGTGCACCTATGTCAAAGTCAAATGACTTAGAAGTTTGCGTTAAAGTTTCTGTCAAAATTTGCGTTAATGTTTTCACATACCTACTATCTCTGTAACCGTAAGTCAGATTTGCTTGAAACTTTGTATGCTTATTGGGCATCATCCATATAATCATTCTGTGTCTCACTCATGCGGCCCCTGTGCCCCAAGGTCAAGGCCAAATACTTAGAAGTTTGCGTTATTATAAAATCTTCGTTAAAGTTTTTACATATCTTATATCTACACAATTGTGACTCCAATTTACTTCCAACTTCCAATACTTTTCATCATCCATATTTTCATTCTATAACCTGCCCATGTGGTCCACATGATGAAGGTCAAGGTCAAATGACTTTGAAATTTGTGTTAAAGTTTTTACATACCTTATATCTCCACAACACTTACTCCGATGTACTTCCAACATCCAATACTTCTTATTCATCATCCATATTTTCATTCTATAGCCTGCCCATGTGGTCCACATGCCCATGGTCAAGGTCAAATGACTTTGAAATTTGTGTTAAAGTTTTTACATACCTTATATCTCCACAACACTTACTCTGATTTACTTCAAACTTCAAATAAGTCTTTATTATCATCCATATTTTCATTCTATAGCCCACCCATGTGGCCCACATGCCTAAGATCAAGGTCAAATGACTTTAATATTTGAGTTAAAGCTTTTACATACCTTATATCTCCACAACCCTTAATTCAAACTTCAAATAAATACAGTCTGAGACCATCAAATGCCTCGGCAGGCTCGACATGCGGGCCGCGGCCATCTGGTTTAATGACCATTTAACATTATAAATCTACATTTAAATTTGATTAAGCGATTGGAATTTAGTTGTTTGATGAATTGAAAAATGATTAAATTATATAGGAAAATGGGTCAGATTCACCCTGCGCTCGGGTCAGCTTCCCGCTACGCTCCTCGACAGGGGAGATAATTATAACCTGCAGGTGTGCGAAATGGAATAGGTCCGACTTCCAGAATCATCCGTAACATTTTGATACATGCGATTTTACTTTGTTACTTGGCGGTAAGTTGGCCGCAACTAATATTCACCACACCAAGCATGCTTGTGCTGTTAGTAGACTGACATCCAAATATTAAACAGCTATAAGTTGCACAGGCTGATCTGGATCTACACTGGTCACAAAACCTATAAGCCCCATTTCTCAAGTCACGGCTGTGACTGGAGAAATGGGGCTTATTAGTTTTGTGACTGGTGTACTTCGTTATCAAATAGCACCCTCCTATAGCCTGATAGCGATCTATATTGCTTGATAGAATCATCATGGGTGATTCATTGATAGAATGACAAACACTGCAGGGGCCCGTTTCACTAAACTTCCTACGACTAAAATGTTCGTAAGTGCAAAATTATGATAGTCTGTAAATTTCACATTAACACTGTTTTCTTGTAAATAATTGTTGGATTTACATTTATTGAGCATAGGCTGCATATGCAGCCTATGCTCAATAAATGTAAATCCATCAATTCAAATTTGCAGACGATTCTAAATTTGTGCTTACGAACATTTTAGTCGTAAGAAGTTTAGTGAAACAGCCCCCTGATCCTGATCAAATTGGGCAGATACACCGGCTAATTTGCATCTACATAGATCGCAAAATCCATAAGCCTCATTTCTCGAATCACAGCCACATATATGTAACTACATTTTGTTCACTGACAGGAAAACCAGCTGACTTTTACAACAATGGTAATCCAGAGTTTCCTGAATGGGTAGCTGCACTAAAGGCAAATGACGGCACAGTACATCGAAAACCTGCTAAAGAAGATGAACAAGTAGATACAGAATACAGACGGAAAGATAATGAGCAGTTGGACCAAGATTATCAACGGTATTTCACCTATCAATGTTTCGTGGAACCTCTCTAAACCGGACACCAAGAAAGCACATGTTATTTTTGATGAATTTCTTGGTCATTTATCGCAGGTGCTAATGTATGTTGATGATCCCATACCACACAACTATGGCTCAGAATGATCAAATGCCTGATTTACGATGAAACCTCTCTAAACCGGACACCCTGGGGACCTCCCCCAGGTGTCCGGTTTAGAGAGGTTTCACTGTATTCCCTGGGGTTGGGTTGCAGGATGAGCGCCCGTGGAATTACATTGATAAACATTCTCAAAATATTCTTAGGGTGGGTTTATTAGATGTCCTCAAACTAGTCTTCCCATTGTATCATATTGAATTCATCAGTCAAGGGGAAATTTAATGATGTCACAATACCCATGAGTCGGCTCATCTTGATCTACACTGTTTGCAAACAGTGTATGTGTCTGTAGTATTGAAAGTGTTATCCTTGTTACGAACGGGCACATCTGGATCTACACTGTTTGCAAATATTAGGGTTTTTGTCTGTAGCAGTGCTCCAGATAAGGTATTAGTAATTGAGTATTGTTACTCCATCATTTCTGAAGCAATTGGGTATTTCAAAATTTTAATTGGGTAAAATAAAATCACACTACTGTTTACACGTCAACAGACCGCAATTATTGAATAGTTTGCTTTGAAATGAAAACATGTCTTGGCATTTCATTAGAATTGTCTCCTTGGATGAAAATACCAAGATGTGTTTTCATGGAAAATAAGAAACATATTCTATATTTGTGGTCTGTTCATTGTTTTCCGCAGCATGATAAAGGTACCACACAATTTGTATTGCTTTTGGATACTCGCTACTTCTGATTTCAATTGGGTTTTTGGCAATTTTAATTGGGTATTTAAGCAAATACACAGCTTATCTGGAGCCCTGTGTAGTATTGAAAGTGTTAATAATAAGTAATACTGTTTTATATAAATATTCCGTATATCTGAATACATTGTGCATTTTAATATAAAATGATATTCATCTTCCAGGCAATTACACATCTATTGGTGTTCTGTTCCATCTAGCGGATTCTACTTCCAGTCTATGTGATGTCAATCTTGCAAACGCTAATTCAATATAAGAATTCTGCATACTTTTACTCATCAAACATATGTAGTGGTTAGTTGGAGTTCTATATTAAATAATGCATTTTGGGAATGATTACTCCCTCAAAGTATACTTTGCTAGAAAAGTATACTTTGAAATGTTGGTGAAATAGGCTACAGGGCTGCAGATAAGTTTTGTATCTAAAGAGTATTATACCCCGAGATTTCAAATTCAATGCATATTTTACTTTGACAAAAATATTATTGATTTTTTTCCGTATTAAATATTGAACAAATGATAAAAAATAAAACAAATTAAAAAATTTACTTATTTGATCTGCAAAATTTGCTGTGAAAATTTCATCAACTTTCGACGTCATTTACTCAAAATATCGTAAATTTCGTAAATATTTTTCATGAAAAATTGCACATGTTCTAAGGTACAAAATCACTTATCATTTCAGGATGCCGGATAAGTCTCCTGGGCCTAGTGACACGTCACTGCCAACCCCACACGACATGACACTCCATAGCAGGTCTACAGACACGGCAGAGAAAGCCACTCCTTCGATTGCCGAGAATACTGAACAGACACCGGAGTGTACCGACACACAGACACCGGTGGTTATAAAAACAGATCCATCAATGGAGAAGTCGGGGGAAACCACTGTGGATGTTCCCAATGAACCACAGGAGCATCAGCTGTATGTTAAAGTGGGGAAGAAATATGTGCGGTGGAAAGTCGCTCCGTTGATATATTGCGCAGATGATCAGGAATTTGCTTTGCATTTACTTGATGTTCACGACAGGTCCTGCAAGAAATGTAAAGTGAATTCATCAGAAGTGTAAGTACATGTATATAGACTGTCTGTGTCACGAAAGCTGCCCAAATTTTACGGCCATATAAACAATTCAAAAACCATATTTTTTTCGATAATATTAAATTAAAGGAAAATTTAAGAATGAGCCTTCTTGGATAGCTTGGAATTGATCTAACCAAGAAAACAAAAGTTAGATTTTGAAAATCGCTTCACCCTTTCTGAAATTAGAAAATTTTCCCCATGTTAAATCCCCATAGACGGGATTTAACATGGGGACATTGTTTTTCGCAATAAAATATATATTGCACCAAATTTCACGAAATAAAAAAGAAGGCTCATTCTTAAATTTTGCTATAATTTAATATTATTAAAAAAATATATTAGTGTTTCATTGTTTATATAGCCGTAAAATTTGGGTTTTGTGAAACAGACAGTAGTGTGTAGAGCATTGGATTTCCATGCTGAAGGTTGTGGGTTCAATCCCTGCCCGAGGCATGAAAAATAAAATACTTTCATCATATGTGGCTGTGACTGGAGAAATTGGGCTTATGCAGGGATTCCGGTGTGGAAAATTAAAATAATCGCCACTTCAAAAAAAAAAAATCCAAAAAAAGGAATAACCAATGGGATAAAAATAAACAATTGGCGATAAAAAATTACAATTTTCTAAAAGAAAAAAAAAGGATTTTTATTTTTCGAAAATTGTAATTTTTTATGCCAATTGTTTATTTTTATCGCCAATTGCGAAAGTGGCGATCGCCAGCGGAATCCCTGGCTTATGGGATTTGTGACCAGTGTAGCTCCTGCTCAAATAGCACACTCCTCTAGCCTGAAAAATGGTTGACATTGCTTGTCAGAAACGTGATAAGTGTTTCCTTGATAGAATGGCGAACAGTGCAGATCCTGATCAGACTGTGCGGATGCACAGGCTGATCTGGATATACACTGGTCGCAAAACTCGTAAGCCGGATTTATCCAGTCACAGTCAGAGCTCCAGATAAGCTGCGTATTTGCGTAAATACCCAATTAAAATTGCCAAAAACCCAATTGAAATCAGATGTAGCGAGTATCAAAAAGCAATAACAAATTTGTGGTACCTTTATCATGCTACAGAAAACAATAAACAGACCACAAATATAGCATATTTTTCTTATTTTACATGAAAACACATCTTGGTATTTCATTAGAATTGTCTCCAAGGAGACAATTCTAATGAAATGCCAAGACATGTTTTCATTTTGAAGCAAACTATTCAGTAATTTCTGTCTGTGGATGTGTAAACAGTAGAGTGATTTTATTTTACCCAATTAAAATTTTGAAATACCCCATTGCTTCAGAAATGATGGAGTGAAAATATTAAATTACTAATTCCTGATCTGGATCCCTGTTTTGTGTTCATTTTCCAGGGCTGAGAATTCAGACGGTGGTGTGGAAGATGTGTCGACAGATGATGATGCTGAAGTAGGCGACCTTGACCTTGGTATGTAACTTAGAACAAGACACCAGGGATTCCGCTGGCGATCGCCACTTTCGCAATTGGCGACGCAATTGGCGATAAAAATAAACAATTAGCGGGCGATAAATTTGTTATCGCCAATTGTTTATTTTTATCACCAATTTTTTTTTTTCTTTTTTTTTTTTGAAGTGGCGATTTTTTTATTTTGCCCAGCGGAATCCCTGGACACCATCACTTGGATAAAACATCTATTCTATATTTTGAATGCCGCTTAATCAACCACCAACTCACGATTCCATCGTTTATGGTTCATTAAGTGCCATTCAAAATACCGTATATTACTGTGAATGTTTATTATGCCATCACAACTATACTGTAGTTGTCTGTGGCATACAGTGTTTACCCTGTCCGTCCGTCCGTCTGTCTGTCATTAGACAATTTTCCTTGTCCGGTGAACTACAGTTTTGGGCCGATTCTCTTTATATTCGATATACAGCCCTACCATCAAGTGTAGGAGTGTGTAACGTAAAAATAGTTGCTGTTCCACTGATTCATCCGCAGTTATGCCCCTTTTCAACTCTGAAAATATTATTTTTTCCTTGTCCGGCGAACTACTTCTTCAGTTTTCGGCCGATTCTCTTCATATTCGGTGTTCAGCCCTACCATCAAGTGTTGGAGTGTGTCACGTAAAATTGTTTGCTATCCCACCGATCCATCCGCAGTTATGCCCCTTTTTCGACTCTAAAATTATTTATTCTTTGTCCGGCAAACTACTTCTACAGTTTTTGGCCGATTCTCTTCATACTCCGTATACTTCATACTTCATACTCCCAACCATCAAGTGCAGGAGTGCATAACGTAACAGTTTTAAAAGTTATGCCCCTTTTTCGACTCTGAAAATATGTTTTTTCCAATCACTCAGTGATTGCTATTGTATTCATGAATGCTCAACAGCGGTGGCATTTTGTTTTCCAACCAATTTTCTAATTCTGTATTTATTTGGCCCATCTATATGTGACCTTTCTGTTAAATGGACATAAACCCTAAATCATTTAATTAATCTATTTGTCTGTCCCGTCTGCGTATGACCTTGCTGTTGAATGGACATATACCCAATCAATCAATCAATTAATCTATATTTATTTTTATCAGAATATTAGAATGTCTGCCTTGCTGCATTTCGCTAGTGAAATGCAGCAAGGCAGACATTCTAATATTGATTGATTGGATTCCGATAAAATAGTATTCTTTCCGATAACAACAGAGCTCCAGATAAGCTGCGTATTTGCTTGAATACCCAATTAAAATTGCCAAAAACCCAATTGAAATCAGAAGTAGCGAGTATCAAAAAGCAATAACTATTTTGTGGTACCTTTATCATGCTGCAGAAAACAATAAACAGACCACAAATATAGCACATCTTTCTTATTTTCCATGATAACACTTGGTGAGGCATGGTTGTTGGTCTCTTCCAAGGAGACAATTCTAACAAAATGCCAAGACATGTTTTCATTTCAAAGCAACCCATTCAATAATTGCTGTCTGTTGATGTGTAAACAATAGTGTAGGAATTTTTTATCAAATAATTTTTTTATCAAAGAAAAAAATTGGGGAGGGTGACTTTTTTGTTATTGATGAAAAAATACTTGGGTACATTTAAATATTTTTTTAATTTAATGTTTGTAATAGCCAAAAGTTTGTCGGCAGCAAAACATGGAACAGACAGTAGTTGAGCTGCAATTTGCAGCTCAAATAAGTGAATTTAAAAAAAATTTATCATTTGGAACAAATAATAAGGAAGAAAATCAATAACAAAAAATTGTAAAAAGTAAAATACGCATTTAATTTGAAATACATAACACAAAAAATACAAAACTTATCTGGAGCCCTGGTAGTAATGTTCTATTGGTGTTTTTCAGGTGCCCATCCAAGAAAAGCCAAACAAAGACAGGTACGGTACAGTGAAAGCTCTCTAAACCGCACACCAAGAAAACACATTATAGGAATGAATGGCCTTTTTGTTGAATTTATCGGGGTATAAACTTGGAAAAGTCGCGGGAATACTGGACGATAAATTCAACAAAAAGACCATTCATTCCTTATAATTTCAGCATTTGAAATAAATTAATCAAGAAAATGTGTTTATTTTCCGTTTTTTTTAAGAATTGCGCCTCACTGTTACGGAAAGTAGTTCGGCGTGGGAGTTTACTGGGGTATAAATTTTGGACAGAGACTTGCTACGGGCCAATCAAATGTTAGGGAATTGTGTAAATATTGTTGTGCTGGAATTATTTTATTTTATTTTTGACAAGTTTCTTGTTCATTTATCTCGGGTGATAATGTCTGTTCGTGATCGCATCGCACACAACTATGGCTCAGCATGATCAAATGCCTGATTTGCAGTGAAACCTCTCAAAGCCGGACACCCTGGGGACGTCCCAGGGTGTCCGGTTTAGAGAGGCTTCACTGTACGTGCATTTGTGGATGTGATTAGATGAATGAAGCTGATGACATTTACTACCGGTGCAGACTGATCAGTCTATGGATCGGCAGATACTGGTCATATTTCTTTTGGCATAAATTGCAAAATTAAATTGATTGGACTGGATCTGTAACTTGACACAATATGCAAAGCAGATTGGCTGTTCTTCTAAATCTTTATCAGCGAGTAACAGGGCTCCAGATAAGGAATTAGTAATTGAGTATTGTCACGCCATCATTTCTGAAGCAATTGGGTATTTCAAGATTGTAATTGTGTAAAATAGAATCACACAACTGTTTACACATCACCAGACCGCACTCATTGAATAGTTTGCTTCTAAATGAAAACACATCTTGATATTTCATTATAATTGTCTCATTGGAGACAATTCTAATGAAATACCAAGATGTGTTCTCATGGAAAAATAAGAAAAATATGCTATATTTGTGGTCTGTTTATTGTTTTCTGTAGCATGATAAAGATACCACAAATCTTTCATTGCTTTTTGATACTCACTACTTCCGCTTTCAATTGGGTTTTTGGCAATTTTAATTAGGTATTTACGCACCTTATCTGGAGCGCTGGAGTAACATACATGTACTAAGAGCGAGATATTGAGAATACCAGTCTTCGTTTTTGATTAACCCGTCAACACAGTGCGTATGTGCCGTGAAACACAGTGCCATGAAACATTTTTTATCTCTTGTCAATACGACCTAATCACTGCGTATGAATATGTGCGGTGGCTGGGGTTATTTTTTTGCATTTTAAAGCTATTTGTAGGTGTTGACGGGATAAATAGAATAGTAGGTTAGTGCCGTGAATGGGAAAAATATCTCGGATGGCATGGAAACGGGATGTGCTTGGTAGAGCCTCGCCCATCCTGTTTTCTAAGCCTTGCCAGATATTTTTTCCCATCACAGCACCTACTATTCCCTTAATATATAACCACAGGTTGAAGTAACGGACCGAGGTCTATAAATATATTAAATATGCCTAAAAGCATCAATAAATGAAGAAAAAAAATGAGCTAAACATTTTTTTTTACTCCCTCCATATACTAATATTGAGTATATGGAGGGAGTAAAAAAAATTGTTTAGCTTATTTTTTTCTTCATTTATTGATTAACAGTATGCAGAATTATTATACTGAATTTATTACATTATCACAGCCAAAATGGTCAGCCAATACACAGTCTGATAAAGTACATTATCCCGTCAACACAGTGCGTATATGCCGTGAAACATGCCGTCAAAGGTCATGGTTGTTTGCCATGCAGTTATTAAAATTGCCTAACTGCCATCAGTTAAGCAATTACCTACTAAGTCTAATGCATGACTGTCAAAGAAGACTAACATCTACAAACGTTGCGAATGTAAGGCAGGGATTCCGCTGGGGAAATAAAAAAATCGCCACTTAAAGGAATAACCAATAGGATAAAAATAAGCAATTGGCAATAAAAAATCACAATTTTCTTTTTTTTTTCGAAAATTGTAATTTTTTATCGCCAATTGATCGCCAGCGGAATCCCTGGTAAGGTATCTTCTCTCAGCCAGAGATCCTAAATCTTAGCTTCATTTTCAGGCAAAGCGAAGAAATAAGTACAATAAGAAGGTGGCAACTGAGGATACGTTCACAAAAAAAGGCAAACGTAGGCGACTCGTTTCAAATTCCAAACTGAAAGCCAGAACATGTTCATTCTGCGCAAAAATCTTTCAAACCCGTCCGATGATGAAACGTCACATGCGCTCGCACATGGACACTTCTCACACGTGTAAAGTCTGTAAGAAAGTCTTCTCGGAGATGAGGTATCTCTCCCAACACATGGCGAAGCACAACGGAACGCTATACCGGTGTACGATATGCGATCGCGGGTTCACTCATCGGAGCAATCTGTCGCGACATAAGTTTGTTCACACCGGCGAAAAGCCCCACCAATGTGACCTGTGTGGAAAATGTTTCGCGCAGAAGAACGATCTAGTTGCGCATAAAGTCTCGCACACTGCCATCAAGAAATACCACTGTCCAGTCTGCGACAAGGCGTTTATGTATCGCGCCGGGATGAAGCGACATGAACGGACTCATAGCGATATACGCGCGTATGTTTGCCAAACGTGCGGGAAGTCATTCAAAACTGGTAGTAATCTTAGTCAGCATAAGAAGATTCACACCGGTGGGATGATTAAAGTGAATAAGGTTAATAAGTCACTGAATTTATCAGCGAACATGATACAGCCCGATATGTCATCGTCTATGATGCATTCAGATCACCCTATGCCAATGATGCATCCAGATATGCCGCCGTCCATGGTGCCTTTAGATCGGCATCCGTCCATGGTTGATCCGATACGGCTACCAGTCATGGCACATCAGGAGCGTTTGCCCACCATGTCGCACCAAGAGCGATTACCATCCAGACTGCCGTTAATGGTGTACCCTGATTGCCAACCAACAATGGCTCATCAAGAGAGACCTCCTAGCATGGTCCATCAAGATCGCACAACAACCATGGCCCACCAAGACAGGCCAGCAGCTATGGCACACCAAGAGAGGCCAGCAACCATGGCACACCAAGAGAGGCCAGCAACCATGGCACACCAAGAGAGGCCAGCAGCAATGGCCCATCAAGAGAGGACAGCAACCATGGCTCATCAAGAGAGAGCACCAAACATGGTCCATCAAGATCGCCCAACAACCATGGCCCATCAAGATCACCCAACAACCATGGCCCATCAAGAGAGACCAACAACCATGGCCCACCAAGAGAGACCGACAACCATGCCTCACCCAGATAGACTAACAACCATGGCTCATCAAGAGCACCCAGCTACGATGGCACATCTCGAAAGGCCACAGAATATGAGTCATTTAGACAGGATGCCAGCCATGGCGCATGAAATACCGACGTCCATGGTTCAGCCCGAGGTGGCACAATCCATGGTGCATCATGAGCAAATGTTCTAGGTTTATGGTATTCAGGGATTCCGCTGGGGAAAATAAAAAAATCGCCACTTCAAAAAAAAAAAAAAAAGGAATAACCAATAGGATAAAAATAAACAATTGGCGATAAAAATTACAATTTTCGAAATTTTTTATCGCCAATTGTTTATTTTTATCGCCAATTGCGAAAGTGGCGATCGCCAGCGGAATCCCTGGGTATATCGATGGGCTAGTAACATAAGGTCGTAAGTGCTATGCTTTAGCATAGCAGTTACGACCTTATGTTACTAGACCATCGATATTACAAAGTGTTCTAGGGAGTTTATGAACAAAAGTTAAATGCTTATAGTACATTATGTGTGAATGTTATAGATATGTAGTGAATCGTGAACAATTGTTCGAGAAGCATGGAGAATCATGACAATTGTTCAATCTACATGGAAATGGACATTTATAGTCTACAATTGTAAATATGTATGGTGCATCTGTAATTCATGAACAATTATTCAAGATTTATGGTGATTAATAGAACAAATGTTCAAGATTTGTCCTATTTAATAAAGCAATACTTCAAGATTTATGATCAAATGTTCAAAATGTATGATGAATGATAAATGAAATGTTCCCAATTTATGATAACTGTTAAGAAATGTTCATGATGTATGATCATAAGCAAAAATCTTCAAAATTTATTATGAACTGCAAACAAATCTTGAAGAAATCATAAAGAAACCTTAAATCATAAACAAATCTTCAAGATGTATGGTGAATCATAAGGAAATCTTCAAGATCTATTATGAACTGTAAACAAATCTTCAAGATGTATGGTGAATCATAAGGAAATCTTCAAGATCTATTATGAACTGTAAACAAATCTTCAAGATTTAAGGTGAATCATAAACAAATCTTCCAGATTTATTATGAACTGTAAACAAATCTGCCAGATTTATTATGAACTGTAAACAAATCTTCAAGATTTACTATGAACTGTGGAAGGTGGGTGCAAGCGATGGGTAATTTAACGATCGGGGTTCATCCTTACCGGAATTCCGACTGGAGACCTGGTTTGGCCCTCGCATACGTCTTTGGCATTTTGTATACATGTGACAGTTGAATCTGGTTATACCCCTTATGTGAGTATTACGATTATTCGTAATCCTATTTTAGGGGAAGGGGCCAAGTGACTTTGTGTGGTATGGACCTGCCACCAGGTCAGGTTATTCTAATTTCAGGGCTGAATATATTGTTTCTCGATGTAAATATTCAGTTCTGATTTTGGAATTTTCCGCCCAATGCAGCAGGTTAAAACGAGATCGAACCCGTTTGCCCAGCCTTACATGACCTTAGCTGTTGATAGGCCGTTAAACACCGATAAACAAACAAAAAAACTATGAACTGTAATCAAATATTCAAGATGTATGGTGAATCATAATCAAATATTTAAGATTTATGGTGAATCAGAAACACATCTTCAAGATTTATTTTGAACTGTAAACAAAATTTCAATATTCATGGTGAATCATAAATGATGAACCGTGGTCCTTTGAATACATTTTCAATATTTATAGTGAACCATCAACACATATTTTTATTTGAAGTTACATTTTGAATATATGTTCCACATATATCATGTGCAAAGTGCACCATGAACAAATGTTTCTTGATTTTGGACACCTGGGGCCCGTTTCACTAAGCTTCGTACATGTAAAATGTTTGTAAGTGAAAATTTAGGATCGTCTGTAATTTCAATTGATGGATTTACATTTATTGAGCATAGGCTGCAATATGCCACAATCCAATAATTGTTTACAAGAAAACATTGTTAATGTGCGATTTACAGACTATCATAATTTTGTACTTACAAACATTTTAGTAGTACAAAGTTTAGTGAAACGGCCCCCAGGTACAATGTGTTCTTTTACATACCAGTACATGTACATGGACATTTATTGTGTTTGTTATTAGGTACATTGTAACTAGCTGTGCATTTGCCAAATACACACCTATATAAAAGTAGTAAGATTAGTATTAATCATATTACTTTTAGGGAGTGAGGCTAAGTGACTCTGTAGCCTATTTCATCAACATTGTAAAGTATACTTTAGAAGCAAAGTATACTTTGAGGGAGAAATTTTCAATTTTATGATAAATTTATTAATTTTTTGCCAGGTTTTTTGAAAAAAAATCCAGGCTATTGGATTGGCGAAAGCCGGGCGGGCGGCGGGCGGGCGGCGTCCACAATCAATGTTAAGTTTTCGTGTTTGAGTCCATTTCTTTGTTACTGTACCACCTAGGACCACCAAACTTTCACAGCTTCATAATCAAGGGGTGCCCACCACATATCACTATCCAACATGTTACTTTTTTTTTTAACTTCACCCATTTTTTTCCGGCGTAGTCGACTTAGCCATTTTCAATGTTAAAGTTTTCGCGTTTAATTACAATGTTAAGTTTTCGTGTAAGTCCATTTCTTTGGTACTGTACCACCTAGGACCACCAAACTTTCACAGCTTCATAATCAAGGGGTACCCACCACATATCACTATCCAACATGTTACTTTTTTTTTTGTAACTTCACCCATTTTTTTCCGCGCAGTCGACTAGCCATTTTCAATGTTTAAGTTTTCGCGTTTACAATGTTAAGTTTTTGTGTTTAAGTCCATTTCTTTTGGTACTGTACCACCTAGGACCACCAAACTTTCACAGCTTCATAACCAAGGGGTGCCTACCACATACAACTATCCAACATGTGACCATTTTTTTACCTTCACCTATTATTTCTACGTAATTGACTTAGCCATTTTCAACGTTAACTTTTTAACGTACGTCTGGTTAGAGTTTTTTGGTTAAAACTTTTTCGTTATACTATATCTCTGCAACTGCTTCGCCCATTACCTTGAAACTTCACATGGGTGTTTATCATCATCCATATTTTCATTCTAACCCCCAACCGTGCGGCCCCTGTGCCCAATGTCAAGGTCAAATTACTTTGAATTTTTTTGTTAAAGTTTTTTTGTGTACTATATCTCTGCAACTGCTTCACCCAATACCTTGATACTTCACATGGGTGCTTATCATCATTGTCGCACCTGCTTGCGGAAAGCGCGATCCTGTGCCCTATGTCAAGTTCAAATTACTTTGAATTTTTTTGTTAAATTTTTTTCGTGTACTATATCTCTGCAACTGCTTCACCCAATACCTTGATACTTCACATGGGTGTTTATCATCATTGTCACACCTGCTTGCGGAAAGCGCGATATCGTCAGCATTTTGGCATACGTCCGTCCGTTCGTCCGTGTGTCCGGTTAAAGTTTTTTGGTTAAAGTTTTTCCATCTACTACATGTATATCTATTTTTTTAGTGTCCATGCCTCGCCCCAAGGCGCGACATGCAGGCCACGGCCATCTAGTCTACAAAAAGTGGGTATAATTATGTTATCCAAGTGTATGCTTGGAAAAAACCTGGCCTTCGTGGCTTTGCCTTGTTTCTTGTTATTATACTGAATTTATTACATTATCACAGCGAATTTGGCTGTGATAATGTAATAAATTCAGTATAATAATTCTGCATACTGCATTTGTTAGTTCTATATGAACTAATGCATTTCAGGAAAAATAAATGATTACTCCCTCAAAGTATACTTTGCTAGTAAAGTATACTTTGCAATGTTGATGAAATAGGCTACAGGTGCGGTGAGGACCTGCAACCAGGCCAGGTTATTCTAATTTCAGGGCTGAATATATATTTTTCTGTATTAAATATCCAGTTCTGTTTTTGGAATTTTCCCCCATCACAATGGGTGAAATATGAAATTTGATCCATTAACCCGGCCTAAAGTGACCATAGTTGTTGACAGGCCATTAAACACCAATACAAATAAAACAATAATTACCGAATACATGCTGGCCAATAACATTGATGCTGGCACAGACATGAAACCATTGCTTATAACACTTTCTGAACACATTCTCAAAAGATTTGTACTCAAAATCAGACAGATTGTACCGTCGAGACTGAGCAACCCAGTCTCACTCAACCAATCAAACTTCCTGATTTCGAGCATGAGCACAGAATACGTTTTTTTTTATGAAAATATTCCGTTCTGATTTTGAGATTTGTTCCCCAATGCAGCAGGTTAAATACGGTATCGAACCTGTTAGCCCAGCCTTAAATGACCTCCGCTTGACCCGGCCTTAAATGACCTTAGCTGTTGATAGGCCGTTAAACCCCAACAAACTAAACTAATTTTATTTATATTTATATTATTTGTATTACTTAAACTAGTGATTTGTTGTGCATGGAGTGAATATCTGAGACATCATCTGAGACTTTACTGTATTTAAACGTTTTTATGGATTTTATTATATTGATGGTATGATTCAATATACATGTATAGAAATCCATAAGAAAAACACACACAATTGTCTTGTTGCATTAAACATGTTAAATAATCTCTGCTTCCAGGGTGAAGGCTATTTGTTTGTATATTGTTATTGATTCAACACTACTACTGTCTGTTTCACGAAACATGCCCACATTTAGGTCATATAGACAATGCAAAAACAATATTTTTTTTTAAAATTTAAGAATAAGAATGTGCCTTCTTTTTATTTCGTGAAATTTGGTCAAATATTGATTTTATTACGAAAAATTAGTTCTGTATGGGAATTTAACATGGGAAAAAAAGAGGTGGAGTACCTGAAGGAGGAGTCGAAAAAAATAATAATTGGAAATTGATTTTGAAATCTGGCTAGATAGCTTGGAAATTATCTAACTAAGAAAACAAAAGTTACATTTTGAAAATCGGTCAACTATTTATGAAATTAGAAACATTTCCCCATGTTAAATCCCCATAGACATGTTCAAAGATATCTATGGGGATTTAGCATGTGGAAATTGTTTTTTTCGCAATAAAATCAACATTGGACCAACTTTCAGGAAATAAAAAGTAGGCTCATTCTTAAATTTTGCTATAATTTAATATTATCAAAAAATGTATTGTTTTTGCATTATTTATATAGCCGTGAAATTTGGGCAGGGTTCGTGAAACAGACAGTACATTATTATGTACCCTGAACATATAGTAACCACCCTGTCCGTGGACCATGCTCCAGATAAGCTGCATATTTGCGTAAATACCGAATTAAAATTGCCAAAAACCCAATTGAAATCAGAAGTAGCGAGTATCAAAAAGCAATAACAAATTTGTGGTACCTTTATCATGCTACAGAAAACAATAAACAGACCACAAATATAGCATATTTTTCTTGTTTTCAATGAAAACACATCTTGGTATTTCTTTAGAATTGTCTCCAAGGAGACAATTCTAATGAAATGCCAAGACATGTTTTAATTTCGAATAAACTATTCAATAATTGCTGTCTGTTGATGTGTAATCAGTAGTGTGATTTTATTTTATCCAATTAAAATATTGAAATACACAATTGCTTCAGATATGATGGAGTGAAAATACTCAATTTACTAATTCCTTATCTGGAGCCCTGATGGACATTTGACCATCTGTTCATCCCAGATTTGTGTTATAAGTTTGCGGCTAATTATCTCTTTGTGCCCTGTATGCGATAGCAAGGGGGACATATTTCGTTGCTCTTGAGGTTCCGTACATCCATCGATACGTCCGTCTGTCCGTGTATATTTACGTCAAAAAGTTTGTAAGAGTTTCTGCAACATGTAATATCTTCAATATTACACAAAGGATTGCTTCGATACCTGAACATTTGTCACACACTTGTGCCACCATTAACACGACCTTGACATTGGTCACCTTCGAAATATCACTGAAACACTTAGCCATTGTGTTGCGTCGAAAAGTTTGTGACTGTTTCTCCAACATGTAATAACTTCAATATTATGCGAATGATTGCTTCGATACTTGAATCACCTGAACATTTCTCACACACTCGCGCCATCATTAACACGACCTTGACCTTGGTCATCTTTCAAATGTCGCTGAATCATTAAGCCGTAATATCTTGAATATTACTTGAAGGATTGCTTCGATACATGGACAGTTGAATCACCTGAACATTTCTCACACATTCGCACCACCATTAACACTACCATTAACACGACCTTGACCTTTGTCACCTTCTAAATGTCGCTGAAACTCTTAGCCATTTTTTTAAATCAAAACGTTTGTAACTTTGTATACTTTCCTTAACCCTTTCACCCCTAAGTAACTGGAATGGATGTTGATATGTTAATTTTGCATCCAAACCAACCATCACAAATGGTTTTCAGACTTGTCCATTTGTGAAAAGGGGATATTTTTATTCTCAAAAATATGAAGATTACTTTCAAAAAGTGCAGATCCTGATGAGACGGCTCGTCACGAGCCGGCTAATCTGGATCTGCACTGTTTGCATAAACGCTATAGCGGGCTTTCGGTTTCAAAGGGGTAAGAAATGAAGAAAATAAAAAAGACATACTGGTAAATTATGATACCTGTAAATCAGCGTCTTACATGGAATGTTCTACATCTCAGAATGATGATGACGTGGGTGGTTGGTCAGGTGACGCGACGGAGTAAATTAACGGTGGGGTTCCTACTTATAGGAATCACGATTTTCCTGATTTGGCCCTCCGGTACATTTTTATATTTGGCTCTTTGGTTACCTGGGAGTTGAATTGGGTTATTGCCCATTATAAAAGTAGTAAGATTATTACTGATCCTACTGCTTTTGGGAGGGGGCCAAGTGTTTCTGGTGTGGCGAGGACCTGACATCAGACAGGATTATTCTGATTTCAGGACTGAATATATAGTTATTGTAAATATTCAGTTCTGATTTTGGGATTTTCACCCTGTTTCTACATGTACTTGAACATGTACATGTACTTGTACAGGTAATATATGGGATTTAGTACTAAACCCATTGACCCGGCCTTAAATGACCTTAGCTGTAGGCCGTTAAACCCCAACATACAAACAAACTCGGATGATGACATTATATTGGTGTTACATTTCTAAAGTTGTTCATTATCATATGATACATGTGCATGTCAGGCCCGTATGCAGAGGGGGTGCGACGGGTGCGTACGCACCCCCTTAACCCTTTCACTCTTAACCTGCAGGCATGTATAGTGGTTTTGGCAAACAGTGTAGATCCAAATGAGCCGGCTCGTAACAAGCCGTCTCATCAGGATCTGCACTTTTTGCAATTAATTTTTATAATTTTGAGAACAAAAACACCCCATGTTCATAAATGGACTGGTCTGAAAATCATTTTGTGGTGATTTAGATTGGTTGCAAAATTAACAAATTAAAATCCATTCCAGTTACTTAGGGGTGAAAGTGTTAATCTACCGAGGTCTGTCCGTGGATGTGCAAAAACAATGTTTAGCCCTTCGCGCCGTCGATAACGCACCCCCCTAAATTAATTCCTGCGTACGGGCCTGCATGTAGTAGGAATTATTAGTTTAAATTATGTATTAGATATTGTTAACAATTAGACCACTTACACACAAAAATTGTCATCTGCTGTTGCTATATATCTAGCCTTATTTCTCAATAAAAAACATGGTTTGACAGCACTTTTGAATCATTTCCAATGGAAATGATTCTAAAGTGCTGTGAAAGCATGTCTGAAATGATTCTAAAGTGCTGTGAAAGCATGTTTTTGTTGATAGAAATGGAAAATAAACAGCAGACAACAAAAAATAATATAGCGGTGTAAGGGTAACTAACTAAGGATAGCTAACTATTTTAAATAATAAATCACATGTATGAATTGCATCTGTTAAATAAATGCATTTAAGTAGTACAATAAACTTGATCACAATTCAGATTTTTGTAAAAATGATTTTGTTTTAGAAATCAAGTACCGGTGGCACTAGAATTATGTTTCCAAAATTCCATAGCAGATGCAAAAATACTGCATTTGCTATGTAATATTTCCAGCACAAAAATATTTACACAATTCCCTAACATTTGATTGGCCCGTAGCAAGTCTATGTCCAAAATTTATATCCCAGTAAACTCCCACGCCAAACTACTTTCCGTAACCGTGAGGCGCAGTTAAATTAATTCTTAAGAAAACGGAAGATAAACATATTTTCTTGATGAATTTATTTCAAATGCTGGAATTATAAGGAATGAATGGCGTTTTTGTGGAATTAATCGGGGATATAAACTTGAAAAAGTCGCGGGAATACTGGACGAGGCCTTCCGGCCTTCGTCCAGTATTCCTGCGACTTTTCCAAGTTTATACCCCGATAAATTCCACAAAAACGCCATTCATTCCTATAATATTTATCATCTTTTGATTCATTTATAAAACAGTTTTAGCAATACATGCGTGTGTAATACATGTGTAATTAATGTATTGATGTGTTTGAACACGCAGGTGGAAGACTCAGACCTGCGACACTAAAAAGTGCCAATCACATTACCCCACCCACCTGGTATTGTACTGTACATTAAGATTAGTGGGTGGCAGGTGGGAGCATGTGATGGGTAATTTAACGAGCGGGGTTCATCCTTACTGGAATTCCGACAGGAGACCTGGCTTGGCCCTCACATACATTTGGCATTTTGTATGTGACAGTTGAATCTGGTTATACCCCTTATGTGAGTATTAGGATTATTCAATTTTCTCGATGTAAATATTCCATTCTGATTTTGAGATCCCCCCCTCCCCCAATGCAGCAGGTTAAAATGAGATCGAACCTGTTTGCCCGGCCGTAAAACCCCAACAAACAAACAAACAAACAAACAAAACCCCAACAAACAAACATTTTTTTTACTCCCTCCATATCTCCATATAGACTCCATATGGAGTCTATATGGAGGGAGTAAAAAAAAAATAGCTTTTTTTTTCTTCATTTATTGATGCTTTTAGGCATATTTAATGTATTTATAGACCTCGGTCCGTTACTTCAACCTATGTCTGATCATTGATGGACATACATGATTAGAGCACTGGAATGAACGATATCTGACTCCCTGGAGGCTGTTTCACTAAACTTTGTACGACTAAAATGTTTGTAAGTGCAAAATTATTATAGTCTGTAAATTTCACATTAACATTGTTTTCTTGTAAAAGATTATTGGATTTACATTTATTGAGCATAGGCTCAATAAATGTAAATCCATAAATTGAAATTTACAGACGATCTTAAATTTGCACTTATGAACATTTTAGTCGTAAGAAGTTTAGTGAAACGGGCCCCAGAGATCTCCTCCCATGTATTGTTCTTTCTAACTGACAGCCGCATCGCCAGGCAGAGGCATGGAAGCCAGGGCTTCCAGCTAATTTTGTCTTTTTTTTAATATAATATATACATGTATCATAATTATATTATATTATAATTATTGTTGTTTTTGTGATAAAATATTAAATGTTGGTTGCGAATGGTAACCCTTGCAATCTACTTCCATAACATCCGTAGCCGGAGAGGCTAAGGACGGTATGGGAGTAGATTGCAAGAGTTAACATTCGCAACTAATTAAATTTGATAAATATTTGCCTGGAAAAAAAACAATGTAGAATGTAAAATATATTTCAACTTTATATAATTCCAGCACAAAAATATTTACACAATTCCCTAACATTTGATTTGCCCGTAGCAAGTCTCTGTCCAAAATTTGTATGCCAGTAAACTCCCACGCCGAACTACTTTCTACAGGTGCGCTGTCAGTGCTGTCAATGTAAACAAATGGCTGCCGTCTGTCAAAATAAACACATTTTCTAAATAAACACATGAATTTATTTCAAATGCTGGAATTAATAGGAATGAAGGGCCTTTTTGTGGAATTTATCGGGGATATAAACTTGGAAAAGTCGCGAGAATACTGGACGAGGCCTTCCGGCCTTCGTCCAGTATTCCCGCGACTTTTCCAAGTTTATACCCCGATAAATTCCACAAAAAGGCCCTTCATTCCTATAATAAATGTCTCTGTACTGTTTTTGTATGTTTACAAATACATGTATGTACTTAAAGTTTCTTAAACATGTGTTTTGTACATATCTGCATGCAGAATGTTTTCTCTTAAAATATTATTAGTATATTGTTACTTTATAAGTATGTATATTTGCATGCATAGAATATATTCCATACTTGGACATGCTGGTGAGTGAGGAAATGTAACTTACAACATGTGCGACCAGCGCTGGCTGGTCAGGGCCCACATTCCTTATCTGGAGCCCTGTGTTAGAACAAATTGTTCAATATTGACAAAACGTCATCCATAGCTTCAACATATTGGGAGTTATTCCATTGTAACTCGCGGGTAGCAGATCGAGTAACACGAGTACCAATGGGACAAGCAGAGTTCCAACTCGAGTTGTGTGTGGTGGTCGGGCGAATGCGTAAATTAACGGTATGGGTTCCTCCTTATTGGAATCACGATTTGCCTGGTTTGGCCCTCAGGTACGTTTTTATCTTTGGCTCTTTAGTTACCTGGGAGTTGAATTGGGTTATTGCCCATTATAAAAGTAGTAAGATTATTACTGATCCTACTGCTTTTGGGAGGGGCCAAGTGATTCTGGTGTGGCGAGGACCTGGCATCAGATCAGGATTATTCTGATTTCAGGGCTGAATATATAGTTTTGTTATTGTAAATATTCAGTTCTGATTTTGGGATTTCCCCCCCCCCCCCTCATTTGTACATGTACTTGATATATGGGATTTAGTACTAAACCCATTGACCCGGCCTTAAATGACCTTAGCTGTTGATAGGCCGTTAAGCCCCAACAAACAAACAAAACAAACAAATGTAATCCGCAATCAATCAAAATTAATTTGTATTCACCACAGCAATAATGGGGCTGTGGGTGGGTGGAAGAGCATTAGTGTTGCTGTCAGATGCTCAATTCTGTATATGGGTGGGAGCACGTGAAGGGCAATTTAACGATCGAGGTTCATCCTTACCGGAATGCCAACTTACATGGTTTGGCCCTCATGTACAGTTTCGACATTCTGATACTGGAGAGCTAAATCCTGTTATCCCCATTAAAAAAGTAATAAGGTTAGTGCTGATCATATTACTTTTGGGTTTACTATAGGAATGAATGGCCTTTTTGTGGAATTTATCGGGGTATAAACTTTGAAAAGTCACGGAAATACTGGACGAAGGTCGGAAGGCCTCGTCCAGTATTCCCGCGACTTTTCCAAGTTTATATCCCAGATAAATTCCACAAAAAGACCATTCATTCCTTATAATTCCAGCATTTGAAATAAATTCATCAAGAAAATGTGTTTATTTTCCGTTTTCTTAAGAATTATTTTAACTGCGCCTCACGGTTACTGAAAATAGTTTGGCGTGGGAGTTTATTGGGATATAAATTTTGGACAGAGACTTGCTATGGGCCAATCAAATGTTAGGGAATTGTGTAAATATTGTTCTGCTGGAATTATAGCTAAGTGACTGGTGTGGAATGGACCTGGCACTAGGTCAGGATATTCTAATGTCAGGGCTAAGTATATATTTTTCTGTAAATATTGAGTTCTGATGTTGGGAATTGGCCTTTGGTCGGGTCTCAAATTACTTTAGCTGTTAATAGGCCGTTAAACTGTACACTAATACTCAATAAATCAAAGCTGTAAAAGAAAGAACCATTCTCAAATAAGATGGGTTTATATAGCCTGATTTTAGAAAATTTGAAAGTGTATTCACAGAAAAGCGACACATGTTTCTTTACAAAAAGTATCCCTTTAACAAGCTATAATATATACCTGCAATATTTGGAAACATTCTACTTATTTTCAGATTGAAAGCTACTCTTTTTTAGAATACTACTAGTCAAAAAACAGCATAGCCAATTCTATTCGAATTACCGCAGAGTGAAGATGTTGAAGAACTGTATATTTCGTGGCTGTGACTGGAGAAATGTGGCTTATGGCACTTGCGATCAGTTTAGATCCAGATCAGCCTATGCATCCGTGCAGTCTGATCAGGATCTGCACTGAACGCCATTCAGTTTGTGAAACACCTGTCCTGAACCTAATGGACAGTATAGAACAGTATCAAGCTGCATCAATGTACTAGTAGACCTGTAGCCGATTCCACCAACGGTGCAAAGTATACTTTTCTAGCAGAGTATACTTTGAGGGAGTTTTCATTTATTTTTCCCGAAATGAATTATTTTGTATAGAACTTACGACTGCATATTTGCAGAATTATTATAGTGAATGTATTACATGATCACAGCCATTTTGGCTGTGATCATGTAATAAATTCAGTATAATAAAAATTAATAAATTTTATCCTTAAATTGAAAATTTCTCCCTCAAAGTATACTTTGCTAGATAAGTATACTTTGCAATGTTGGTGAAATAGGCTACAGGGATCAGACTGATTATACAATCCATAAGCCCCATTTCTCCAGTCACAGCCACATTTAACATGTGCTATGTGCCGAATTGTACTTATGTCAAAACTTATTTGGCATTATGATTGAAACCTTGACTGATAGAAAATTTGTGTAACCCACTGTAAATAAAACCTATTATTATTACTGACAGTGGAGTTGATTTACTCATACTTAGTGTGTGGGTGGCAGGTGGGAGCACGCGATGGGTAATTTAACGATCGGGGTTCATCCTTACCGGAATCCCGACTGGAGACCTGGTTTGGCCCTCACATACGTCTTTGGCATTTTGTATGTGACAGTTGAAACTGGTTATACCCCTTATGTGGTGAGTATTACGATATTCGTAATCCTATTTTAGGGGAAGGGGCCAAGTGACTTTGGTGTGGTATGGACCTGGCACCAGGTCAAGTTATTCTAATTTCAGGGCTGAATATATTTATTCTGATTTTGGGATTTTCCCCCCAATGCAGCAGGTTAAAATAGGATCAAACCCGTTTGCCCGACCTTACTTGACCTTAGCTGTTGATAGGCCGTTAAACACTAATAAACAAACAAACAAACATGCTTAGTGTTACTCTTGGGATCGTATCTAGTTATTTCCCTTTGTATGTATATTTATAGAGATCCGGCATGTATTTTAGCATTTAATTATTACTGAATAGTACAAAATATTAAATTGCGAACTGTTTACAATAAAATTAATAAGTGTGTTAGGGAAAATATGAGCCTGGCAAATAAAATGTAACGCAGTCCCGGATCAGATTGTGCAGATATGTCAGGGGAGTTGGAACAGGTCCGGCAGGTCCGGCGACTACCTGATCAATATGGTTGGGCGAATGAGACGGCGTAAATTAACGGTATGGGTTCCTCCTTATAGGAATCATGATTTGCCTGGTTTGGCCCTCAGGTACGTTTTTATCTTTGGCTCTTTTGTTACCTGGGAGTTGAATTGGGTTATTGCCCATTATAAAAGTAGTTGGAATATTACTGATCCTACTGCTTTTGGGAGGGGCCAAGTGATTCTGGTGTGGCGAGGACCTGGCATCAGATCAGGATTATTCTGATTTCAGGCTGAATATATAGTTTTGTTATTGTAAATATTCAGTTCTGATTTTGGGATTTTCCCCCCATTTGTATATGTACTTGAATATGTACATGTACTTGTACAGGTAATATATGGGATTTAGTACTAAACCCATTGACCTGGCCTTAAATGACCTTAGCTGTTGATAGGCCGTTAAACCCCAACAAACAAACAAACAAACCAGATCAATCATTTTGACAACGAATGTTTTTAATGAAATATTTGTAAATAATATACATGTATACAAAAAAATACTGTCAGCAATATAAATATTTTTTCTGCATTTTGGGTGGGTAGCGGCGGGACCCACTAGATTCGCCGGACCAATCTTATGATGCTCCCGGTGCCCCTGTATGCACAGGTTGAAGTAACGGACCGAGGTCTATAAATACATTAAATATGCCTAAAAGCATCAATAAATGAAGAAAAAAATAAGCTAAATTTTTTGTTTACCCCCTCCATATACTCCATTATAATGGAGTATTTGGAGGGGGTAAAAAAAAATAATTATGCTATGCAATGGGTAATTTAACGATCAGGATTCATCCTTACCAGTATCCGAAATGGAGACCTGGTTTAGCTCTCAGGTACCTCTTTGGCATTCTGGTATGTGAGGGTTTAATCTGGTTATACCCTTATAAGAGTACTTCATCTGAGATATTTTCTGGCAAAATAAACATTCATTCACTTTTACCCCACGTATTGATTGGATTTATTATACATTTTATATCAGACGTAAATTTCCACACTGATATCAGGGTCGATAACCGTGTTTCCTTAAAATGTTAATGGACATTACTATTTTATTATCTGTATTTATTTTTTGATGTGCATCATACTTTATAATCAGTCGAAAATATTTTTTTTCTTCAGAACACGCATTTAATTAGTATAAAAAATGAAAAATGTCATGCCTCATTTGCATATGAAAATAGCCTGATATCACCGCGAGCAGTAAAATAAATATTACTAAATGATTTTATCTGTATAGGGAGCACTCGTAATTTTTAGAACTGGTGAAATAGTGATACAATTATACACTTATTTAATTCCTGTAAAGAACAGTTTGTGCCTACTGAGTGGGCATTACCTGTAATGTATGTATAGACCTTTGTCATTTACTTCAACCTGTGGATATACCATGTTTGCTTGCCGCACTTTCCCTGTCATGCAGGCAGATCGAGGCTACAATGGTTGCCCCCTATTCCATGAAAACCTATTTGTCTGGAGTATTTTAGCAGAGCGAAAAGTAACCTTACAGCGTAGCCACAGGTCAGCTTGCGCATACGCGCAGTTTGTTGAGAGCATACACTGATCGTCATTCCGTCAATTGAACATTGTCTATGTCATTGTATGCAAAACAACAAGCGGAGACTATTGTCTACGTTTAGTCTAGGATAATGCGACAATGGATACTCACGATGATAAGGTGAATCCCAGATTCGAAGATGAGCTCGGTGATGACTTTGAAACATCCAGTACAAACCCGTGTCCGTGATACTTGACATATACAATTATATATATATAAATATATCAAAAAGTGTAGCACATAATTATATGTCAAAGGGCGAGGAAAATGCGTTTCCGGCCACGGAACTAGAACCCCGGACCTCTAAGCGATCAAACTAATCGGGCACGAATACACACCTTCTCCCCCATAGTGAGTTATGTACTGTAACATACTTCCCTGCCAAATTGAAATTCGTCCCCGAATTCTATATTTAATTCGTCTCGGAATTGTCCATTCCCACAGTCCCTCGGTGGGCGCCAAATGTCACAAGATGAGAAAAAATGTGCCCGACCCTGGACCTCTTGTTTGCAATGCCATCGCTCTACTGACTGAGCTAACCGGGCACAGATACAAAGTTCCTCTCCATATGAGTGAAACACCGTGACACGTATAATCAGAGGATACATGAAAGCCATAGTTCATAATGATGTTTGAAGCATACGTGTGTACATGTTCGTCAAATTCGTTCAGCACCTGGCATCCACACCTTCGTTTGAAAAATAACGTCATAAAGCGACATTAGCATACATCATAACAAAGTGTTCAAATTTTATTACATGTATTTTAAAATGGCGAACATCTTGTATTTATGAAAATGGCTTAAACTATCACGTTAAACGTCCCACATGCATATCTGTTATACAACCTGTACATGGACAAATTGGTAACCCAATACGTTTGTACAGGCAGATCGTACGTACATGCATAACAGGCATGTGTCAAGACATTCACAACATTATTGAAGATCTTTGGAAATGGCGGCCATCTTCAAATTATTCAAATTGGTTTCTCCTTGCAGGTGATGGGTAAGAATTGCTTAGATTACCAGTTAATGCATGTATTATATTGTCATGTGTTTTCGTATACATGTACATATTGTTTCTGTGATACAATATAGGCAATCATGTATGCTAATGACATTCGGCGGCCATCTTGGATTTGTGCAAATTGGGTTCAACTTGCAGTTGTTGGATATACAGTCCATACATTATCAGTTACTGCATTTGTGATATTTACATGTGTTATCACATACATTTTGCTTCTGCAATACAATACATATAGGAAAGCATGTATTTGTATAACATTCGGTGGCCATCTTGGACTTATGCCAATTGGGTTCAACTTGATGGATATACATTCCTTAGATTATCAGTTATCGCAAAAAATTATTTGCATGTACTTCACGTATATATTGCTTCTATAATCCAATATATTGCATTATAAAGATGGCATATTATGATGGCTGTCTTGGATTTCCAGACCCTGATAGCATTCAACCTAAGAAATAATCCTTCCAGTAGGTGTGGTCTGCTACAATTAGCGAAAATGTAATACCATTAGCTTAATTTCCCCCACAGAAACACTGAGTTTTATGTTGTCCAAGATGGCAGGAGGCCAACACACAACACATGATATACTAAAATTAGTGAGTATATACAAATAATTCCAGCACAAAAATATTTACACAATTCCCTAACATTTGATTGGCCCGTAGCAAGTCTCTGTCCAAAATTGATATCCCAGTAAACTCCCACGCCGAACTACTTTCCGTAACCGTGAGGCGCAGTTAAAATAATTCTTAAGAAAACGGAAATGATGAATTTATTTCAAATGCTGGAATTATAAGGAATGAATGGCCTTTTTGTGGAATTTATCGGGGATATAAATAAACTTGGAAAAGTTGCGGGAATACGGGACGAGGCCTTATTTGATACATTTGCTACATTTCGTTTGTTTCGTTAGTGCAATCCAACAACTTTGTGTACGGTACCAACAAAAAATTGACCGCTTTTCTGAGGGCCGCGGGTGACTTATAAATATCACCGTCTCTCGCAATCAGTTAAGGAGGATATTGCGAAACATATTGAAACATACTCGCAAATTAAGTACAAATCGCGCGCCACAATAAAAATGCAGAAACCGCTGTGTATATTTAATGTTGTACAATGTTACCCCACTCACCTATTTTTGGGCAGAAATTTCAACACGACTGAATTTCTTGGAATTGTTTTCATGAAAATATGAGGCACACAGGCTTTGCTATCATTTCCTGAAAATTATTCCAAAGTGTGGGCATAAACACCTCAAATTTTCGCTACAAATGCCCGAAATTACCTTAAAATTTGACGCGAAACAGTACCGGAGAGACAGCATAACAGGCGCCATTTTCCAATATGTCAAAATCAACCAGAGCTAACATTGAGTTTCGTGGCATTATGAAATACCCTAACAAATACACCTAGTCAAGCCTCACGAGATCAAGCAATATGCATTAACCTATTTTTCTAGACACACTGGTGTCACGTGCAGGGTCGGTACTGCAATATATAGAAAATCGTCCACCCCCTTTTTAGCTCGACTATTCGAAGAATAAATAGAGCTTATGTTGTCACCCCGGCGTCGGCGTCGGCGTCGGCGTCACCGTCACCGTCACGCCTTGGTTAAGGTTTTTAGTCAACCTTGTATATGGAATACTACTGGCCCTACACCCATCATACTTGGAAAACTTCATCTCCTAGTGATGTACATCAATAACCCCTGATCTATATTTGACTTTGACCTACATTTCCTCTTGAATTACTTAGTTAAATCCCCTTGGTTAAGGTTTTTAGTCAACCTTGGTTAAGGTGTTTAGTCAAGTTTGTACATGGAATACTATTGGGCATACAGACACCATACTTGGACAACCTTTTCTCATAGGGATGTACATCAATAACCCCTGGTCTATATTTGACCTTGACCTACATTTCCTCTTTAATTACTTAGTTAATTCCCCTTGGTTAAGGTTTTTAGTCAAGCTTGTATATGGAATACTCCTGGCCCTACACCAACCATACTTGGACAACTTTATCTCCTAGTGATGTACATCAACAACCCCTGACCTATATTTCACTTTGACCTACATTTAACCTTGAATTACTTAGTTAATTCCCATTGGTTAAGATTTTTAGTCAACCTTGGTTAAGGTTTTTAGTCAAGCTTTCTACATGGAATACTATTGTGCATACAGACACCATACTTGAACAACCTTTTCTCATAATGATGTACATCAATAACCCCTGATCTATATTTGACCTTCACCTACATTTCCTCTTGAATTACTTAGTTAATTCCCCTTAGTTAAGGTTTTTAGTCAACCTTGTAAATGGAATTCTTCTGGCCCTACACCAACCATAATTGGACAGCTTTATCTCCTAGTGATGTACATCAACAACCCCTGATCTATATTTGCCCTTGATCTGCATTTAACCTTGAATTACCTAGTTAATTCCCCTTGGTTAAGGTTTTTAGTCAACCTTGGTTAAGGTTTTTAGTCAAGCTTGTACATGAAATACTATTGTGCATACAGACACCATACTTGGACAACCTTTTCTCATAGGGATGTACATCAATAACCCCTGATCTATATTTGACCTTGACCTACATTTTCTCTTCAATTACTTAGTTAATTCTCCTTGGTTAAGGTTTTTAGTCAAGCTTGTATATGGAATATTCCTGGCCCTACACCCACCATACTTGGACAACTTCAACTCCTAGGGATGTACATCAATAACCCTTGATCTATATTTGACCTACATTTGACCTTGACCTACATTTCCTCTTGAATTACTTAGTTAATTATCTTTGGTTAAGGTTTTTAGTCAACCTTGGTTAAGGTTTTTAGTCAAGCTTTCTACATGGAATATTATTGTGCATACAGACACCATACTTGGACAACCTTTTCTCATAGCGATGTACATCAATAACCCCTGATCTATAGTTGACCTTGACCTACATTTCCTCTTGAATTACTTAGTTAATTCCCCTTGGTTAAGGTTTTTAGTCAAGCTTGTATATGGAATACTACTGGCCCTACACCCACCATACTTGGACAACTTCATCTCCTAGTGATGTACATCAACAACCCCTGATATATATTTCACCTTGACCTATATTTCCTCTTCAATTACTTACTTAAGTCACCTTGGTTAAGGTTTTTAGTCAACCTTGGTTAAGGTTTTTACTCAAGCTTGTACATGGAATACTATTGTGCATACAGACACCATACTTGGACAACCTTTTCTCATAGGGATGTACAATGTACATCAATAACCACTGATCTATATTTGACCTTCACCTACATTTCCTCTTCAATTACTTAGTTAATTCTCTTTGTTTAAGGTTTTTAGTCAACCTTGGTTAAGGTTTTTAGTCAAGCTTGTATATGGAATACTATTGTGCATACAGACACCATACTTGGATAACTGTTTCTCATAGGGATGTACATCAATAATCCCTGACCTATATTTTACCTTCACCTACATTTAACCTTGCATTACTTGGTTAATGTTTATAGTCAAGCTTGTATATGGAATACTCCTGGGCCTACATCAACCATACTTGGACAACTTCAACTCCTAGTGATGTACATCAATAATCCCTGACCTATATTTGACCGTGACCTACTTTTATCCTTGGATTACTTAGTTATTTCCCCTTGGTTAAGGTTTTTAGTCAAGCTTGTATATGAAATACTCCTGGGCCTACAGCAACCATACTTGGAAAACTTCATCTCCTAGTGATGTACATCAATAACCACTGACCTATATCTGTCATTGACCTACATTTAACCTTGAATTACTTACTTAATTTCCCTTGGTTAAGTTTTTTAGTCAACCTTGGTTAAGGTTTTTATGCAGGCCGCAGCCACCTTCTTTGTCAAGCTATGTGTACATCGACAACCCTCGTAGTCGAGCTATGCTGTTCTCCTACAGCTCTTGTTATATGTCATCTCCCTTGAGATGGTATATTATGTCACTGAAATTTCTAGGTTAGACCACACCAAATAGTTTTACTATATAGTTTAACCGAATGCCATCCAATAAGGACAGTCTCTCCTACTGTCACTATTAGTATGGATGCTGTGGGACCTACTTGCACATGACATACCAGTCTATACTGGTTCTGTATGAATTAAACAATAGGTTCACTTACTCCAAAGAAAGAAAAATCCAATCTCGTCATATCCCCCAATATTGTTTACAACTTTTGGCCACGGACACTCTGTTTACATCACGTGACCAACAGGTTCAGTGTTTTCTTTTAAATGCTACAAGTATGCTGAAAACTGGTGTTAAAAGCACCCCAAAATGTTCCTCAAGTGCAAATGGGTAGTAATGGATCAGGATTTGCTAACTGTGACCTCAAAACGCCCGCACTATTTGTTTATACCGGAGTACTTCTGCGATTGCGCGCCAGTTGGTATCCTCTAACCTTTATTGGGGCAGCCATATTTTCGTGCTACGCCTAAATGGCGAGTACGACCAAGAAAATAGTGCCTTGTGCCAACTTATCATATGGCGTTTTTGGTCTGTCTTGCTTTATATCTAAAACTGTACATATATACTATTCTCTATAGTTTTCACAGTGTTGGGCTCAGTTTATCAGTTAAATTCTTGAAAATGCGAATCAATACATTTCGTACGTATGAAAACAGCAGCTATTACCTTTATGTAGCAGCTAGTGACCAGTTATAGCCGCCAGTTTCGTATAATGGCACCGGTGAAATTTATAAATATTACACTTTCTGCTGATTAAAATTGATTGTTTAATTATCATTTTCTTCTTGCTTTTATTATTTTAATCAGATTTTACATCGTATTAATTGATAAATGCTCATTCCAGGGCCATCTGACCTGATCAGAAATGGGCAAAATAGGAATTGAGGGTGTGTTGTGACAAACAAATAATCGAGTTTCAAACAATAATTTATTTCAGAGAAAAAATAAGGATGGGATTTTGTTTGCACCACATGATAGTACATTTGCCTCTGTGTGATGATTGAGAAAACATGCAACTTTCAATCTCTAGTTCTGCAAGTGACATGCACGGCATGGTTTTAAAGAGAAAATTTTACCTCAGAATTTAAAGCGGCTGCACTGAGATATTTCACATTTCTGCATAGGTAAGGAGCGCTAATAGAGCAGCATATTTATGTTTATGTAAAAGCTTCTAGTGTGCCTTGGTCACAAATGTATAACGCATATTGCTGTCTGCCCACTTATTTGGAATATTGTATTAAATACATGCTGTCCGAGGGCGTGAAATTGTTAATTTTAAATTAACTGCCCCCTTAGTTCTCGCAGTTAGGTAGCAGGTAACTCTGGGAGTTTCAAATAGTAATAATTTATTCTCGAGAAAACGTATAGATGGGAATGGGTTTGCACCATCACAGTACATTTGCCTCTGGATGATGATTGAGCAAATATGCATCTTTCAGTCTCTAGTTCCGCAAGAGATCAGTTTTTGTGGAGATAACATATTTCAGTACTTTCAGTCACTTGATTACCCCGAGCTGCGCACTGTCCCGTGATACCAATTTCAACACTCAGGCGGCCATCAAAGGAAATCAGATTACATAGGAAAACCGTTACTACGGATTAAATTACTACATTTGATAAATTGACAATGATTCTGCAAAATTGCCACATCTGATTTGTCAAAAGATGTTGAACCTTGACCGTCAACGTAGCTGGGTCTAAACAATTTTGGATAATCAGTTAACTACATTATATGTGTTTCCAATAATACTTCGAAAAAATATATCGGACTATGAAATTGATAAATATCTACACTGGTATTGACAACACTCGGGGCATAATGATAAATATGCTGGATAAAGTTCAATAACGCCACCAGCATCAATCATGGTATACAAGTATCACCATTATCCATCATCAGTATGCCCCCCCCCCCCCCCCCCCCCCCCCCCCCCCCACCCCCCCCCCCCCCCCGTATCCACCATTACGTCCCATTTGGCGCATTATTAAAAAATTCTACCATTACGCCATTTAGTGACACCACCAAAGGGGTATGACTAAAGTGCGCATTGGAGATTGTTTGGGCGCATTGGGCGCATTGGGCGCATTAGAGATTTCGCGGCGCATTGGAGTTTTATATGTTATATATCTTCTTAATAAAAACATTAAATTAATTGTTTTCTTCTTATATATAATATATGTTACATATCTATAACATACATTTAAGTCATGGTGAATGCGCATGTGTAAAGTTTATTTTTTATAAATTTTAGAAAAATGCCTACCAAAATATAATATATGGCCTAGCTCAGCGCATTGCAGATTTCGGGGCGCATTGGAGTTTTATATGCTATATATCTTCTTAATAAAAACATTAAATTGAGTGTTTTCTTCTTATATATGAGCCGCGTCGCGAGAAAACCTGTCTTTTGGAATCTGACGACGTCACAAGATATGACGTCGTGAACTTAGCTGAAGTAATTTCCGCCGAGATTTCCATTTATCGACGTTTGTCAGACCGCCATGTTAGGTTTGTTCCGTGGTGTTAAAAATTATCTAACGAACAGAACAACGTACCTCGATTTTTATTCGAAACGGGCATATCTTATATTATGTTTGTATTAACAATAATGGCGTAAGGATAATTGTCTTTTATTATTTTGCTATTGGTATCCTATAAAAATGTTTGTCTGTTGACGTGTGTTTTTTTATGTTCCTTTATTTTCACATAATATTGTCTTTGACACAGTTTACAGATAACTGTCCACGTTAACTGTTATCGACCACCATTTACAGGTGAAAACTCTGTGTAAGCTACATTTTTTATTTACTTGTACATACAAATAATCGGCATCATATTTGTAGACCTAGGTCCGGTTTCCCGCACAACTATATGTTTCAGATCTGGTTAAATCGTAGCGAATTTTCAGTCTATTGATACATTCTTTCTTTCTAATACAATGTTTGAAATTAAAAATTAGCGCAACCTTTACCGATTTTAAGAAAGAAATATCTCCAGCAAAAGAAAACAACAAAGCCATGGATGTTACGAATAGTATACTCATATCATTCTCATATGTGCATATGCGCCGTCTGATCAGAACATACGATGTTCGCCTTTCAGTCACTGGGGGATCCTTTCTCGATCACCGACAGGATATGGGTTGCCGATCGTACATTTATTGCAGATATTGTAAGGTCCGGCTTTTTTTTCAGAATGTGTCAAAGTACAGCTGTAAGCGGGACGATGTCGCGAACATTCGACGTTTCTGTTGTCTGAATATGAAAAGCTTCAATCTGAATGCACGCTAACACGTGTGTCATGTTAATATAAAAAATTACGCTGGAATGATATTTCAAGGCAACATGTTTGGGACATGTGACACGTACAACTACAATAATATCACATATCTCTCTTGAAATAACTGTTTAAACCAACTACAATAATACAAAAAGTCAAGAACTAGATACAGTAACTGTGGGATGATATTTCAAGGATTGTCAAGTGACACAAATACAATAAGACTGTGCGCACTAGCAATTGATATGGTTCTTCTAGTACTGTTCGACGATTATCAAGGATCTCTTGACTTGGGGGTATTGTTATTATTGTATCTCTCCTCCCCCCTCACCTCCCATTTCTTCGTACTTTGGAACCCTCGTATTTTGAGTTGAGTCTTCAAAAGAAAAACTGCTACCAAAACAAACACAAGTGGGTGGTAGGACAAGCTGAACACAAGCTGAGGTGACAACTGTCTCAAATATGTTACCATAGCCAGTTTGGCCATGTGGCAGCCTTCCAAGCGCTACCCTTGAAGGTGGTCTCCTATTAGGCGAGTGAGAGACTGCGATGCAGTAGAAATAACACGTAAGCGATGCAGGCTTTTGCTCTCACGCTATTCCAGTGATTGTGTACATAGTGAGTAACACATGACAGTAAAGGTGCCTGTCATCAGACATGAACACTGCCTTTCAGAGCAAACAGTTTTGTATACCCACTTCTTTTAAAAAACTAAATGGGTATATTGTTTTCGTCACGGGTGCCCGTCCGTCCGTCCGTCAGGTTTCGTGTAAGAAGTAAAACTGTTTAACCGTAATAGGTAGTGTCTTGAAACTTGGTGAGTGCCTTCCTTATGGTGTGTAGATGCACAGAGAATTTTGATTTTGATTCGACCCCCGGTCATGAATTATCTCCCCCTTTTCAACTTCGCATTTGGGAAACGTGGGTATATTGCGATGGCACGCCATCGACTGTGCTCTAGTTGTAATGTAATTTAATGTTGAACGTATTGTTCTCCCCGTATGCGTGTGTATTTCCATTTGTATATGTTGAACTAAACGGTATTATAGACCTAATCAAACAATTAGTTAATCAATTCTACAATAATAAATTATTAAAACGCTCAATAAACACGATGTCAAAAAGAAGAAATCAGCACACCGAATCAGTGTACCCGCGCACGTTCATACTTGCTGGTACATGAATAGAATAGAATAGAATTTATTGACTTAAACTCATACACGTTTCTCGTCATATAAACAAATACATGCATATACAAAATAGTAGATAGTATTCCAAGAGTGAACACATTAACATTAGAGAATGGCTGATTTTCTGTACTCGAATGCTTCTTTTAAATATTTACACAAATTTACGACCGTTCTTTTATGATGTGTAGCTAATAGCGACGTAAACTTGTTTACATGTACTTACCGGTTTGACTTTGTCGCTTTGCACATTCATGTGCTACCAAAAGACTCAAGCTCATCCGTCTTTACATTCATTATTCAATGGCAAACATGCTTCTATATATAGTTCGATTATGTCAACTTGCAAACTGTTGAAAATGTTGGCGTATACTCTATCTATAACGGTATGTACTGTACGTCATTTACGTCGCATGACGTCGCTTTTACGTGACGTCTCTTTTGCTCAAGCGACCTGCATAGTTGTGCTGTATAAACTATAATAGCTTAATTAATATTGCAGATATCATGATCAACTGAAAACAGTTAAATTCATCATACAAATACCATTGTCATAGTAACAAAATGTCATATTGACCAACAATTACCCGAAGACAGGTTTTCTCGCGACGCGGCTCATATAATATATTGTTACATGTGTATAATAGATATTTTAGTCCAGGTGAATGCGCATGTGTAAAGTTTATTTTGTATCAATTTTAGAAAAATACCTAACGAAAATTTAGTATGGCCTCGGCGCATTGGAGATTTCGTGGCGCATTGGAGATGTATATGTTATCATCTAAATAAAAGTAAAACATTCGTTTTTTCTTGTTGTATATAATATACTGTGCATGTGATAAACCCCAAAATACTTTCAATCAATCAAATCCTGTGTGGGTTTTAGTGTAATGTTAAGTGGGACCTATCTAAACCGGACATCAATACATAACGTTTTTAATTTTGCTATGGTCATTTGTCTCCGATGGTAATATGTCTGTTCACAAGTGTAACCCATGGCTGTCTGGTGTAGGCAGGTTCCTTTGTACTTGTTCCGGGACTACATATTACGTGAACTGGGTCGCATTAAAAAAAGGCAGTTGTGCAGACTCAGACTTCGTATTCTTGACGAGACTGCTTCAGATCTCAGCCGTTAACATTTATTTCAATGGCAAGAGAAGTTCAAATTGATAATAAGTAATGTGTGTACATGTAAGTACTATGTATGTGCATATTTTTTCTGTACCGAGACAATTCAGATGTCACATACTATAATGGGTTATGTCCAAGGAGGTTTTGTCAAGATACCGCGGCACGTGTCAAAGGAGATAACAGGTTAATTGGAACCATAAAACATTACGGATTAAATCACCCGGTTCACTCATCAGTATAAGAAATACACATATTGTTAAGATCCATATGATAACCCGCCCTGTTGTTTGATTAATACTATAAGTAGTACCGACAGTATATATCCTGATCAAATGTATGTGTTACAATATCAGAGTAGATACAGAACATTCATGGTAGGCATTATATATGTGTTACAATATCAGCGTAGATCTGCTCTGGCCGGGTAGCCGGTATATGGATTAAAATGTCAGTAGAACCTGATCATACCGGTATATGGATTAAAATATCAGAGTAGAACTTGATCAGACCGGGTAGCCAGTATATATTTTACAATATCAATGTAGATCCTGACCATACGGTGTATATATACGTAGCCAATATATGTTTTAAGCACTCCGGATTAAATCACGCGTCAATATATGAAATACACATATTTTTTAAGATCCATGGGATAACCTGCCCCGTTGTTTGATTATTACATGTACTATAATTATTACTGAAAGTATGGATCCTGATCAAATATATGTGTTACAATATCAAAGTAGATACAGAACAAATATCAAAGTACATCGTGAACAAACGAGGTAGCCATTATATATGTTTAACAATATCATTGTAGATCCTGATCAGACCGGGTATATCCGTTACACTATGAGAGTAGATTCTGTTCAGTATATATCCTGATCTGATCGACTAGACAGTATATATATCTACAACACAAGTGCGCGATCTGAAATGAGAAGGATGTTTGCAATACCCGAACATAATTTATGTCATTTACAATATCTCAGCAAACATCGGTATCGCATTACACATTACACATATATGTGAGTAGCATAAGCATTTATCGTTGCAACCAGCATATACACGAATCAGACTGCACATATGTGGACTCTGGCTCGATATATGCTGTTTTCAACCTTCACTATCTACACAATTTTGGTGGTACTTCGTTTTAACTACAATTAACAAAAAGCTCTTAATTTCCATTCCGAAACAAATATTTCATGTGCACTACACAGTTTTGTTTAATGGCTAGAAGCATTGTATTGCGCGGCACGTGTCAAAGGAGATAACAGGTTAATTGGCACCATAAAACTCTACGCATTAAATCACCCGGTTCACGCGTCAGTATATGAAACACACATATTATTAAGATCCATGAGACAACCTGTCCTGTTGTTTGATAAGTAATACTGACAGTATAGATCCTGATCGAAAAGGGTAGTCATTATATATAGTTTACAATATCAGTGTAGATCCTGACCAGACCGTGTAGCAAATGTATATGTTACAGTATCAGAGTAGATCATGATCTGACCGTGTAGCCAGTATATGGATTAAAATGTCACAGTAGAACCTGATCAGAACGGGTAGCCAGTTCTGGATTACAATATCAGAGCAGATCCTGATCTGACCGGATAGCCAGTATATGTATTAAAATGTCACAGTAGAACCTGATCAGGGAAGCGAGTCTGGGTAGCATAATATCAGAGTAGATCCTGAACGGGACAGAACAGATATCCTTACCTGTCTAAGTCTTTCTGATGCCATTAGGTAGTCGTACGTCCCATCGTCGTTACTACGGCAGCGCACGCAAATATACCCAACGTCAATATTTCACCCCGAAATCTCCAATGCGCCGAGGCCATATTATATTTTCGGTAGGTATTTTTCTAAAATTAGATACAAAATCAACTTTACACATGCTCATTCACCTTGACTTAAATGTATAGTATATATATATGTAACAGTATATTATATGCAAGAAGAAAACAATGAATTTTATGCTTTTATTAAGAATATATATAACATATACATCTCCAATGCTCCCCGAAATCTCCAATGCGCCGAGGCCAGATTATATTTTCGGTAAGCATTTTTTTCTAATATTGATACAAAATCAACTTTACACATGCGCATTCGCCTTGACTTAAATATGGACCGCGCCATACGAAAACAAGGGCTTAATGACAACGTCATGAAAAGCGGTAAACGACGTCGGAAAAACGACGTTTGCCGCGTCGCTGTAAAAGTTCACATGTTGCCCTCCCATTTACGTTTACTGGTGTCAGTTAACATTAAGTGTGAACAGAAAACGGAAAATTATAACTTACTGAAACTTTCACTAATATGAGACGCGATGCCTTGCACCTTAGTACACATATTATGACGTCACGTACTTGTGACGTCACTGAACGTGAATACATGTTTGACGTTATGGCCATGGTGTCGTGACAAAATATTATAGCAAGGATACTTTCACGAGTTCCTCGCAGCATCAATGACTTAGAAATGCTTCAGGCGCTGTGCATTGTCGCCTAACTGTCGTTCTTTGACATTGTCACTCTTTTTCGTCGGTTATCCTTATGAGTTTAAAATGGTGAACGCATAATTTAACTGGCTACATATTAGTGAAGTATTCGCTTACACTGCACCTTGAATCCTAAATAATCTTAAATATGAACAACCTAGTGTACATGTATTCCAACGATATTACCATCTATTATCTTGGTAAATTGAGACTTTTCAACAATTCTATCCATTACTTAGCGAATGATATGCCATTTAATGCCACTCATTTTATCATAAACGGAGGTTGACACGCATCTATATAATGACATATATATCCCGGTTTGTATTGAATTTGGCAAAACAAATGCATCAAAATCTCTCTAATAGATTCAGAATCAGTGATTTCAATGCAGCTCCTTCATTGTTTGTGTATAAGCAATACATAATGCACAAAACACACAGTGAGGTTGGTGGAGTTTTCGAAAAGTCTTGAAATTAGTTGGAAATTTGATGGTCATAAACTTGCACTCCGCACGATTTGTAATATCAAATAATCAGCTTATAATTATCACCTGACTGCATAATAATATATGTCTGAATCAGGCTATGGTAATGCGATCCTCAAGAAAGACACACGGCGACAATTATAAGGTATCACGCTACCAAATCTGCACGACGTCGTGTTTTGTTACAATGTTAATGTTATAAGCGGCCTATACTTCCTACTTTAAAATATGTCGTCGCATACGAAATGTTAAATAATGTCGCTATTATTCCCCAAAATTATTTCAGACAGCAGCAAACAACAGGGAAACGCCAACACTCTACCTTATTTGAAAATTATTCGTACGGAATTACGTTACTTGGGCCGCAATCCAAAACATGACGTTACATTAATAGCAACTGCAATGAACATTATTTTCCTACGTTGTCATAGCAACTGCAATGAACATTATTTTCCTACGTTGTCTTGGCCTAATGGGAAACACTTGGAAAGGCTACGAGATATCCAAATTTGGTTAACATGCGATAAAAGATGACAAATCTATAGGACTTGTCCGGGTATTTTATCAACACCCCTTGTATACGCCGTTGATTAAAACGTCGTAATTTCAACGTCATTGATCTAAAACGTCATTGATCTAAAACGTCATATAAGTTTTTACCACGCGTCATAAAAATACTTCTAAAATGAAAAATTATTGGGATACATTGATAATTTTGGCGGCATATTTATTTAGAAGATAACAAACATATATGAAAAGTCATGCAGAGCATGATGTTATTAGCCGATCAAATCAGGGTAAAGTGCATCGAACATATGTAGGTGTCTCTGGTAACATTGTCAATGGTAAACTATTTTCGACCACAGTTCTGTACCCAGCGTTGACATTTTTCTCGATTTTGTGCAGGTTTTGGAAACCCGTTCCCAAATCCATCCAATAGCAGCAATGCCATAGCAGCAATGTTTTGTTGTCACCATTATGTTGCGAAATATTCCAGCGTAACACCTGTACTGTATGCTCTATTTATCTACAAATTACACTCCGCAATACACAAAGTTGTAGTCACTGTGTGTTTGTCCGAATTCTGTGGCAGCACGCGAGTGGGCGGAACTACCAGAGCTATATATATCTAGCGGTTACAGTGTCATCTAAAAATAGACGCAAGCTCATGCGTATTCAGGCACATGCCCAGATTGGCCTAATGTGCCCCATCCGTGATTTTTTGCGCGATGTCGGGCCGCAAGACAATCAATAATTTGCGGCATTGACAATAATTAAGGGGGCTTGCCGCAATCGCGCGTGCTGGATGCATCCCTGCCATCCCTGCATGATACGTAAACAAATCAAAGTTGGCTATGAAGGGCAATTCTTCGTTTTGATTGGTGGAACATTTTGTGAATATTAACTAGCGTCAAATGACGCGCATACGCGATCCAATGGGATAAACCCGAGATGCTGGGATAAACCCGAAAATGCTGGGGTTGCTAGTAAGGAGATTTTGAGCAGAGGTCGATTATACATTAGCCGAATAAACACATTTTACGCGATTATACGTGGCTGAAACTTGTTCTGTTTAATAAATAAAAGCTTTAAATTAGCCCAATAATCGGCGTATGTTGGCGTATATGGCCATTAGAGCCAACTATGGACTTCAACAACAATAACTTCCGAGTTAAATCTCTTCCGGCGTTCAGCTCATTACGTATTCAAAATTGTGTTATTTGGCTATAAGTAAAGTTTTAAACGGAGATAATTGCCAAAAATGCAAACTTTATCGGTTGATGCAATTTGGAAGTGATACAGAAAAATTCGCGTTCGTAGATTACCGAATAGCGGAGAAAAGGGTTGCTACAAACTTTTTCAGAATTCGATGGATAACCAATATATTAGCCGATCTATAGATCTATAAATAGATCGGCTAATAAAAACTCCAATGCGCCTTGAAATCTCCAATGCACCCAATGCGCCAAAAATCTCCAATGCGCACTTTAGTTATACCGCCACAAAAGAGTAACACTAGTGACATAGGTACTAGGTGTGCATACGAAGGCAGAATATATATACAAGAACAAGAACAAGAACAAGTGTCCGGATGAAAACCCGGTTACTGTAAAAATTGTCACAAGATTGCAACAAAACATTCAACAGGTATTAACAACTAAATCATTTTTAACCACCTAAGTTAAGCGATCGCGACTGATATACACTGGTATATTAACATATTTCCTGATGTCTTAGATCTAAAGATTATTGTTAGTAGATCTAACAGATAACGATGAATATATACCAATTCCTTTCATTTGTTTACAGAACGTACCAGATTCCGTCACGAACCAGTATTCGTCAAATGTTATTATCACTAATAATTTTATGGTTGTTGCAGTTAATCTTCAAATTTTGTTGATTTTTCTATAAATTCATATAAATTTATAAGTCATGTTTGTAGAACAGTTGTGTTGTTCAAATATGCTAAACATTAATTAAATAAAATGTAAAAGAACACAAATATTGTTGACGACGCCCAATCTGGAAGTCTACTGGCCTGTTGCACAGCAAAATGGTCAAATGTGTTGGCATCAGAAGTAAAAAATAAAGTACAATATTCCATTACACTTTGTACATTTTTTTATTGTTCAACCCTTTCTACTGAATTCATACATGCAAGGATAATGCACCAGTCAATGGAAATCCCCGCCCCCCCCTGGCCCGGGGAATAGCCGGGCATACCCCAGGGTTTTAGCCTGTCACGATGCCCCGCACTGCGGGGACAACCCTGGGGCTTTAACTTCGCCAAAATATGCGGGGACGTAACCCCGGGGCTTTACCGGGGCTTTAACATACTTTTTAACTAGTTTTTTTAGCTCACCTGAGCAAACTCATGTGAGCTATTGTTATGGCAAAGTGTCCGTCGTCCGTCCGTGAACATTTTCAATCATCTTCTTCTCCCGAACTGCTGAGCCGATATTGGTTAAACTTCACAGGGATGATATATGGGTGATACCATTTCAGATTTGTTAAAATGGAGGTCATCGACAATCCAAGATGGCCGCCATGGAAAAGTAGGTCAAATTCTTAAAAAATCTTCTTTTCACGAACCGCCAGGCCGATTTCGACGATACTTGGTATGAATGATCGATAGTTAGCGCTGTTTCAGATTTGTTCATATGGTGGCCCGTGGGTCAAAAATGGGCGTCGCCCGAGGGGTCAAATTTTATTTTTAACCGAATATAGTCCTGTAATATACCAAATCGAAGGTATTGACGAGACAATCACTCTGGAACATTTTTTGTCTAAATCATATGATTACGTCATCCAAGATGGCCACCGATAGTTCAAATGGTCATTCTTTTACTAAAGATTTCAAACGTCTTTTTCTTGTAAACTGCTTGGCCGATATTGGCCAAACTTAACTGTAATGGTCTGTGGTTGAAGCCTGTTCATTTTTGTTAAAATGGAGGTCATCACCAAATCCAAGATGGCCGCCGTTGAGAAGTAGGTCAAATTTTTTAAAAATCTTCTTCTCACGAACCGCCTGGCCGATTTCGACGATACTGAGTATGAATCATCCATAGTTAGCGCTGTTTCAGATTTGTTCATATGGTGGCCCCTGGGTCAAAAATGGGCGTCGCCCGAGGGGTCAAATAGGGGTAAATTTTATTTTTAACCGAATATAGTCATATAATATATCAAATCGAAGGTATTGACGAGATGATCACTCTGGAGAATTTTTTGTCTAAATCAGATGATTACGTCATCCAAGATGGCCACTGATAGTTCAAAAGGTCATTCTTTTACTAAAGATTTCAAACGTCTTTTTCTTGTGAACTGCTTGGCCGATATTGGCCAAACTTAACTGTAATGGTCTGTGGGTGAAGCCTGTTCATTTTTGTTAAAATGGAGGTCATCACCAAATCCAAGATGGCCGCCGTTGAGAAGTAGGTATCAAATTGTCAAAAAATCTTCTTCTCACAAACCTCCAGGCCGATATCGACGAAACTTGGTAAGAAAGATTGATAGTTACCGCTGTTTCATATTTGTTCATATGGTGGCCCCTGGGTCAAAAATGGGTGTGGCCCGAGGGGTCAAATGGGGGTCAAATTTTATTTTTGACAGAATATGGCCATATAGTATATCGGATCGAATATATATCCATTGACCTCTTGGTGAAGTTTATGAGAGCTTGTGGTAATTGTATCCCCCAGACGATAGTCGGGGATACTATGGATTTGACGTCGTCACGTCGCGTCCGCCGCCGCGTCCGCAGACACTTTTGTGTCTGTGCTATAAGTCTGAAACCGTATGGAATATTTTAACGAAACATCATCCATGCATAGATAACGAGTCAACAACGTGTCGCGCACAAGAACCACAACTCTCGGGTCGCTAATTTTGGAGTTATTCCCCTTTGTTGATTTATTTTTTCTGACATGGCGGCAGGGGGATACAATGCGGTCGTTCTACTTTTATCTGCGGGATTCATAATTTTCAGAATCCTGATTTACTTGGTTTGGCCCTCATTTACATTTTTGGCTTTCTTGTATTTGAGAGTTGACTCCAGTTATGTGCATACTAAGAATAGTAGGATTATTGCTAATCTATTAATTTTAGGCGATGGTGCTAAGTGAAACTGGTGTGGTTAGGATCTGGCACCATGTTGGATTATTCTGATTTCAGGATTGACTATATAGTATTGTAAATATTCAGTTCTGATTTTGGCGTTTTCCCCCCATACAGGTAAAATATGGGATTTGACCCTGTTGACTCGGCCTAAAGTGACCTTAGCTGTTTACAGGCCGTTAAGCAGGTCTCATTATCAGCTTATTTTTGCTACTACAGTAGTTTCAAAATCCTGGCACCAACTTGCATTTCCATTATGAATGAGACACAGACCTTGAGTAGGTATACTTTTGTTTTAGTTATTTTAGTTATTGATCAGTTTCATATTTTGCAGATCATTGCTTGTATATTTGATGTTGAATGGACGTTAAACCTCATTTCTGTCTCCTTCCTGTTCAGTTGGTCAATAGGTAAATTATTATTTTTTGCACGAATGTGAAGTAAAATATATGTTTTTGGCTTAGTTATGTCTGAGTTGGATCAAGTCGTACTCCTGGTGAAAGTAGTAAGATAAATTGTTTATTACTTTGATATATACAGTAACATTTACTGTATATAGTTCTATAAATATTGTGTTTGGGGAATTTCCCTCATTGTGCACAGGTTGAATACAGGATAATCCATCCCGTTGGCTTGGTTTTATAGCAAATGTGTTCAACTTGTTTCTTTGGTACGAGTAAAGTGATGACGTTAAAATCATTTTGACCTCACTCCTTAAAAAGGGTCTAGACACCATTTGTAGCACATGTCATGTAAGCAAATGTCTACCCTAATAAAGGTATAGCAGTAAATCACATGCACATTCGCAATATATGTTACATCAGAAGGTACCAACAAATTCTGTGGATTGTAAGTGAAGAGACTTTGTGAAATCAAGATGACCACTATGGAGGCTTTTAGGTGAGCGATACAGGCCCATTTGGGCCTCTTGTTTCTGGATCTCAGCAGTCTTTATTTATTGAACTATAACCATGATATCACTGCGTGTTGTCCCCGGGCACAGTTTATTTCACACAGATGAAAATTAAGACATACAGTACCGGTACATTTATAGCGTCACACAACATATATTAAAAACTTAAAAGAAAAGCTGTGATGACTAATATAGCCAGTGCCAATGTGTATATATGTACAGTGTTTTGATACGTGCACATTTAAAATCTTTATACAAACTCTTAATTATATAAATCTTAATAGCTAGGTTCTTAATAGCTTAATGCCACAACTAGTACATGTACTACGTATTTTATACGGTGCCATGAAAAGTCAGCGTGTGGATGTATCACTGTATGAGGGCGTCAGACAACATGTATCACTGTAAACATGTATCACTGTATGTGGGCGTCAGACAACATGTATCACTGTATGATACAACTGTCTGCCATGAGCACGGCCCTGAAACCACCGGACCTTCACAATATTGTGATCTTACTATTTCACGATTATTTTACAACAACGGCATTTTTTTAAAAAATGGGAATGCTATGCGATGTAATTATGAATATGGAACATTCAGAAGAAAAAGTGTTACAATCCATCCATAATTGGTGAAGATATCACTTACAACTTGAGATCTGCCTGTTTTTCATGTTGTAAGTGCGATATCTTCATCAATTACGGATGGATTGTAAAACTTGTTTCTTCTGAAAGTTTCATATTCAAAATTACATCGCATAGCATTCCGATATTTTTGATAAAATTGATAAAATGTCGTTGTCAAATAATCGACAAATATTAAACACGAAAGTTGACACCGGTCTTTTACGAAAGTTGCCACCGGACAGGTTTACGCCGATTAAAATATTGGGAAGGTCTGGTGGTTCTAGGGCCATGATGAGACACATATTTTTTGGAGGTCATGTTCTAGCTGGAACCCAGCATTTATGTCAAGTCTTCTACATTGTATACATGTGACAATATTGAGTTCTTTCACTGTCTTGATTGATATCTAAACATGCAGTACATGTCAGAATATAAAGCTATAGTCCTTTTCTGATTTCAAACTTGGTGTTGCATTCTCCATTGCTTTTTGTACCACCGGCTGGTGGATAAGAATGGGATTAAGTTACTTTACTGGTGTGACTGAAGAGCCATCCGACAGCAGACAGACACCAAATCATGGTAGCGTAAATCTAAAGCTGCTATTAATAATCTGCAGTACTCGTACCCATGTGTGACTCCTCAGACCAATGGAGTCGGCCGCACTAGTTTGTTGCTTCTGACTGCTAAAATAAATCAACCATATTTCCTGATTCTTGTATATTAAGAGCTGAGTAAATGGAGACTGGCGCCCAGTGATTTTGGTGAGGTTAGAAGTAGTCTGCAGTAGGCCCTGCTTGTGGGGAGAGTCCACTAAAATGGAAATTGTGCAAACAGTCGTAAAATTGCAGAAGATAATCCCCAGAACAAGAATGTATAAAGGTCAGTGATGAATTCTTTGTCCTCTTTGAGCAGGGATTCGAAACTGCCGACCTGTCTGTAATGACTTTTGCTGTTGAACGGACGTTAAACAATATTCAATCAATCAATCAATCAATCTTTGTCCTCTAGACTGGGTTGTACCCAGTGATTGAATTGTTATTTTTAAATGTTTTGTACATCATCTATACACACTGATGAACAAGCCTTCTCTTCTCAATTTTTTTTAATATCAGCTTTGAAATATGCCCCGCACTGCGGGGCCTTTACCGGGGATTTAACCTTACTAATGTCCCCGGGGTGCGGGGCCATTTACCCGGGGTTTAACCAGCCAGATTGCCCCGCACTGCGGGGACATAGCGGGGCTTTAACTGAGTCAAAATTATAAGCCCCGCTATTCCCCGGGCCGGGGGGGGGGGGGGATTTCCATTGACTGGTGCATAACTTTTGACATAATTTTGCGAAAAAACACATGCACGTCACTACTGTCGACAAAGGGGACGGACGTTACTTGTAAGAGATCAAACTTCTCAATCTTTGCACTGACAATAAAAATGAATGCTATTTGTCTCTTAAAATCATGTACATGTTACACCTATCAATTGCCAAACAAAAAAAATCCTAGTAACTAACAGTTTCCAAATTATTACATGTATGCTAGAGGAAATAGTTTTTTCCCCGCACAAATTGCTATTAGATCATTTATGCTAACATTTGAAATCTGCTTTGTATACCTCTGATTTGCTCACAGGGGTCCGAAGTTGTGCTGGGAAAAGTGTACTGGGTCCGAATCGGTGGGCGTCTTAGTCAGTGGGCATCTTATTTTTATAAGATGCCCACCGACTAAGACGCCCACCGATTCGGACCCAGTACACTTTTCCCAGCACAACTTCGGACCCCTGTGGATTTGCTAATCATAAGTAAATGTATGATACATGCATATAATAAAATTCTATCTAGCTGAACCTTAGTGCTGTAAAGAGAAATGAAATATGATATTTAAATACTCCGACCAAGGGGACTGACGTTACAAATTAGGGGACGGACGTTACATACATGACCAAGCTTCATATTCTTTCAACCAACATGCAAAATGTACAGTTTTGTCTCCAAAATTATGTACATGTTATCACTAACAATTCTAAAACTAATCCAATGCACATTTGTAACTGTTTCATAAGTATTATGTCTCTGTTAGAGGAAGTAACTTTTTCCAACTCAAAGTGCTGCAGAATCATTATTGCTAATACTTCAATCAGACATGATACGTGGGTGGCAGGTGGGAGCACGCGATGGGTAATTTAACGATCGGGGTTCATCCTTACCGGAATCCTGACTGGAGACCTGGTTTGGCCCTTACATACGTCTTTGGAATTTTGTATGCGACAGTTGAATCTGGTTATACCCCTTATGTGAGTATTACGATATTCGTAATCCTATTTTAGGGGAAGGGGCCAAGTGACTTGGTGTGGTATGGATCTGGCACCAGGTCAGGTTATTCTAATTTCAGGGCTGAATATATTTGTTCTCGATGTAAATATTCCGTTCTGATTTTGGGATTTTCCCCCCAATACAGCAGGTTAAAACGGGATTGAACCCGTTTGCCCGGCCTTACATGACCTTAGCTGTTGATAGGCCGTTAAACACTAATAAACAAACAAACAGACATGATACACATAGTATTAACCAGTCAAAAGCAAGTACACCATATAAGCATGTAATAAAACACTCTGCTAGCTAGATATTAGTGTTCAGAATATAAATAACATATTATATATCTAAATAATTTGACAAAAGGGACGGACGTTACAAATAAGGAGACGGACGTTACGTAAATCATTTGTCAGCAATATACTGTTACAATGACTAGCAACTTAATAGTGTTTATGTTTTATGAATAAAATATGCCACTCTTGCCAGTTTAAGGTAAAACAACTCATATTTCAGCTATACATGCATAATTCAGAGTACAGTTTCAAAACTATGTTGCACAATGTCTGCAGTGATATTCTCCAATTACAATCATATACGCTCACATCAGTTTGAATCCATTTGGCGTTTCTCTCTGTTCATCAGTCAGTTTAAATAAGCACTTCACACGTGACCCAGTTAATATATTATCCAGAGCTGCTAATTTACACACTATGTCATTCTTGTGCTGACATGACACATCTGACCGATACTGGTAATACTTCCCATTTTTTTCCAAGTATTCTACTCGCACTTCATCATTTTTAACTTCAAAATACTTTCGCAAAGAAAGACAATTTTGACTTTTTGATCTCAAATTTAACAGCGACAAATTCATTTGGTTGAACCTGATCATCATCGTTGTCAGTTCTGCTATGTCGTGTTTAGCAGTGGTTCTTTCGACCGGCTCTGTAGAATCTTCAATGTCTCCATCATCTTCTGTGTTTCTGTCATTTTAGAGCATGTACCGACCATCATGACCCACATGTTCATTATTGACACATTCATTATCACATCTACACCCAGTACAATAGCAACTAATGTCTCTGACCTTCAATTGGTAGCCAACCCCTGTACCGGCAACACTGTGTAATTTGCGACTACCTTTTAAAGTTTTGGCTGTTTTGCAGAAGAGCGATCTTTTTTTTCAATATATTTGAAGGTACGCTTATTTGCACTGTATTGTGTTGTCCTAGATTTGAATGTGGACTGGCCAACTTTACTTAAATTTTCTTCGCTGAACTGTAGCCTATTTCATCAACATTGCAAAGTATACTTTACTAGCAAAGTATACTTTGAGGGAGTAATCATTTATTTTTCCTGAAATGCATTATTTCATATAGAACTAACAAATGCATATATTTCATGATTAAAAGTATGCAGAATTATTATACTGAATTTATTACATTATCACAGCCAAATTGGCTGTGATAATGTAATAAATTCAGTATAATAAAAATTAATAAATTTATCATAAAATTGAAAATTTCTCCCTCAAAGTATACTTTGCTACTAAAGTATACTTTGCAATGTTGATGAAATAGGCTACTGATGTAGCTCTTTAGCATTTGTTATTGACAGGGATTGGTTCTGTATAACGGTATGCGTCACTTTGTGTTGATGATGCCACCAAGGCCATCACAGGGACCCCTTCCATGACTCTTTTCAAAATAATTTCTTGCGATGTTGGTGTTGTGAAGTTCTTCACCTAGACTGACGGCTGCAAAGCTATGGCGCCCTTTGTATTGGGAGGCACAGCCGTCAGTCCACTCGTGTACATAATTTACATTTGCACCTTTATTTCGGACATGCTCTATAGCTTCCGACTCAAATCGAGACACTGCATGTGTGTCATGCTTTAAATCATCTGTTATGCACACAAAACCTTCTTTCTGTACTTCCTGTCCTTCTTTATAATACAGCATAATAGGATGAAGTGTCACCTGTTTTTGGTTCCAATGATAAGACTGAATTTCCCGTCCATACCGACACGTGTAGTTTTCGGAAAAATCCATGGCCATATCCAATTCACCATCTTTGATATTGTTGACATTTTCACAGAATTGTATAGCTTACCATGTAGAACGAAATTGGTGTTCTGCGTGTGGTTCAAGTGCAGGGCATAACGCATCATGGAAGAAACTCTTAAACGTGGCTTCTCTGTCAACACTTTGTACATGCGACCCTTGTCTCTTGTCTGATAAATAATTTACCTTTCACAAGAAATATATAGCTATATCAGAAAAATTGAAATATACATAGCTTGGCAGGCAGTACATTGTATATTGCCATTTCAGGTATTGCCATATATTCCCAATACACTGTGTTGACATTTCCACACCTGTCATGTACACATACCTGTTTTCCATGTCAACCACATTTACTATTTGAAGTTCAAAAATTGAAATCTACCCAGCATGAAAGTGTCACAAGTTTTGAATATACATGTAATGTTTTGGAATTGCCACTTACATGTATTTACTGCTACACCTTTCAATTTTATGTGCAGTACCACAATTCAACCAATGTACAGTTTTCAAACATCCAAACTATATTGACCTGCTAATTTTTAGCCAGGTTTTTTGAAAAAAAATCCAGGCTATTGGATTGGCGAAAGCCGGGCGGGCGCGCGGTTTTCACAATCAATGTTAATTTTTGTTTGTGAGTCCATTTGTTCTTTGTTACTGTACCACCTAGGACCACCAAACTTTCACAGCTTCATAATCAAGGGGTGCCCACCACATATTACTATCCAACATGTTACTTTTTTTTTTAACTTGACCCATTTTTTTTCCGCGCAGTATCGACTTAGCCATTTTCAATGTTAAGTTTTCGAGTTTACAATGTTAAGTTTTCGTGTTTGAGTCCATTTCTTTGTTACTGTACCACCTAGGACCACCAAACTTTCACAGCTTCATAATCAAGGGGTGCCCACCACATATCACTATCCAACATGTTACTTTTTTTTTAACTTCACCCATTTTTCCGTGTAGTCGACTTAGCCATTTTCAATGTTAAGTTTTCGCGTTTACAATGTTAAGTTTTCGTTGTTTAAGTCCATTTCTTTGGTACTGTACCACCTAGGACCTCCAAACTTTCACTGCTTCATAACCAAGGGGTGCCTACCACATACAACTATCCAACATGTGACCATTTTTTTACCTTCACCTATTATTTCTACATAAATTGACTTAGCCATTTTCAACGTTAACTTTTTAACGTACGTTCGGTTAAAGTTTTTTGGTTAAAAGTTTTTTGTTATACTATATCTCTTGCAACTGCTTCGCCCATTACCTTGAAACTTCACATGGGTGTTTATCATCATTCATTATTTTCCCATTCTACCCCCCAACCGTGCGGCCCCTGTGCCCAATGTCAAGGTCAAATTACTTTGAATTGTTTTGTTAAAGTTTTTTTGTGTACTATATCTCTGCAACTGCTTCACCCATTACCTTGATACTTCACATGGGTGTTTATCATCATTGTCGCGCCCGCTTGTGGAAAGCGTGATATCGTCGGCATTTTGGCGTCCGTCCGTGTGTCCGGTTAAAGTTTTCTGGTTAAAGTTTTTCCATCTACTATATCTATTTTTTTAGTGTGCATGCCTCGCCCCAAGGCGCGACATGCAGGCCACGGCCATCTAGTCTACAAAAAGTGGGTATAATTATGTTATCCAAGTGTCTATGCTTGGAAAAAACCTGGCCTTCGTGGCTTTGCCTCGTTTCTTGTCTAATATTACCTGCAAAAATTAGCATGATAAATGCATAATCTGGCCTATTGCAATTGGACTTGTAAACTAGTGTAACATCCGTCCCTCATTTGTAACGTCCGTCCCTTATTAATTAAAGTGGTAACATAATAAAAGTTTATGTACATTTTAAACAAATCCTGCACAAATAGTGAACAAATCTTGAGAGTCATAACATCAGATATCTCAAAATCGTAGCAAAACAACACAATTTTTTGTTTTTCATCATAAAATACGACACAACACATACATTTTAAACATTAACCAACTATACATAACATACTTTTCTAACTTTAATGGCTGTATTATGAAGAGCAGAGTTAGTCTCAAAAGCACACCATTACATAGGGTATGTTTTCACACAATAGCTTGTCATTTTTTTTATTTATGAAGATAAATACAAAAAATATTCACCAAATGAAAGATAGAAGCCATCTTTACAAGAATATTAATACAGTTTCTATTAAACATAATAATTATGATCCTTGAAATAACACTGTCTCAAAATTGTTTAAAAAACATGCTAACCCATTACATGCAAAAATGATGGTTTTTAAGGCCTTAATTGATAAAAAAATATACTTTGCCTCATCCGATTTTCATAAATTTCACGTATACATTTACGTTGTGAAATATACTAAATGAATATGTGTATAAGGTTAACAATATTGTAGTGCTAATCAATATTTTAGGGCATTACATGTTTTTTCACTGAATTGACCATTTTACTGTGCAACAGGCCTACTGTCTGTTTCACGTTAACCTGGCCAACTTTTACACCTATTTAAACACCGTAAAACTCTTATTTGTTTGCATAAAATCATTTTTCAGCAAAATTTAGCAATGAGCCATCTTTTTAGCTCGACTATTCGAAGAATAAGTAGAGCTTATGTTGTCACCCCGGCGTCGGCGTCATCGTCACGCCTTGGTTAAGGTTTTTAGTCAAGCTTGTATATGGAATACTACTGGCCCTACACCCACCATACTTGGACAACTTCATCTCCTAGCGATGTACATCAATAACCCCTGATCTATATTTGACCTTGACCTACATTTCGTCTTGAATTACTTGGTTAATTCCCCTTGGTTAAGGTTTTTAGTCAACCTTGGTTAAGGTTTTTAGTCAAGTTTGTATATGCAATACTACTGGCCCTACACCCACCACTACTGGACAACTTCATCTCCTAGTGATGCACATCAATACCCCTGATCTATATTTGACCTTGACCTACATTTCCTCTTCAATTACTTACTTAATTCCCCTTGGTTAAGGTTTTTAGTCAACCTTGGTTAAAGTTTTTTTCAAGCTTGTACATTGAATACAATTGTGCATCCAGACACCATACTTCGACAACCTTTTCTCATAGGTATGTACATAATAACCCCTGATCTATATTTGACCTTCACCTACATTTCCTCTTCAATTACTTACTTAATTCCTTTTGGTTAAGGTTTTTAGTCAACCTTCTATATGGAATACTACTGGCCCTACACCCACCATACTTGGACAACTTCATCTCCTAGTGATGTACATCAACAACCCCTGATCTATATTTGACCTTGACCTACATTTCCTCTTGAATTCAATTGCTTAATTCCCCTTGGTTAACGTTTTTAGTCAAGCTTGTAGATGGAATACTCCTGGCCCTACAACCAACCATACTTGGACAACTTCATCTCCTAGTGATGTACATTCAAGCAACCCCTGGACCTATATTTGACCATTGACCTACATTTAACCTTGAATTACTTACTTAATTCCCCTTGGTTAAGGTTTTTACTCGACCTTGGTTAAGCTTTTTACTCAAGCTTGTACATGGAATACTATTGTGCATACAGACACCATAATTGGACAACCTTTTCTCATAGTGATGTACATCAATAACCCCATGATCTATATTTGACATTGACCTACATTTCCTCTTGAATTACGTACTTAATTCTCTTTGGTTAAGGTTTTTAGTCAAGCTTGTAGATGGAATACTCATGGCCCTACACCAACCATACTTGGACAACTTCATCTCCTAGTGATGTACATCAACAACCCCTGACCTATATTTGACCTTGACCTACATTTAACCTTAAATTACTTACTTAATTCCCCTTGGTTAAGGTTTTTTACTCAACCTTGGTTAAGGTTTTTAGTCAAGCTTGTAGATGGAATACTTTTGTGCATACATACACCATACTTGGATATCTTTTTCTCATATGGATGTACATCAATAACCCCTGACCTTTATTTTACCTTCACCTACATTTAACCTTCAATTACTTGGTTAATGTTTATAGTCAAGCTTGTATATGGAATACTTCTGGGTGGCCTATCTAACCATACTTGGACAACTTCATCTCTCCTAGTGATGTACATCAATAATCCCTGACCTATATTTCACCTTGACCTACTTTTATCCTTGGATTACTTAGTTATCTCCCCTTGGTTACGTTTTTTACTCAAGCTTGAATATGGAATACTACTGGGCCTACAGCAACCATACTTGGAAAACCACGCATCTACGTCCAAGGTCAAGGTCACTGTTGAAGGTCAAAGGTCAAACCTATTGAAATTCCCTTCCGCTCTATATCTTCTACACCGATGCATGGATTATCAAATGGCTTGGCACAATGTTTCTCATGATGAGAAGGTGTGTCGCCATCAATAACCACGCACCTACGTCCAAGGTCAAGGTCACAGTTGAAGGTCAAAGGTCAAACCTATTGAAAATTCCTTCCGCTCTATATCTTCTACACCGATGCATGGATTATCAAATGGCTTGGCACAGATGTTTCTCATGTTGAGAAGGTGTGTCACAATCAATAACCACGCACCTACGTTCAAGGTCAAGGTCACAGTTGAAGGTCAAAGGTCAAACCTATTGAAATTCCCTTCCGCTCTATATCTTCTACACCGATGCATGGATTATCAAATGCCTTGGCACAAATGTTTCTCAGGATGAGAAGGTGTGTCGCGATCAATAACCACGCACCTACATCCAAGATCAAGGTCACAGTTGAAGCTCAAATGTAAAAAATATTGAAATTCCCAAATGGCTTGGCACAAATGTTTCTCACGATGAGGTGTGTCGCGATCAATAACCACGCACCTACGTCCAAGGTCAAGGTCACTGTTGAAGGTCAAAGGTCAAACCTATTGAACTTCCCTTCCTCTCTATGTCTTCACACCGATGCATGGATTATCAATGGCTTGGCACAAATGTTTCTCGTGATGAGAAGGTGTGTCCCGATCAATAACCACGCACCTATGTCCAAGGTCAAGGTCACAGTTGAAGGTCAAGGTCAAACCTATTGAAATTCCCTTCCGCTCTATATCTTCTACACTGATGCATGGATTATCAAATTGCTAACCACGCACCTACGTCCAGGTCACAGTTGAAGGTCAAAGGTCAAACCTATTGAAATTTCCCTTCCGCTCTATATCTTCTACACCGTGCATGGATTATCAAATGGCTTGGCAAAGATGTTTCTCATGATGAGAAGGTGTGTCGCAATCAATAACCACGCACCTACGTCCAAGGTCAAGGTCACAGTTGAAGGTCAAAGGTCAAACCTATTGAAATTCCCTTCCGCTCTATATCTTCTACACCGATGCATGCATTATCAAATGCCTTGGCACAAATGTTTCTCAGGATGAGAAGGTGTGTCTCGATCAATAACCACGCACCTACGTTCCAAGGTCAAGGTCATAGTTGAAGGTCAAAGGTCAAACCTATTGAAATTACCTTCCGCTCTATATCTTCTACACCGATGCATGGATTATCACACTATGCCCAGGGTCAAGGTCACAGACTTGATGCATTTGAAACCTTAACGCTCGGCTAAATGGCTTATGATCAAAAATGCCTCGTTTTCTTTGGCTGCCAGTGGGGGTATCGTGTGCCGACAGGCCACATTTCTAGTTTCCCTTGGTTAATGTTTTTAGTCAACCATGGTTAAGGTTTTTATGTAGGCCGCAGCCACCTTCTTTGTCAAGCTATGTGTACATCGACACCCTCGTAGTCGAGCTATGCTGTTCTCCTACAGCTCTTGTTATTTTAGTAATAGCCATAAATCAAGAATTTAATGCAGGGTTGCAATGTTAAAATGTCACGTGTGGTCAGATTTTCAACATTTTCCTAGCATCGAACTGCTTGCTGGATTTCATCATTAAACAAAAGACACTAACCTTGTATTTATGAGAGCAAATCTTGCCAGGTTGAAAAATAAAGGAATCGAGCCTCCATTTCTCGGTGTTCGTACAAGAATTCCAGAAGAAAATGCAGAGAATTTGGTCAAAATACAACATGATGTCATCATCATCTGCTACAGCTTTCGTATCTATTGACAACGCCAAGCTGAGGTTGGCACGCTGTTCCTACCACAAAAAATTAATTGCACATATCCTCACACATCGACACCGTTGTAAATCTACATTCTCTAATGGTATGACTTGGGAACACCATATACCGTATTCTTGTGATTATAAGTCACATTTTTTTTACTCAGATTTGTATCCCAGAAAGCCCCTGCGTCTTATAAATACATGTAGATACATGAGCATTTTTTTCCACCCGAAATATTGACATAAACGACCAAAAATAAAAAAATAAAATGCGTTCCTATATTTGTTGTTGTTGTTAGTCTTTGGGGTAAAATCCGGTATTGGAATATTGGATTCGTATTCTAAACAGTTCGCGCCTTACTCGTTCCGGCCCTGTGTCACATTCGGTACACATTTTCTATACAGAAGGCGAACAGTGTATACCAAGATCAGATCCGGTCGACATTTTCTCTGCCGAATCACAATCTGGCCTCTATCATTTTAATTATCTTTTGAAAACATTTACCGGGCCCATATCGGTCGCCCGTGAAAAATATTGCATGACGCCATTAACGGTAAATCCCAATATGCATAATGCAATTCCACGAAAGTTATAAAACTCCATCATTAGTTTCGAAACTGTGTGTTTACACGATGCTGATGAAAGTGGCAAGCCTAAGTCAGCTGGCCGACATCAAACACACCGCGTGTCATATTTTCAACACAAAGCCATATCAAATATCAATACACGCGGTTGCTGACGTCAGTTTCATATTCGTCACTAAACTGGTACCCTTTCTGATGCGTCCCAGTGAAACAATATTACCGAGAACCAGACTCTATTTATGACATGGCAAACGTTTTTATGTGAATTGCGTCTCTATCTCTGACAAATCCCGGCTTATTGCATTAGCGGCCAGCAGTCTGCACATGGTTTACAATGTTCGCCAATCTCTAATTAAAAACATTATAATTACATCAGCGGATAATGCAAATTCGTCATAACTATAGGCTGCTTTCAGCGTCATTTACGGAAGATACGACTGATTTTGAAATATTACATAGGCGAAAGTTGTGTGTTGCTTTGTGTAAAAAAATCGATAACACCCAGTCGTGTCAACTATAGCTAACAGGTGTTTATCTTATGTCATCATTCAGCACGAGGCTGTAAACTGTGTGACCTTTAGGCTATGTTTTGAAATTGCACTGATTGGTCAACACGCCTTTTGATGTGGCGCAGACGTGGCGAACGTGCGACTTTCATCCTCGCATCATGGGGCAATCGGTAACCCATTTCATGCTGAGGATACGCTTATTTATGTTTGCGGAAAATCCTAAATATTTTCCTTCTATGCACTCAGAAGTATATGCCGCGACCACCATTTAAACAAACCGTTTCGTCGAGACGGTTCAAATGAGTGGTCACAACATATACTTTCAGTGAGAAATAAAAATAAAATATTTAATAAAGTTCATATCTATAAATGTGTATTCCGAAAGGAACGGGTTAAAACAACACTGGATTATACGCAGATCTGTCGCCATATTTCGATATTGATTTCGAAAATAGTTTCCGTAAATGGTGTTGAAAAGAGATAATACATACCACAATCAATAATTAACAATATAATACCACTTTCGGCAGCAATATGATCGCAAATATAACACGATTTCTGACAATAGTCTGTTACACATTTAACACGATTTTGATATACAAATAGGCAAACAAATCGGGAACCAATTCACAACCGTGTACTAACCGAGCACGTGTTATAGTGAAGCGTGTACTAAATAGTTCACAGTGTAATTGAAGATGCTAGTAAACGGTGAAATAGGGACCGGGGAATCACGAACATATAGTCAGCAAATTACGGACATAGCAAACTATGATAGGGAAAATACAGACAAAAACGTCCAAGGTACGAATAAAAAACAGTGGGGGGAAATCAATAACATCTTGGCAATTTTTTTAATTTATTTTTTGATTTTGTTAGGAAAATTGTGTGCGTCTTATAATCTCATGTAGACATTTTCCCCCAGATTTTGGACTGAAAATATGGGTGCGTCCTATACACTCTTGCGACCTATAATCGGCAGAATACGGTATACGTCATTTCTGGCGGAAGTATACTGTCACTTCCTGTGAGCCAGTTTCTTTGCCGGACGAATTTCCATTTCCGGCGGACAACTTGGTTTACTAAACGCTGATTGGTTGGTGAAGGTTACCAGGTTAATCGAATCAAGTTCGTTAGCATTCACAATTTACAATACATTAGGACGTATTAGCAATAGTATCAGATCGACTTGGAACCTTATGGATGAATGATATTCGCTAAATATATGAAGATTAAATGATTAATTGATATATTTTAATGCAAATTGTTTAAGTTATATGCCAGAAAATGATGTTAATAAACAAATTTATTAAGAATTTGTGATCAGTTCGCAATAATAGTTGTTGTTGTTGTTTACCGGAAGTGAGTATTGCAATAGCAGTTTCTTCAGTTGTTTTATTGTCAACAACTAAAATTCGGTGAAATGAATTTACATGTATAAGGTAAAAGCCCATCCATGACTGTTTATTCAAAATAACTTTGTTATTAGACGGATTTTCTTGAAATAAAAAGTAGGCTCATTTCTAAAAAATAGTTTTACATTGTTTTATATAAAAAAAATAAGCAGCTTGGGGTGTTTTACAGCAATAAATCTTGGGCAGCATTTCGTGGAGCAGACAATAGTACATGTATTCTGGAAATCTAGGACTCTTGAGCCATACGTACCTCCATGTGAATAGTCGCTGATAATCTCGGAAAACCACAGGTGGTGAAATAACGGTTTCCTTATATAATTTCATCACTTTTGGATGCTTATAACAATTAATTCCAAACTGTTTGAGAAAGTTTAAAATTAGTCAAATGTTGGATAATAAATAAAAAATATTATTGTGTTTGCTGAGTAAATATTTACATTATTCTAACAACAATATTTTCTGTTGTGAATATTACGAGAGATACCGGTACAGGTACAGATACAGGAAACGGGTCAGATTTCCCCCTGCGCTCCTCGACAGGGGAGATAATTATAGCCTGCAGGTGCTTGAAATGGACGAAAGTCCGACTTCCAGTCTATTCGACGGCACTAACCATGTATTACTATATATTCGGACACCATTATTCTGGAAAACATACATAAATATATTGTTTCTTACAGTAATATGTGTCCCAATATTTAGGGTTTGTATTTTTGTACCGGTTTATCACAATAACCGTGTATTTGGATACAATTTGTTTTGGGTGGGTGGCAGGTGGGTCGCATGCAATTGGTAATTTACCTATCAGGATTCATCCTTATCGGAATCCCGATCAGAGACCTGGTTTGGCCCTCAGATAAGTCTTTGGCATTCTTGTATGTTATAGCTGAATCATTGGTTATACCCCTTCTGATTTCAATTGGGTTTTTGGCAATTTTAATTGGGTATTTAAGCAAATATGCAGCTTATCTGGAGCTCTGGAATGGGATAACGGTTTTTCAGTTAGAACCTTCTGTCTACCAAATGTTGTACAACTGATTAGTACATGTATTTAGTGAAATAATTCAATTTTGTTTGCCTTATTCCATCAGGGCCCCAGGGGCAGATCCAGCATTTGGGGTTGTTTAGTTGCGAAGGTAACTTGCAATCTACTCCCGTACCGTCAGTAGCTAGCTACGGACGGTACGGGAGTAATTGCAAGAGTTACCGTTCGCAACTAGGGAGTTGTCCTATTTTCGAGCTCTTCGAAATGCACTTTCATGTGTTTTACGGCATTTCAATCCAACTTGTGGTAAACTGTGATCTATGTAAACTCTGTGGCTGAACGGGGTGGGTTTGGAACCCCCCTCCAGATCCGCCCCTGCAGTCCCACATACTTCATATACATGTACGGTAATGTGCATAATTTTGCTGAATTTTGCATCTTTATGTGGAAAAAATGGTACTCCTGGAAATGTAAGGCGTTAGTTTAAATTATTTTCGTACCGGTGTGTTAGTAACCATGGTAACACCTTTCATTTTTCGATAACTATGAATCACCAGCGAGGTGATTATCTTCGTAATAACGATGCCCTTATTTTAATTTAAGTGTAGTTTGTATGTTGCCAGCACCCCCGACCCCACCCATGGGCGGATTCAGGGGAGGCGGACCCGGCGCGCGCCCCCCCTAAAATTCGCCAAGTAAAGATTTTTTACAAGTTACAAGGCACGTACGTTTCATGCCAAGTGCCATGTATTCCATGCATTTTTCCGCTCCACTCGGTCGACTATTTTGCAATACTTGACTATATTATCGAACGAGCTTAGCTCGTTCGATAATATAGTCAAGTATTGCAAAATAGTTACGCCACCCCCCAAACCCGAAATCCTGGATCCACGCCTGCCACCCTCCATACAGATACTACAGCTCCTCCGACCCCACCCTCCATACAGATACTACCAGCACCCCCGACCCCACCCATACAGATACTACCACACCCCCGACCCCCACCCTCCATACAGATACTACCACACCCCCCACCCCGACCCCACCCTAAGCACCCCTCCCCCATACAGATACTACCACACCCCCGCCCCGACCACCACCCTCCACCAGATTACAGATACTACCCCAGCACCCCGACCCACCCTCCATACAGATACTACCAGCACCCCCGACCCCACCCCCTCCATACAAAATCCTACCCCTGACCCCACCCCCATAACAGATACTACCCCCGACCCCACCCTCCATACAGATACTACCAGCACCCCCGACCCCACCCTCCATACAGATACTACCCCATCTGTGTATGACCTGTATATGATGTTGAACAAACGTAAAACCTCAGTGGATCAATCTTTTCAGACGATAATGGCTCAGCAACCACCCCAGCAGATGCTATACCAGGCCCAGCAGCCTGGTCAACCTCAAGGTCAACCTCAAGGTCAACCTCCTCAAGGCTACGGGGGTAAGCTTACGTGTGTGTCGGGTCTATTTATAGATATCGGGCTGTGACTGGATAAATGGGGTTTGTGGCCAGTGTAGCTCTTGATCAAATAGCACACATTTGTAGCCTGATAACAATCTATACTGCTTGTTAGAAGCAATACGGGTGTTTCATTGATAAATGGCAAACAGTGCAGATCCTGATGGACAGTCTGATCTAAATCTACTCTGGTTGCGAAATTCATAAGCCTCATTTTTCCAGTCACAGCCACATACATGTATGAGCAAAAAATACTCTTATTAAAATGTCTCAGATTACAGGGGCTGATCCAGGATTTCAGGTTGGGCGGGGGGGGGGGGGGGGGACTTCTTAATTCAAATAGTTTACTATATTTTCGAACTAGCACCGTTTGTTCGTCGACCAAACAGAGCTAGGTGTGTCCAGCGGTATGCCATCCAGAATATTTTTGATATCTACATCGCATTTTTCTGCATTCTGGCGCATTTTAAAGCAAAAATATCTTTACTCGGCGAATTTGGAGGGGGGGGGGGCATCGGGTTCTCCCGTACGTGAATCCGCCCTTGGATTAACATAGCTCCAGATCAGTCTGGGCATTTGGTTTTTCATAAAGTGACATCTCACTTTGAATACATGTCTCTGAGACTGGTTGCCATGGACGTACGTAGCACGTAAATGTGAAGCCAAAAGGTAGTTAGAATTACATTTCAGTTGTGAAATATTTACATTCATGATTGTAGCATGAGAAATGAGGCTTGTGTCCAGTGGAGAGCTTCAGTTAAGGTGCGTAATTGGACCAAATTTTCAGGGTATTTTTCTTATTTCTTCGCCAAAATTGGCAAGTTGGGATTGCTTTAGAATCGTCTCATCGAGACGATTCTAAAGCACTCCCAACTTGCCAATTTTGGCGAAGAAATAACAAAAGTTTCCCCAAAGTTGATCAAATTACGCACCTTAACTGGAGCTCTGGTCCAGTGTAGATCAAATTTGTTTAAACAATATTTATTCCAGATTAAATACATGTATACGTCAACATACATGGGCTGAAATTGTGAATAAGGATTAGAAAACAAGTTCAATGTGAGCTTATGTGAATTATTCTCCTTAAGTAAGACATTGGTAAATAGTAATGTGGCAGGAATACATTACATATAGTGTATACATAGGCAAGATTGGTTAATTGTAGCGTCATTTCAAAATTATGGTGATATACATGAATGTATTTCTGATGTTACAATGACATTTTACATAGTATCTTAGTTGATTTAACAGTGTGAATGTACATGCTAATTTCTTCTAACATTGTAACTTCAGAAATGGGGCTTATGGGTTTTGTGACCAGTGTAGATCCAGATCAGCCTGTGCATCCAGGATGCAGGTTCTGCACTGTTCGTCGTTCCATCAATGAAACATCTGTCATGCTTCTAACCAATGTGCAGGAGAGATTGTAGAACCTAAGATCTAGAATTGCCACACATGTCATAAGCCCCATTTCTCCAGTCACAGATACAATCCATTCACACTTGGGCTAAACCAGGAAGTCATGTGACCATTTGAATAGGTAAAGGTATTAAATTTAAACCAGTATTATGTACATAATATGTAGAGGTGGTCAGGTGATGCAAGATACCTTAAAGGCACCGTCTCAGATGATTTCTCAAATTTTGATTTTCAAATGTTTTTGTTTCGTGCGCTGCAAGTAACCTATATTAAAGATACATGCCCACTCAGTAGGCACAACATGTTTTTTTCTAGGAATAAAATCGAGTGTAAAATTTTCACTATTCCACCTGTTCTAAAAATTACGACTGCCCGCTATACAGATATAATCGTTTAGTAATATTTAGTTTAATGGTAGTGACTCGCGGTGGTATCAGGCTATTTTCATATGCAAATGAGGCATGCTATTTTTTTAATTAACTTAATGCGTCACCTGAAAATATACTATTTTCGACAGACTATAAGGTATGATCATTGCACATCAAAACATAAATACAGAAAATAAATGTCCATTAACATTTTAAGGAAACACGGTTATCGCCCCTGATAGTAGGCTGATACATGTATCAGTGTGGAAATTTACGGCTGATACAGAGCTCCAGTTAAGGTGCGTAATTTGACCAACTTGGGGTGAAATTTTGTTATTTCTTCATAAAAAATGGCAAGTTGGGAGTCCTTTAGAATCGTCTCATTGAGACGATTCTAAAGCACTCCCAACTTGCCATTTTTGATGGAGAAATAAGAAATTTACCTCCAAATTACGCACCTTAACTGGAGCTCTGTGATATAAAATGTATTATAATGCCAATCAATACGTGAGGTAACGGTGAATAAATGTTTATTTTGCCAGAACATGTCTCTGATATAAAGAACATTTTGTGCCTACATGTACGAGTGGGCATGTACCTTTAAGAAATGACACCATTTCATTTAATCAAGTTACAAAAGCATTTGCTATTAATTTCTTTACTATAATAATATGTGATAAATAGAGCAGATCATTTGGTTTTGCATGTACGGTACATGTACATTAAAAATTATGAAATTAAATTGTTCCTTTTTGGAATTCAATCAAATGACATTATGCAACTGGTTGATACAGGTTGTTTGTTGTGCATGAATAGGCACAAAATGTTCTTTAAATCATCTGATACATTTTATAGTTTGCCCTACTTTCTAAGCCAATCGCTGGGCAGCATTCTGCTCCACTTATTTCACATATTGCGACGTTTAACCCCAATAAGTTATATATTACCAGATTTAATGATTATCTGTTCGATATCGATAATGGAAAATCAATACTCAGATGGGACATTGCATTATACACTTGGGTGAACTATAAGTTTGTTTTTGTTCACATATTGGATTTTTCAGGAACTAAATGCTGCGGTCGCTAGCGCTCCCTCGCATTTAATTCCTTAAAAATCCAATATGTGAACAATAACTTATACATACCACATGAGGTATCTACTGCCTATAATGTACACATTAGTGATTATTGGTGTATTTCCTATTTCAGTATGTATACCTTCTTCGTATTTAAAGTGTACATTCTATCGTCTATATTAGTAATGACTAACAAATAACATTATTATGCCACCACAACGATAGTTGTCGGTGGCATATGGTGTTTGCCCTGTCCGTCCGTCTGTCCGTCCGTCAGTAGACAATTTTCCTTGTCCGGCGAACTACTTCTGCAGTTTTTGGCCGATTTTCTTCATACTCGGTATTCATTCCAACCATCAAGTGCAGGAGTGCGTAACATAATATGTTTGGCTGTTCCACTGATACATCCAGAGTTATGCCCCTTTTTCGACTCTGACAATATGTTTTTTCCTTGTCCGATGAACTATTTCTAGTTTTTGGCCGATTCTCTTCATATTCGGTAAGTGGGTAGCAGGGTGGTAATTTAACGACCGGGGTTCATCCTTACCGGAATCCCGACTGGAGACCTGGTTTGGCCCTCACATACGTCTTTGGCATTTTGTATGTGACAGTTGAATCTGGTTATACCCCTTATGTGAGTATTACGATATTCGTAATCCTATTTTAGGGGAAGGGGCCAAGTGACTTTGGTGTGGTATGGACCTGGCACCAGGTCAGGTTATTCTAATTTCAGGGTTGAATATATTTCGATGTAAATATTCCGTTCGATTTTGGAATTTCCCCCCCAATGCAGCAGGTTAAAATGGGATCGAACACGTTTACCCGGCCTTACATGACCTTAGCTGTTTATAGGCCGTTAAACACTAATAAACAAACAAACAAACATATTCGGTAAACAGCCCTACCATCAAGTAAAGGAGTGCTTAACTTAAATATTTTCGCTCTCCCACCGATCCATCCGCAGTTATGCCCCTTTTTCGACTCTGAATTCTTTTGATTGCAATTGACCAATCAGATGCGTGCTTTCTATTTTCGGTGCGTTAGAATCAATATTTGATGGAATTTTATAAAAAAAAATATTTTTCGGGAGGGTGACTTTTATGCAAATTTACTTACATTTTAAAAAAATTAAATTTAATGTGTTTACTAGCCAAAACTTCGTCGGCAGCAAAACGTGGAACAACAGACAGTATGTCTGAGTATACCACCTGTGTTGGATACAGTAACATGTATTGAGGAGTCGTTTTTTTTTTACACACCTGTTTGCGGCCATTTAGTATGTTTATTCATTTTCATTTGAGATTTGGTCAAACACAATTATTTAGAGTGAATTTGGTTGGATATCCGGCAAAAAATGGTCACAAAGGACTATGCACTATTTCCATGTCACAGGTGAAAGACGCTTAGCTGTTTGTTTCAGGTGTGCCTCAGTACGGCGCCCCAGGTCAGCCTGGCTACGGCAACCCAGTCTACACCGCCCAGCCCCAACCAGGATATGGTCAGCCGGCGTACGGCCAGCCCGGCGTCGGGCAGCCAGGATATGGTCAACCCCCACCACCACCAGGTACGGAGTAAAACGGAGGGATGGTTTGATAACCTAATGATTGAGCATTGGACTTCAACACTGGAGATAGCGGGTTCAATCCTATCCCAGGGCATGAACAATATTTTCGTATGATTATTTTCATCCCACTTGTCTTCTAGATGAGACTTGAAACTGAGGTCCCATCTCTATATTTGTTGCTGTGGGTGGTTGGTCAGGTGAACGCGACGGTGTAAATTAACGGTACGGGTTCCTCCTTATAGGAATCACGATTTGCCTGGTTTGGCCCTCAGGTACGTTTTTATCTTTGGCTCTTTTGTTACCTGGGAGTTGAATTGGGTTATTGCCCATTATAAAAGTAGTAAGATTATTGTTACTGATTTTTGTTTTTATACGCCCGTTTGAAAAAGCGGTACGTATTATGTATTCACCTGGTACGGGCGGCGGGCGGGCACAGCTTGTCCACGCAATAACTAGAGTTCTACTTGACGGATTGTAACCAAATTTGGTATACATCTTTATCACGACGAGACGAAGAAGCCTATTGGTTTTAAAAAGAATTGATGACACTCCCCTTGGCGACCATTATTAAATTTTCGGACTTGTATCCTTGTCCATGCAATAACTCAAGTTCTACTTGACGGATCATAACCAAATTCCGTACATGTTTGTCAAGGCAAGATGAAGAACCCTCTTGGCTTTCAGTGACTTATCTCCCCTTGTTGACTGGCCTTGCCTCAACGGGTGTGTATTGTGACATTCGGCACTCTTGTGTTGTGCGTTGCGTATCCGTGGAGTTTCCGTTAGTTGCGTTTCAAACCGTGTGTCGTCTACGTGTAATACGTTTTCGGCCATGCGTTGCGTTTCCCCACTCTTGCGCATGCGCGAAATTCGAACAAACTGTGTTCAACGCATTGAGTTTCAAAAGCGTGTAATCCGTGTACAACGGTTGTAAACGTATACAACGGTTGTACACGTATACAACGCTAAGGTAAACCGTTTAAACGATTTAACGCTTTCTTTGACGAACGGTTACACGCTTCTACATGTACACAGCACCGTACAGATGAAACCGTGTTATACGTATAACACGTTTCCATGGGTTTTAACGCATCACACGTTTTGGTATGCCAACCGTGTATCGCGTAGAATGCGCATTCTCAGATCGTTCTTCGTGTGTGTATATATACTTCTAGATTCAGCAGGGCTTCTAAAATTTTCAGTTTTCCGGTTCTGGACCGATTTTTGAACTCTCAGACCGATTGAGATTTGAAAACTAGTCTTAAAAATCGGTCCGAGAAAAATTGCCAGTCGGCTGCTATTTCGCTATAAACCTTGTAAATTTACCGGTTTTGACCACCAAGTAATTTATGACACATATCCGCGGGCCATACCAGTGTGCAGCTCGCTGTGTATTCAGTTTCTCCAAATATCGATTTTTCTTCACACACGCGTGGGACAGGTGCATAGCGGATTAGTGACTGAAATAGACTGGCTTCAGCGTAAAGATACGAGAGTTCCTAGACTCGCCATTTCTGATGTTAAAATAAAATAAAGAAACCATGCACTGTGTTTATCTGTGTTCATAATATTTAACCCCAAGTAACTGACACGGACTATCGGCCCGGGCTATTCCATATTAAGTTAGGAACTGTTACATTACGCTGTATTAGGGGTCATTTTTGTGTATATAAAATGTACATGTACGTAGGAATGCCGCAGATCCTGATGAGCCGGCTCACGTGATCTACAATTCGAAAACATTTTGATAAACGACAAGGTACATCTGTCGTGTTAAAAGCGTGACTCATTAGGCATCAGGGATTAGGGATCAATTGAAGTGCTAAATCACACCGCCGATGTACTTTGAACTCGATCTGAGGGTATGTATTCGCGATATTTAAAAGGGACGAAACAAGGACGCCTCGAAGCGATCGGGGCCGAACAGGTATTCGCGTTAAAACGTGTAACCGTTGTACACGTTTCAACGCTTTCATATAGCTACACGCTTCCAGGTAAAGCGTTGTACACGTTTCAACTCTTTCACCTCGCTACATATGTATACGCCAAAGCGTGTTATACGCCTTGAAGCTAAACGTATTACACGCTTTAAAACTAAACGGTTTGACAATGTGTATTACACGTGTACGAACCGTATTATACGCTTAAACAACGTATACAACGCTTTTAAACTAAACGGTTTAACAATGTGTATTACACGTGTACAAACCGTATTATACGTTTAAACAACGTATACAACGCTTTTAAAGTAAACGGTTTGACAATGTGTATTACACGTGTACGAACCGTATTATACGTTTAAACAACGTATACAACGCTACAGCAAACCGTTGCGTTCGCGTTGCGTTCGCGTTGCGTTCGCGTTGTGTTCGCGTTGCGTTGCGTTCGCGTTGCGTTCGCGTTGCGTTCGCGTTGCGTTCGCGTTGCGTTCGCGTTCGCGTTGCGTTCGCGTTCGCGTTGCGTTCGCGTTGAGTTTGCAAGTGTTGTCTACAGTGGAACAAAAACGGAGACTGCACTGTAGCTGTTGATAGGCCATTAAACGCCAACAAACAAGCAAACAAACCTTTCTCCAGTCACAGCCACATATACAGGATAATGTTTCAGGTGTGCCCCCAGGCCAGCAGCCAATCCAGTGGATGAGCCGACCCGACGGTATCCCGGGCTGCCCCCCGGGGCTCGAATATCTCGCCCAGATAGACCAGCTTCTTGTTAAACAGCAGGTGGAACTGCTAGAAAGTAAGTTCATTACATGACAATTCAAAGACTCGGAAAACAGCTCATTCTGATTCAAAGATTACCTCACCCACTTCGATACCCACCCACCCACTTTGACACATATGTATTGATCCAGCATTTGGGGAATGGGGGGGGGTGTCTAGTTGTGAAGGTAGCTCTTGTAATCTATTCCCGTATAGACGGTACTGTAGTTCGCAACTATAGGGTGTTGTCTTATTTTCGAGATCTTCGAAATGCACTTTCCTGTGTTTTACGACATTTAAATTCAGACTCAAACTGGTGGTAAACTGTGATCTATGTAAACTCTGTGGCTAAATTAAAAAAATTACCCCACCAAAGTTACCCCTACATATGTATCCAAGTAGGTGGGTGGGGTAATTTTTGAATGAGTCCTGGCTCTGAGTTTTTGATCTCCTATAGACCAATGTTATAAATAGGGTACCAAACTGGGAAAATCATGAGTTACTTCCCTTATAGGACCATCCTTGACCAGAGCTTAAGATAAGTTGTGTATCAGATAAGTTGAGTACTATACTCCCAGATTTCCAATTCAATGCATATTTTACTTTTACAAATGTATTTTTGATTTTCGTCCTTATTAAGTAGGGAACAAATGATAAGAAATAATAAAAAAAAATCAACAAATTTTGCAGCTCAACTAAGTAAATTTTCAACTTTATTACAGTATTTTCACTACTCAATTTGAAAATCAATGCGTATTTTCACATTGCTGTGAGTATTTTGTACTCCCCCTTTTGATAATCAATGCATATTCTGCTAAAATAAGTGTGTAAAATACGCCAATACTCACCTTAGCTGGAGGTATGAAATAACCAAACTTGGAATATCATGAGTTGCTTCCCTTATAGGGCCATCCTTGACGTTACTATTAACTTCATGTCACAAGACACTCGGCTGGTATTCTCTAATGATAACCACATGCAGGATTGTATGCAAAAGTGTGGAAAAAATGGTGGTTGAAAATGTTGTATTATGTGAAAAAATATTTTTTAGTTGTTAAAATCCATTGTGCACATGTTATATGTGTAGAAGACATGTGTACAGTACATGTGTAATTGTTGTCGTGCACTTGCGGTCGGTCAGCCCGATATAGTCGGCACATTGATGTACCTATTATGTACGTACGTACGCCAATGTGCCGACTAGACTATATCTCGTTGTCCGTGTGTTTTTTTGTTAAAGTTTTTCTGTATACAATGGAACCTCTAAACCGAACACCAAGACAACATATCGATGGTCTAGTAACATAAGGTCATAAGTGCTATGCTAAAGCATAGCATAGCACTTACGACCTTATGTTACTAGACCATCGATATGTGATCTTATTTTTGATGGGTTTCTTTATAGGAATTAAATAAGTGTTCCATTTATCTCAGATGTTAATGTACATGTCCATGTATGTTCATGATTGCAAATATGCACACACATATCAGAATGGTCATATGCCAAATTCTTTTTTTTTTCTTATTTTTTTTTTCAATTTTTCTTTTCAAATACTTTGGTTTAATTAATTTTCGTGAAGGCTCAATTTTCGTCATTGACCTGAATGACGAATTTACATCCGTGACGAATAATGAACTTGGGCAATAGCCATAAACCATTATTCTTGTCACCGCATTTAATTAGTAACAGAAAAGTCATATTTTCTTTAAATTATAAGTGAACTGGCCTGTGAAAACCGTGAAGAAAATACCGGTAATTGAACAATAATTCAAGTGCGAGTCTAGTAATGTATAATCCCATACTAGACAGGTGTCCAAACCAGCCAGGAACATCATCAGACTTATTTGCTTTCTGACGAATGTAAATTCTGGTCACGTGTGAACACCGGTACAGAGCTCCAGATAAGCTTTGTGTCTAAAGCGTACTATACCCCCTGATTTCAAAATCATTGCGTATTTTACTTTTACAAATGGATTATTGATTTTCTTCATTACTAAATAGGGAAGAAATTATAAAAAAATATAACAAATTTAAACATTCTCTTATTTGAGCTGAAAAAAGCAAATGCAGCTCAACTAAGTGAATTTTCAACTTTATGACAGTATTTTCACTACTCAATTTGAAAATCAATACATATTTTCACATTACTATACTTTGTACTCCCACTTTTGATAATCAATGCGTATTCAGCTAAAATAATTGCTTAAAATACGCCAATACGCACCTTATCTGGAGCTCTGCTGGTATTTAATAACCAAATCGTAATCTCCACTGATTTATTATACCCCCACAAACAAAGTTTGTTGTGGGTATATAGGAGTCAGCTTGTCGGTCGGTCGGTCTGTCGGTCTGTTGGAAATTCCCTTCCGCTCTATATCTTCTACACCGATGCATGTATTATCAAATGGCTTGGCAAAAATGTTTCTCAGGATGAGAAGGTGTGTCGCGATCAATAACCACGCACCTACTTCCAAGGTCAAGGTCACAGTTGACGGTCAAAGGTCAAACCTATACCTTATAGAAATCCCTTCGACTGTTTCTATGATCTCAACACGATGCATTGGAATTCATCATGCTGCATTCAAATGTTTCTCTATGATGAGAAGGTGTGTCGCGATCAATAACGTCCAACGTATGCCTACCCCATTCCGATTCAAGGTCACAGTGAAGGCAATGGTTCAACTATCAAAATTCCCAATCGCTCTATATCTCTACACCGATGCGCATGGATTATCAAATGGCTTGGCACAAATGTTTCTCATGATGAGAAGGTGTGTCGCGATCAATAACCACACACTACGTCCAAGGTCAAGGTCACAGTTGAAGGTCAAAGGTCAAACCTATTGAAATTCCCTTCCGCTCTATATCTTCTACACCGAAGCATGGATTATCAAATGGTTGGCACATGTTTCTCATGATGAGAAGGTGTGTCGCGATCAATAACCACGCACCTACGTCCAAGGTCAAGGTCACAGTTGAAGGTCAAATGTCAAACCTATTGAAATTCCCTTCCGCTCTATATCTTCTACACCGAAGCATGGATTATCAAATGGCTTGGCACAAATGTTTCTCAGGATGAGAAGGTGTGTCGCGATCAATAACCACGCACCTACGTCCAAGGTCAAGGTCACAGTTGAAGGTCAAAGGTCAAAAATATTGAAATTCCCAAATGGCTTGGCACAAATGTTTCTCATGATGAGAAGGTGTGTCGCGATCAATAACCACGCACCTACGTCCAAGGTCAAGGTCACTGTTGAAGGACAAAGGTCAAACATATTGAAATTCCCTTCCGCTCTATATCTTCTACACCGATGCATGGATTATCGAATGGCTTGGCACAAATGTTTCTCATTGATGAAGGTGTGTCGCAATCAATAACCACGCACCTACGTCCAAGGTCAAGGTCACAGTTGAAGGTCAAAGGTCAAACCTATTGAAATTCCCTTCCGCTCTATATCTTCTACACCGATGCATGGATTATCAAATGCCTTGGCACAAATGTTTCTCAGGATGAGAAGGTGTGTCGCGATCAATAACCACGCACCTACGTCCAAGGTCACAGTTGAAGGTCAAAGGTCAAACCTATTGAAATTCCCTTCCGCTCTATATCTTCTACACCGATGCATGGATTATCACACTATGCCCAGGGTCAAGGTCACAGACTTGATGCGTTTGAAACCTTAACGCTCGGCTAAATGGCTTATAATCAAAAATGCCTCATTTTCTTTGGCTGCCAGTGGGGGTATTCGTGTGCCGACAGGCCACATTTCTAGTGACATGATGTTTTATTCAATGAATGGAAAACATTGTAAACCATGACTAGACTACGTGAATCTGCAAACAAATTTTGGCCTAAGCTGGCCGCTAATGCAATAAACCAGGATTTGTCAGACCTGCTATAGCCTATTTGACCAACATTGCAAAGTATACTTATCTAGCAAAGTATACTATGAGGGAAAAATTTTCAATTTAAAGATAAATTTATTAATTTTTATTATACTGAATTTATTACATTATCACAGCCATTTTGGCTGTGATAATGTTATAAATTCAGTATAATAATTCTGCATACTTTAATCATCAAATATATGCAGTCGCTAGTTCTATATGACATAATGCAATTCAGGAAGAATAAATGATTACTCCCGTCAAAGTATACTTTGCTAGTTAAGTATACTTTGCAATTTTGATGAAATCGGCTACAGGATTTGTCAGATGGCAGCCCGTTAAACCATGTCACATACGTGAATGACGTCACCAATAGCGTGTATTAATCGTTGATATAACTGCCCACGGCATGGCATTGACACTCTCAAAATTGACGAGGGCGGCATCTGTTTGAAGTCTGCAAACTGACAAACTTGTCACTGTAGACCAATCAGCATCGTGTAAACAGAAACTGAGCATCGTAAATTCATGCCTAGGATCTTTTTTAATTGCAAACTATTTGTAGATTTTCATACCGTAGACGCAGGAATTAATTTAGGGGGGTGCGTTATCGACGGCGCGAAGGGCTAAACATTGTTATTTTTTTGCACTTTCACGGACAGACCTCGGTAGATTAACCATGTCACCCCTAAATAACTGGAATGGATTTTGATATGTTAATTTTGCAACACATTCCAATCATCACAAAATGATTTTCAGACCAGTCCATTTATGAACATGAGGTGTTTTTCTTCTCAAAATTATGAAAATTACTTGCAAAAAGTGCAGATCCTGATGAGACGGCTCGTCACGAGCCGGCTCATCTGGATCTACACTTTTTGCTAATACCACTATACAGGCCTGTGGTGTTGAACGGGTTAAGGGGGGTGCTTACGCACCCGTCGCACCCCCTCTGTGTACGGGCCTGGTAGATATATGCCTTTTGGAATAATTATATGACACAGCCGACGTATCGGAAAGAACCCATATGCAAATAACCTGCTGCGGGATTTGCTAAGGTCGCGGAAAGGTCACCAACTGATAACAAGGCAACTTTTTTTCAGGCTCAGCATATAATACATGCTGATAAGTAAACATTTTTTGAAGCCGACATGACAAATTTTCGAACCTGAGCAAAGTGCAATTTTAGCAAACTCGCCTGACAAATTTAGGTCCTGTCGAATAAGTATTTTGGGACGCAATGATGAAATTTGACCCTGACGAAAATTAATGAAACCACAGTACATGGCTTGCCAACACTTTTAAAGTTCTGTCAAACCATGTTTTGTATATAGAAAAAGACGAGATGTAAAACAGCAGCAGACGACAATTTTTGTTTCACGTGTTCTAAGGGTTAACCCGTGTAATATTTCAGTATTCACCAACTGGGAAACGTCCAACAAGTACAAGCTTCAAAACAGCATGGGACAACAGGTGTACTTCGCTGCAGAAGGTGAGTATGTGCTCAAACTCAGGGATTGATTCAATAACCAATTAGGCGGCTTCATTTGTGGCTGTGATGGGAATATGGGGCTTATTGGTTTTGTGACCCGCTCTTGTCGCCTGATAATGGTCTATATTAATTTTTAGAAGCATGACAGGGGTTTCATTGATGGAATAGCGAACAGTGCAGATCCTGATCAGACTGTGCGGATGCACAGGCTGATCTGGATCTACACTGGTCGCAAAACCCACACGGCACATGTTTCACTGATGGATCGGTGAACAGTGCAGATCCTGATCAGACTGCGGATGCACAGGCTGATCTGGATCTATACTGGTCGCAAAACCCATAAGCCCCATTTCTCCAGTCACGGCTACATTTGTGTTTTCATGAAAGAATACTTTGTAAAAGTACTATGGCAATATAGGGGCTTATTATCCCTTCGCAAGAGTTGATATAGCATTACTTTATGGGTGCAAAGCATATTGTGGCCAAATATAATTAAATAAATTAATTGGTTCACAAGTTATTAAAGGTACATGCCCACTCAGTAGGCACAAAATGCTCTTTATATCAGAGACATCATCTGAGACATTTTCTGGCAAAATAAACATGCATTCACCATTACCCCACGTCATGATTGGCATTATCATACATTTTATATCAGACGTAAATTTGCACACTGATATCAGGGGCGATAACTGTGTTTCCTTAAAATGTTAACGGACATTACTATTTATTGTCTGTATTTATGTTTTAATGTGCAATGATCATACTTTATTATCTGTCGAAAATATTATTTTTTCAGGTGACGCATATAATTAAAAAATATCATGCCTCATTTGCATATGAAAATCGCCTGATACCACCACCGCGCGTCACTATCAGTAAAATAAATATTACTAAATGATTATATCTGTATAACGGGTACTCATACTTTTTAGAACTGGTGTAATAGTGACACAATTATACACTTATTTAATTCATATAAAGAACGGTTTGTGCCTACTGAGTGGGCATGTACCTTTAAGAAATGAAAGGTGTTACAGACATATACTTATGCACATACATACATACTACATTAGTAACACCTTGCATGCAAAGTACAATAGACCAAGAAAATACAGAAAAGAAATGTCATCACAATGGATGTAAAATTTATCCTTACTTAGCGAATGGGTTGGACTACAAGTTATATCCATATTTTATACAGCTTTCCCCATTTTTAGCTCGACTATTCGAAGAATAAGTAGAGCTTATGTTGTCACCCCGGCGTCGGCGTCACGCCTTGGTTAAGGTTTTTAGTCAACCTTTTATATGGAATACTACTGGCCCTACACCCACCATACTTGGACAACTTCATCTCCTAGTGATGTACATCAATAACCCCTGATCTATATTTGACCTTGACCTACATTTTCTCTTGAATTACTTAGTTAATTCCCCTTGGTTAAGGTTTTTAGTCAACCTTGGTTAAGGTTTTTAGTCAGCTTGTACATGATATATTGTGCATACAGACACCATACTTGGACAAACTTTTCTCATAGGGATGTACATCAATAACCCCTGGTCTATATTTGACCTTGACCTATATTTCCTCTTCAATTACTTAGTTAATTCCCCTTGGTTAAGGTTTTTAGTCAAGCTTGTATATGGAATACTCCTGGCCCTACACCCACCATACTTGGACAACTTCATCTCCTAGGGATGTACATCAGTAACCCCTGATCTATATTTGACCTTGACCTACATTTCCTCTTGAATTTCTTAGTTAATTCTCTTTGGTTAAGGTTTTTAGTCAACCTTGTAGATGGAATACTCCTGGCCCTACACCAACCATACTTGGACAACTTTATCTCCTAGTGATGTACATCAACAACCCCTGACCTATATTTGACATTGACCTACATTTAACCTTGAATTACCTAGTTAATTCCCCTGGGTTAAGGTTTTTAGTCAACCTTGGTTAAGGTTTTTAGTCAAGCTTGTACATGGAATACTATTGTGCATACAGACACCATACTTGGACAACCTTTTCTCATAGGGATGTACATCAATAACCCCTGATCTATATTTGACCTTGACCTACATTTCCTCTTCAATTACTTACTTACTTCTCCTTGGTTAAGGTTTTTAGTCAAGCTTGTATATGGAATACTCCTGGCCCTACACCCACCATACTTGGACAACTTCATCTCCTAGGGATGTACATCAATAACCCTTGATCTATATTTGACCTTGACCTACATTTGACCTTGACCTACATTTCCTCTTGAATTACTTAGTTAATTCTCTTTGGTTAAGGTTTTTAGTCAAGCTTGTAGATGGAATACTCCTGGCCCTACACCAACCATACTTGGACAACTTTATCTCCTAGTGATGTACATCTACAACCCCTGACCTATATTTGACTTTGACCTACATTTAACCTTGAATTACTTAGTTAATTCCCCTTGGTTAAAGGCCCAACTGGGATATAAAAGCCACCAGATGGCGCTGGGCAGGCTTTTTGATATTTTTATGCATGCTTCACTTCAGGGACACATTTTCAGATATTTTAGAAATACCACTGAACAAATAATTACACTATTTCACACAGACATAGATAATACAACTATGAAAGGCTTAGAAAAATTCGGATTTAAGAAAACAAATATAAATGTGCTTTTGAAGTAATACAATGCACTCAACTGACAACTGATTCAAACTTGCCGGGCGGAGCGTAGCTGTTACATATGTAATTCATTCATAGAGCTGAGTTCATGACCCGACATTGTAAACAAACCCACATGTTTAGTGATAACGCTAACAGCTATAACTGCCTGTATGGTCAACATCAGACGGTGTGCCAGCCGCATAACTTTGATTTTGGACAGTAATATCAAATTAAATATGTGTTTGGTGTGCACATAACAAGGTGAATGAAACAAAACCATGGTTTAATAGACCAGCAAGAGAAATATGTCGCCTAGAACTTGATACAGTGGCTGTGAAAATGCAGTATTTACTAATTATAAACAGCATATACTCGGCTTAGTATGCACAGTCACAAAACAGCAATTTTACTAGCAGCCTTATTTCCTGTATCCTAACACATACCAGTATGGCTATTTCAACACTGGTCTCTAATTAGCTGTCAGCATATATTATATCTGCAGCAATGCAGTCTAACTGGGATGGGGTTATCTGTGGAATGACATGACGCAGTTACACATTTTTATCAAATTCCGACTTATTACAATCACATATTCTTATATATTGGTTACTACATGTACTTACAAAATAGATTGGGGATAGGAACCTTGTTCAGGTCCAGAAGTACAATATAGGTTTCACTATAATTATGTACATGACACATTCTAAGTAACGGACACGTGGACACGTTGCGACATGCATATCCCCGGATCAGCTGGTGCATCCTCGCAGCCTCATCAGGATATACACTGTTAAGTTTGGTGGTCATTCATGGTGGCTCTAATTAATGATGTAAACTGCATCATGCTATAGTCATGTGCTATCTGATTGTGAGTTAAACTGATCAAACACTCAATAAGCCCCACTTTGTTATTGTGTGACACATGCAAAGGTGTTTCATACAATTTTACTTCTTTCTATTTTTAATAATTTATATAATAGCATCAAAATACTCTTTGCTTTGAAATAGTTAGCAGCAAAATACTATATAAGTTTTAACACTTTTAGTAAATTCTCAATCATTTTCCTGCACAAATAAAACATACATATACTATTAGAGGGATTGGTATATACTGTATGATCATTTGTTTTATGGGACCACACATTCTATAACAAACCTACATACCATAATTTATATCTAGATACTGGTCAGTACAGAAACACCTACACTGGCTATCCAGCAGCCCCCTCACTGTTCTACATTGGGAGCAGACGACAAACATGTGCTGCTGTTTATGTATTCTATTTATAAAGCCAGTGTATAACTGACAGGCTGGGGACTCTATCAGTAATTGGATATGCCCCTCCTACTAAATTCGGTACCAGGGCACCGATTGTTGGGCCTTTAAGGTTTTTAGTCAACCTTGGTTAAGGTTTTTAGTCAAGCTTTCTACATGGAATACTATTGTGCATACAGACACCATACTTGGACAACCTTTTCTCATAGCGATGTACATCAATAACCCCTGATCTATATTTGACCATGACCTACATTTCCTCTTGAATTACTTAGTTAATTCCCCTTGGTTAAGGTTTTTAGTCAAGCTTGTATATGGAATACTACTGGCCCTACACCCACCATACTTGGACAACTTCATCTCCTAGTAGTGATGTACATCAACAACCCCTGATATATATTTCACCTTGACCTATATTTCCTCTTCAATTACTTACTTAAGTCACCTTGGTTAAGGTTTTTAGTCAACCTTGGTTAAGGTTTTTACTCAAGCTTGTACATGGAATACTATTGTGCATACAGACACCATACTTGGACAACCTTTTCTCATGGGGATGTACATCAATAACCCCTGATCTATATTTGACCTTCACCTACATTTCCTCTTCAATTACTTAGCTAATTCTCTTTGGTTAAGGTTTTTAGTCAACCTTGTAGATGGAATACTCCTGGCCCTACACCAACCATACTTGGACAACTTCATCTCCTAGTGATGTACATCAACAACCCCTCACCTATATTTCACCTTGACCTACATTTAACCTTGAATTAATGAGTTAATCCCCCTTGGTTAAGGTTTTTAGTCAACCTTGGTTAAGGTTTTTAGTCAAGCTTGTATATGGAATACTATTGTGCATACAGACACCATACTTGGATAACTTTTTCTCATAGGGATGTACATCAATAACCCCTGACCTATATTTTACCTTCACCTACATTTAACCTTGAATTACTTGGTTAATGTTTATAGTCAAGCTTGTATATGGAATACTCCTGGGCCTACATCAACCATACTTGGACAACTTCATCTCCCAGTGATGTACATCAATAATCCCTGACCTATATTTGACCTTGACCTACTTTTATCCTTTGATTACTTAGTTATTTCCCCTTGGTTAAGGTTTTTAGTCAAGCTTGTATATGCAATACTCCTGGGCCTACAGCAACCATACTTGGAAAACTTCATCTCCTAGTGATCTACATCAATAACCCCTGACCTATATCTGTCATTGACCTACATTTAACCTTGAATTACTTAGTTAATTCCCCTTGGTTAAGGTTTTTAGTCAACCTTGGTTAAGGTTTTTACTCAAGCTTGTACATGGAATACTATTGTGCATAGTCAACCTTGGTTAAGGTTTTTATGCAGGCCGCAGCCACCTTGTTTGTCAAGCTATGTGTACATCGACAACCCTCGTAGTCGAGCTATGCTGTTCTCCTACAGCTCTTGTATTATTCAGTACCGGTATAACCCTTAGAATGCTGCATATGAAAATTGTCTTCGGCTGTTGCTTTATATTTTGCCTTATTTATCAATAAAAACATGGTTTAACAGCACTTTAGAATCAATGGAAATGATTCTAAAGTGCTGTCAAAGCATGCTGTAAATTATTCTAAAGTGCTGTCCATGCATGTTTTTGATGAGAAATATATGGAAATTAGAAAATAAACAGCCGATGACAAAATTTCATTTTAGCATTGTAAGGGAAAGGTACATGCCCACTCAGTAGACACAAACTGTTTTTTATATCAGAGACATCACCTACAGTATAACATCTTCTGGCAACATAAACATTCATTCACAATTTCCACACTGATATCAGGGGCGATAACCGTGTGCAATGATTATACTTCATAATCTGTTGAAAATAATATTTTTTCAGGTGACCCATTTAATGAGTATAAATAATTAAAATATGTTGTATCTCATTTGCATATGAAAATAGCCTGATACCGCGCATCATTATCAGTAAAATAAACATTATTAAATGATTATATCTGTGTAGCGGGCACTCATAATTTTTAGAACTGGTGGAATTGTGACACAGTAATTATACACTTATTTAATTCCTATAAAGAAGATTTTGTGCCTACTGAGTGGGCAAGCACCTTTAACCCATTCCTTTCGGAATACACCTTTACGGGTGTGAAATTTATTACTTTTATTTTTGTTATTTCTCAATGGAAGTATATGTTGCGACCACTCATTTGAACCGTCTCGATGAGACGGTTCAAATGGTGGTCGCGACATATACTTCTCAGCGCATAGAAGAAAATATTTAGGATATTCTACTGCAAACATAATCCTCAGCATGAAAATAATAATAATAAATAATAATAGTGATAAAATAGTATTAGTCAAACCTGTAAATAAAGGCTAGTCATCGGAAGGGAAAAATCTGACCTTTGTTCACATGTTCATTTATGTAGTTATACTACAATGTATAATTGGGAAAAGTGTGGCTGCTATAGACAGGTAATTGCTATTTGAAGGTGGCCTTTAGCACAGGTTCCACTGTATTATTTGTTGTTCCTGTTATTGATTATTATTCATTATTTTATTATAATTCATTATTTATAATTTTTGTCATTACACAGAGTCTGACACGTGTACGCGACAATGCTGTGGACCGCGGCGATCCTTCACCATGCACATTACCGACAATGCCGGCCAGGTAATATTAAATCTTTCCAAACATGTGCTCAGTTCTCATGCTCAAAATCAGACGGTTTGATTGGCCGAGGCTGAGCTGTGCTCAGTCTCGGCCTAACAAACTGCCTGACTTTGGCAACAAATTTCGAGAACATGCTCAGAATTGTATAATAATACTCATGGGGCCCGTGATGCAAAAAAAACAACAACACGTTTTTGATTCTTATTCTCAAAATCAGGCAGTTTGATTGATCGAGGCTGAATCAATATCGGCCAATCAAAATGTCTAACTAGAAAAAGTCGATGGCGCGCCATCGCAATATACCCACTTTCCTCAAATGCTAAGTCCGAAAGGGGGAGGTAATCCATGATGGACGGTCGGATAAAAAATCCGAATTCACTTTGCGCATCAGCACATCAAAACGAAGCTACGAACCAAATATCAGACACGTAGGTATTAAGGTGAAAAAGTTTTTCGAGTTACAAGGAAAAAATGGGAAATTCTGAGTCCGAAAGGGGGAGATAATCCATGATGGAGGGTCGGATGAAAAATCCGAATTCACTTTGCGCATCTGCACATGATAACGAAGCTACATAGCAAATATGAGGCGCGTAGGTATGAAGGTGAAAAAGTTTTTCGAGTTACAAGGAAAAAATGGGAAATTCTGAGTCCGAAAGGGGGAGATAATCCATGATGGAGGGTCGGATGAAAAATCCGAATTCACTTTGCGCATCTGCACATGATAACGAAGCTACATAGCAAATATGAGGCGCGTAGGTATGAAGGTGAAAAAGTTTTTCGAGTTACAAGGAAAAAATGAGAAATTCCGAGTCCGAAAGAGGGAGATAATCCATGATGGAGGGTCGGATGAAAAATCCGAATTCACTTTGCGCATCTGCACATGATAACGAAGCTACATAGCAAATATGAGGCACGTAGGTATGAAGGTGAAAAAGTTTTTCGAGTTACAAGAAACGTGACGGACTTACGGACGTACGGACGGACGGACGGACGGACACCCGTGACGAAAACAATATACCCATTTTTTTTTCCTAAAAAAAGTGGGTATAACTAGATACAGTAACTGTGGGATGATATTTCAAGGCAACATGTTTGGGACATTAGTATCATGGACTGTGAGTGAAAATCTGTACAACTACAATCAAGAACTAGATACAGTAACTGTGGGATGATATTTCAAGGCAACATGTTGGGGACATTAGTATCATGGACTGTGAGTGAAAATTTGCAGAACTACAATCAAAAACTAGATACAGTAACTGTGGGATGATATTTCAAGGCAACATGTTTGGGACATTAGTATCATGGACTGTGAGTGAAAATCTGTACAACTACAATCAAGAACTAGATACAGTAACTGTGGGGTGATATTTCAAGGCAACATGTTTGGGACATTAGTATCATGGACTGTGAGTGAAAATCTGTACAACTACAATCAAGAACTAGATACAGTAACTGTGGGATGATATTTCAAGGCAACATGTTTGGGACATTAGTATCATGGACTGTGAGTGAAAATCTGTACAACTACAATCAAGAACTAGATACAGTAACTGTGGGATGATATTTCAAGGCAACATGTTTGGGACATTAGTATCATGGACTGTGAGTGAAAATCTGTACAACTACAATCAAGAACTAGATACAGTAACTGTGGGATGATATTTCAAGGCAACATGTTGGGGACATTAGTATCATGGACTGTGAGTGAAAATTTGTACAACTACAATCAAAAACTAGATACAGTAACTGTGGAATGATATTTCAAGGCAACATGTTGGGGACATTAGTATCATGGACCGTGAGTGAAAATTTGTATAACTACAATCAAGAACTGGATACAGTAACTGTGGGATGATATTTCAAGGCAACATGTTGGGGACATTAGTATCATGGACTGTGAGTGAAAATCTGTACAACTACAATCAAGAAATAGATGCAGTAACTGTGGGATGATATTTCAAGGCATCATGCTGGGTACATTAGTATCATGGACCGTGAGTGAAAATCTGTACAACTACAATCAAGAACAAGATACAGTAACTGTGGGATGATATTTCAAGGCAACATGTTTGGGACATTAGTGCCATGGACCGTGAGTGAAAATCTGTACAACTACAATCAAGAACTAGATACAGTAACTGTGGGATGATATTTCAAGGCAACATGTTGGGGACATTAGTATCATGGACTGTGAGTGAAAATCTGTACAACTACAATCAAGAAATAGATGCAGTAACTGTGGGATGATATTTCAAGGCATCATGTTTGGGACATTAGTGCCATGGACCGGGAGTGAAAATCTGTACAACTACAATCAAGAACTAGATACAGTAACTGTGGGATGATATTTCAAGGCAACAAGTTGGGGACATTAGTATCATGGAATGTCAGTGAAAATCTGTACAACTACACTCAAGAACTAGATACAGTAACTGTGGGATGATATCTCAAGGCAACATGTTGGGGACATTAGTATCATGGACCGTGAGTGAAAATTTGTACAACTACAATCAAGAACTAGATACAGTAACTGTGGGATGATATTTCAAGGCAACATGTTGGGGACATTAGTATCATGGACTGTGAGTGAAAATCTGTACAACTACAATCAAGAACTAGATACAGTAACTGTGGGATGATATTGCAAGGCAACATGTTGGGGACAGTAGTATCATGGACTGTGGGTGAAAATCTGTACAACTACAATCAAGAACTAGATACAGTAACTGTGGGATGATATTTCAAGGCAACATGTTGGGGACATTAGTGCCATGGACTGTGAGTGAAAATCTGTACAACTACAATCAAGAACTAGAAAAAGTCGATGGCGCGCCATCGCAATATACCCACTTTCCCCAAATGCTAAGTCCGAAAGGGGGAGGTAATCCATGATGGAGGGTCGGATAAAAAATCCGAATTCACTTTGCGCATCAGCACATCAAAACGAAGCTACGAACCAAATATCAGACGCGTAGGTATTAAGGTGAAAAAGTTTTTCGAGTTACAAGGAAAAAATGGGAAATTCTGAGTCCGAAAGGGGGAGATAATCCATGATGGAGGGTCGGATCAAAAATCCGAATTCACTTTGCGCATCTGCACATGATAACGAAGCTACATAGCAAATATGAGGCGTGTAGGTATGAAGGTGAAAAAGTTTTTCGAGTTACAAGGAAAAAATGGGAAATTCTGAGTCCGAAAGGGGGAGATAATCCATGATGGAGGGTCGGATCAAAAATCCGAATTCACTTTGCGCATCTGCACATGATAACGAAGCTACATAGCAAATATGAGGCGCGTAGGTATGAAGGTGAAAAAGTTTTTCGAGTTACAAGGAAAAAATGGGAAAATTCTGAGTCCGAAAGGGGGAGATAATCCATGATGGAGGGTCGGATCTAAAAATCCGAATTCACTTTGCGCATCTGCACATGATAACGAAGCTACATAGGAAATATGAGGCGCGTAGGTATGAAGGTGAAGAAATTTTTCGAGTTACAAGGAAAAAATGGGAAATTCTGAGTCCGAAAGGGGGAGATAATCCATGATGGAGGGTCGGATCAAAAATCCGAATTCACTTTGCGCATCTGCACATGATAACGAAGCTATATACCAAATATCAGCGCGTAGGTATGAAGGTGAAAAAGTTTTTCGAGTTACAAGGAAAAATGGGTGGGAAATTCTGAGTCCGAAAGGGGGAGATAATCCATGATGGAGGGTCGGATCAAAAATCCAAATTCACTTTGCGCATCTGCACATGATAACGAAGCTACATACCAAATATCAGGCGCGTAGGTATGAAGGTGAAAAAGTTTTTCGAGTTACAAGAAACGTGACGGACGTACGGACGTACGGACGTACGGACTGACGGACACCCGTGACGAAAACAATATACCCATTTTTTTTTCACAAAAAAGTGGGTATAATAAATGGCGTGTGAAATAAATAACACTGTTTAAATGTGCTACACACTCTTATGTTGATCATCTAAATTAGCTTATATGTTGCTTTCTATACACTATAACACGGTTTATAGTATTTTTTACAAATAATCCTGAAAATCAATCGCCGTGCTCAGTCCAGGCCTAACAAACTGCCTGATTTTGGGTACAAATTTGATAACTGTGGTAATCAATCGATCAATTATATAACCCTCATCTTCTATTGTAGGAGGTTATACGAGTCCAGCGTGAGTTCAAGTGTTGTGCGGGCTGTCAGTGGTGTGCGGGTATCGACTCCTGCGCCCACGAGATAACTGTATGTAATCAATCAATTATATATATAACCCTCATCTTCTATTGTAGGAGGTTATACGAGTCCAGCGTGAGTTCAAGTGTTGTGCGGGCTGTCAGTGGTGTGCGGGTATCGACTCGTGCGCCCACGAGATAACAGTTGAAGCCCCGGTGGGCCAGGTGGTGGGCTACGTCAAACAAAAGTAAGGGCTGGAACAGCTGGGGCCCGTTTCACTAAACTTCTTATGACTAAAATGTTCGTAGGTGCAAACTTATGATAGTCTGTAAATTTGACATTAACAGTGTTTTCTTGTAAACAATTATTGTATTTACATTTATTGATCATAGGCTGCATATGCAGCCTATGCTGAATAAATGTAAATCCATAAATTGAAATTTACAGATGATCTTAAATTTGAACTTACGAACATTTTAGTCGTAAGAAGTTTAGTGAAACGGGCCCCTGACTTCCAATCTGGAGGTTGTGGGTTTAAACCTTGCCTTAGGCATACACAAAATACTAGTATTTCCCACCCACTGGTCTTTCGGATGAGACTTGAAACTGAGGTCCCGCCCAGAGCTCCAGATAAGCTTTGAGTCTAAAGCGTACTATACCCTCTGATTTCAAAATGATTGCGTGTTTTACTTTTACAAATGGGTTATTGATTTTCTTCATTACTAAATAGGGAACAAATGATAAAAAATATAACAAATTGAAACATTCACTGACTTGAGCTGCAAAAAGCAAACACTGTTTGCTTTTTGCAGCTCAACTAAGTGAATTTTCAACTTTATGACAGTGTTTTCACTACTCAATTTGAAAATCAATGCGTATTTTCACGTTGCTGTGCGTATTTTGTACGCCCACTTTTGATAATCAATGTGTATTCAGCTCAAATAATTGCGTAAAATACGCCAATACGCACTTATCTGGAGCTCTGGTCCCGCCCCTAAATGGTTGTTGCTGGGACGTTAAACTTTCACTTCTCTTCTGATTCTATGAAAAGTGACCCTGCTTACACTTATGCAACTACCAGTAGCTTGTTTCACCAAAATTGCAAAGTATCTTATCTTGCTAAGTATACTTGGACGGAGAAATTTTCAATTTAAGGATAAATTTATTAATTTTTATTATACTGAATTTATTACATTAACACACCAAAATGGCTGTGATAATGTAATAAATTCAGTATAATAATTCTGCATACTTTTTATCTGACATCAAATATATGCATTTGTTATTTTTATATGAAATAATCCATTTCGGGGAAAATAAATGATTACGTCCACAAAGTACACTTTGCTAGGTAGGTATGCTTAGCAATTTTGGTGAAATCGGCAACAGGAACGAGATCTGTAGCTGATTTCATCAAAATTGCAAAGCATACTTATCTAGCAAAGTATACTTTGAGGGAGTAATCATTTATTTTTCCCGCAATGCATTATTTCATATAGAACTAACGACTGCATACATTTGATGATTAAAAGTATGCAAACTTATTATACTGATTTTATTACATTATCACAGCCAAAATGGCTGTGATAATGTAATAAATTCAGTATAATAAAAATTAATAAATTTATCCTAAAATTTAAAATCGGCTACAGGACAACAGTTGATAGCTAGAACCCGGGAAAACTCGTCATCCATGTTTACCTGGAACTAGCCTGACAGTCCCGGCAAAATTCCAATATAATTACATTAAAACTACCCGGGAAAAGTGGAACTCATAAAAGTCGAATAACCCTCATTGCCTCGAACCACTATCATGCCCCGCAGTGTAAAAATCCACTATAAACACCATCAAAAACTCAAACATGTCAGATTACTGTCGCCAGGTTAATTGATTGATCTTCACACCTATTGTTGAAGAAACAAATTTCAAATGGTTATTTGAGCGTAGAAAATGACGACTATAGTGACCAGAATATGTAACAATTGTGGATTAATCGACGTCGCCGACGTTTTGTTTATTAAAAGGGTAATTTATGGTTCACAAGCTGCAATTAAATAGAGTTCAGTGGACAGGTCTAGCTCCTGATATCTACACGGGCTTGACTGACGCACATGGAATAAGACGAGCCCAAAATCAAATAGCGAGTCCCATATAGTCACCAGATTAGAGTCCCAATCGGGCGGAGCAATCAAGCCGATACATGCGTCACGTCACGTAGGCCATTTATAAATAGTTTATGTGCTGTTGCTGTGTAATGGTTGTGTAAATAATGAAAACAAAGATGGAGTGACTGCTTTCTTTATTTTATTAATGCCTGTGTCTGTTAATAAGCGACAAACAGTGTAAATGTATAGAATATGCAGTGACGATCAACCGTAACTGAAGGGGTAAGCGTATAAAGGAAGCTAGGTACCATAATTGTTTCACTTAGTGGACTGCCTCAATTACGAACCTAGATCTGAAACTGTCACGGGTGGAAATCCCGATAGGTCGAACAATGGATGCCTCGAACAAATAATTATTGCCGCACACTGTTCAACTTATCAAAGTTCCACTGTATGTAATCTTTGCGGTGTGGCAAAGACACCTAGCACTAGATCAGGATCTTTTCGTCTAATTCCTGGTCTTCAGTTTCCCAATTCTTTGTTGATATTTATGTTATTCATGATCTAATTGCCATTTATACACCCCGTAACAAGTTGTGGGGGGTATATTGGTCTCTTTACAAAACTTAACATCAGAGAAATATGTTATAACTTCTATTTCTTTCATTGAAAATTCTTAATATTTCACTTGTGCATTCCTCTTTAAAGGTTGTACTATCACGCTGTGACAAATTTATGACCATCCAGCCCCCGCTGATTCCAAGGTCAAGGTCACATACTGTCTCTTTACAAAACTTAACATCAGCGAAATATGTTATAACTTCTATTTTTTTCTTTGAAAATTCTTAATATTTCATGCATGCATTCCTCTAAGGCTCTACTATCATGCTGTGACAAATCCCCGCTGATCTCTAGGTCAAGGTCACATACTTAGTCTCTTTACAAAACTTAACATCAGAGAAATCGGTGGTATTCCGTAAGCCTCGCTTACTGACCAATCTAGTTCATATTTGTATATAAATCCTGGTCTAATTCTTAGTTATTACAGCGCAACCTCTCTACGACAACCACCTATGGGAAGACACTCAACTGGCTGTTGCAGAGAGGTGACTGTTGTAGGGAGGTTGAATATAGAGGCAATTTACATTTGGGATATAAAATACTGGCTGTTGCAGAGAGGGTGTTGTGGTAGAGAGATGGCTGTTTGGGGAGGTTTGACTGTGTTGAATCTTAACTCTTTGCATGCTGGGAAACTTGTGGGCTATAAATAGTTAAAAACTAGCGGACAAGAATTCATCATATTTTCTTGTATTTTTTCCCGTAAATATCATGAATATGTCTTGGAATTTCATTAGAATTGAGTCCTGAGGACTCAATTCTAATGAAATTTGAAGACATATTTACAGAGAGAAATAAAACATATACTCCTAATTCGTTTGGCGGATATTTTCGTCGCTAGCATGCAAAGAGTTAATTGTTTGTCAAATTCATGGTCTAATTCATTTTCATTATTTGCAGGCAGAGCTGTTGGGAGCCACGTTACTCCATCATGAATGCAGAGCAGCAGGAGTTAATGACCATATCGGGGCCTTGCTGTGTTGTACAGGGACCTTGTTGTACCTGGGACCAAGACTTCGTTGTATGTACAGTAGGCCCTGTCTCCACGGGACACCTCCTCCCTATATCTCTCCCCTACTGGTCCATATTTACTCCATCATGAATGCAGAGCAGCAAGAGTTAATGACTATATCGGGGCCCTGCTGTGTTGTACAGGGACCGTGTTGTACCTGGTACCAAGATTTCATTGTACGTACAGTAGACCCTCTCTCCATCGGACACCCCCCTCCCTATATCCCCCACCCAACCCCGTCCAAGAAAATACTGCAACACCTCAGATGGCCAATTGTTATGAAGTCAGCTGTAATTTGTAACAATAGTCTCTGTTTAAGCATCATTATACCCCCCGCAACGAGTTGTGGGGGGTATACTGGAGTCAGGTTGTCCGTCCGTCCGTCCGTCCGTCCGTACGTCCGTCTTTAAACTTAACATCAGAGAAATATGTTATAACTTCTATTTCCTTCATCTAAAATGCTTAATATTTCACATATGCATTCCTGTAAGGCTCTACTACCATGCTGTGCCAAATCCACGACCATCCAACCCCCGCTGATCTCAAAGTCAAGGTCAAATACTTAGTCTCTGCACAAAATTTATCATCAGAGAAATATGTTATAACTTCTATTTCCTTCATCTAAAATGCTTAATATTTCACATGCATTCCTGTAAGGGTCTACTATCATGCTTTGACAAATCATGCTATGACCGTCTGACTCCCGCTGATTCCAAGGTCACAGGTCCACAGACTTGGAAAAAATCTACATATTTAGGGGTACTTGGGCCCACGCGGGGGGTATTCCGTAAGCCTTGCTTACTGACAAATATAGTTTTTATAGTACTGAAAGATAACTAGTATTGCCAATTTTTTTCTGCAATCGATGATTATTAAATTAATTTTATTTGTATTATTTGCTTTACTTACTCTATTGTCTCTATAAATGGAAACTAATGCGAAAACTCATAAGCAAATTATCTCCCCTGTTTATTACAGTTTCTGATAGCATGTACTTGAATATAAACCACTTAATGGATATCTGAGACATCATCTAAGATGCAAGCAATCCTGTTAACCCATAACCCTTTCCCTGTTTTGCGATATTTCGACTCTTCCAAATCGAAAACATCTGAATAAAAGAATCAAATGATGGTTAAATTATCTGATAGAGTAGAAAACATTGTGGGAAAAGGAGAAATTGCTTGTTACAAGCAATTTCTCCTTTTCCCACAATATTTTCAAAAGACATCTTCTGCAGAGGCGTGAAAAGTCGTTTCTATCAGGGAAAGGGTTAAAGGGTGGAAACCAAAAATTGTCGTCTGCTGTTGCTTATTTTATTTTTTTTTCAAAATAAAAACATGGTTTGACAGCATTTTAGAAATGAATCTAAAGTGCTGTCAAAGCATGTTTTTGATAATTAAAAAGTAAAAAAATAAATAACGGACGACAAATTTTAATTCAGCACTGTATGGGTTAAACAGTTGTTCCGTGAGTTCCCATACAACTGGTATTCAGGGGTTCGTTCCGCTGGGGAAAATAAAAAAATCACCATTTCACAAAAAAATATTTTTTTTTTTAAAAATCGAAAATTGTAATTTTTTATCGCCAACTGTTTATTTTTATCGCCAATTGCGAAAGTGGCGATCGCCAGCGGAATCCCTGGGCATTAACTGCGTGTCTATACACAGGTGCATTCGAATGACGGACAGACGGAAGTAGGCAAGATCAGCAAACAGTGGAGCGGGCTGCTGCGTGAGATGTACACCGACGCCGACAACTTTGGTGTTTCATGTAAGTTTTGCTGTATTTTGTTGTATCTTGTGTCATGTTTGAAACAAAATCTTGTTTACTTGAATATTTCAAACTGTCACATTTGCAGTATGCTTTTTGGCTTTTGCAAATATTTATGCAGCCACTTTGCTTCCATCCGTTTGTTTGTGCTTGTACCCAATAATGTCAAGATTAGCAAACAATGGAGTCGGGTAATTTAATGATCCCGAACGGAGACCTGGTTTGGCATTCTTGTATGTGAGGGGTTGTACCCCTTGTATGCATAATACGATTATTCCTAATCTTATTACTTTTAGTGATTTTGGTGTGGTATGAACCTGGCACCAGGTCCGGTAATTATAATTCCCCCCCCCCCTCCCAGCAGCATGCGGGATCAAACCCGTTGGCCTGGCTTTAAATGACCTTAGATATTGATAGGCCATTAAACACCAATAAATCAAATCAAATGTACCCAATAAGGAAATACAGTTACGGTCCTTGATGTAGTGTGTATATGGGGGTATCTGTCTGCATATAGGCCACATGCCACATTTCTAGTTTAAATATCTTTGTTGCAATTTTCTTATTTCTCAATGAAAGTATTAGTTGTGACCACTCATTTGAATGTTGGCCACAGCAAAAATACTTCTGATGAGAAATAAACAAAATATGGAGAATTTTCGTACAGTCTGCAATGGGTTGACCATTCCATGCTGAGGATCCTAAATATTTACCTTCTATGCGCTCAGAAGTATGTGTCGCGACCACCATTTGAACTGTCTCGTCGAGACGGTTCAAATGAGTTGTCACAACATATACTTTCATTGAGAAATAACAAAAATAAAATATTTAATAAATTTCATACCCGTAAAGAAAGGTGTACTCCGAAAGGAATGGGTCAAACAATCCTATAATTCATATGTGGCTCTGACTGGAGAAATGGATCTTATCAGATTTGTGACCAGTGTAGCTCCTGATCAAATAGCACACTCCTGTAGCCTGATAGCGATCTATATTGCTTGTTAGAAGCACGACAGGCGTTTCATTGATAGAATGGTGAAAAGTTCAGATCCTGATCAGACTGCGGATGCAGACTGTGGATGCACAGGCTGATCTGGATCTACACTGGTCGCAAAACCCATAAGCCCTATTTCTCCAGTCATTGCCACATACATGCTTACCAATGTAGTATCATAGCCATAGTACAGCCATGTACAGTGCAACCTCTCTACAGCAGATCAGCTGTGGTTGTTGTAGAGAGGTGGCCGCTCGCGGAGGTTCGACTGTATTTGTAAAAAAACATTATGAGAATGAATGGCCTTTTTGTGGAATTTATCGGGGTATAAACGCGGGAATACTGGACGAAGCGATAAAAAATTAAAATTTTCGAAAAAAAAAAAAAAAAAAAAAATTCATCAAGAAAATGTGTTTATTTTTCGTTTTATTAAGAATTATTTTAACTGCGCCTCACGGTTACGGAAAGTAGTTTGGCGTGGGAGTTTACTGGGATATAAATTTTGGACAGAGACTTGCTACGGGCCAATCAAATGTTAGGGAATTGTGTAAATATTTTTGTGCTGGAATTATTGTGAGACAATTCCACATGCAACATGTTGTACATCGTTTTCAGTCCCGATGGACCTGGATGTGAGAATGAAAGCTGTGATGATTGGAGCAGTTTTCCTCATCGTAAGTCAAAATTTATTTTTACTTTGTGTCACAAGACATAGACTCACATTGTTTAGTAAGCAAGCGACATAATGTTTGACATCATTTTTGATGTCATTTTTTGACCCACATATAGGAAAGGAAGACACCACAAGTTTGGCATAGGCGTCATCGTAGCATCAACAATTTTGGATGTACGTAAAGATAGTGCATTTCTATGTTGGTCGGATCATTACCGAACTTCATCAAGAGCTTCCTCACTTTCAGCAAACCGCCCTCAATAACCAAATCTTATTGTTTGGATAAATTTCTAAATAAGTTTTCTCTTTCCTTTCACCATATTACACCCAGGCATTCCTGTGATGGTGCTTTACCATGTTATTGCAAATCTACGACCCTACAACCCCCACGAATCCTAAGGTCAATGTCACATACTTCGTACATGTATATTCACAAAGCTTAACGTTCGTGTGAATTTCTCCTGATATCTTTCGTTTCACCATATTATTCACAGCTCCAGATAACGTGTGTATTGGCGTAATTTACGCACTTATTTTAGCAGAATATGCACTGATTATCAAAAGTGGGAGTGCAAAATACTCACAGCAATGTGAAAATACCCATTGATTTCAAATTGAGTAGTAAAAATACTGTATTAAAGTTGAAATTTACTTTAATAGTTGATCTGCAAAAAGCAAACACTTTTTGCAGCTCAAGTATGTGAATTTTTTTTTTATCATTTATACCCTATTTAATAAGGAAGAAAATCAATAATACATTTGTAAAAGTAAAATATGCATTGAATTGGAAATCCAGGGATATATTGTTTGTTTATTGGTGTTTAACGGCCTATCAACAGCTAAGGTCATGTAAGGCCAGGAAAACAGGTTTGATCCCATTTTAACCTGCAACATTAGGGGGAAAATCCCAAAATCAGAACGGAATATTTACATCGAGTAAAAAATATATTCAGCCCTGAAATTAGAATCCAGGGATACAATACTCTTTTGATACAAAACATATCTGCAGCTCTGAATATTCATGCATTCCTCTGATGGTCTTCTGCCATGCTCTGACAAATACTTCGTCCTCCGCCCCTAGGCCAACATTAAAAATATATTTGTTTCTCCTCCCACTACCCGGGTCATACAGGTGTGGGTAGGTCGGTAGGGAAAATATTTTTTTTATTCTAAATAATATTCTATTTTATGTTATTATTTTTTTGTGATAGATAATTACATCTTATACCATTTCTATTTGCCCAAACTCTGTATTATTAAAGGTTACAGATGGGATCTATGTATTATCACAAGCAAATATACTGACCAATTTGGTCATGCGTGGGTAATTGAAAAGAAATCAAACATTTTGGTGTACAAAAATTTAATATTGGGGTAAATTTCTTATGATAACTTTGGTTTCCTTTCATGGAACTTCTTGATATTTCGCACATGCATTCATCTGATGGTTCTCTATCATGCTGTGAAACATCCATGACTCACTGACCCCCACTAGTACCAAGCTCAAGGTCACAGACTTAATGTGTTTATGATAAAATGCCTCAGCCGACATGATACTGCTTCCGTGGCAGTCGGCGCTTTTTCCGTCGTCCGCGTCGTCGTCCGCGTCATCCGGTTTTTTTGTAAGGCAAATGCGTTAAAGTTATTGTTTTTTCACAATATCTCTTTAACCCCTTGCCATACATTCATAATATTTCACATCAATGTTTGTCTAGGGATAATACTTCATTACGCACACACCCACATCCAAATTTTGAAGGTCAAGGTCATTTATTTCCTTGTAATGTTCACCGGTTTTGTAACAGAAATGCGTTAAAGTTATTGTTTTTTCACAATATCTCTTTAACCCCTTGCTAGACATTGATAATATTTCACGTCAATGTTTGTCTAGGGATGATGCTTCATTACGCACACCCCCACATCCAAATTATCAAGGTCAAGGTCATTTATTTACTTGTAATGTTCACCGGTTTTGTAACAGAAATGCGTTAAAGTTATTGTTTTTTCACAATATCTCTTTAACCCCTTGCCAGACATTGATAATATTTCACATCAATGTTTGTCTAGGGATGATGCTTCATTACGCACACCCCCACATCCAAATTTTGAAGGTCAAGGTCATTTATTTCCTTGTAATGTTCACCGGTTTTGTAACAGAAATGCGTTAAAGTTATTGTTTTTTCACAATATCTCTTTAACCCCTTGCCAGACTTTGATAATATTTCACATCAATGTTTGTCTAGGGATGATGCTTCATTACGCACACCCCCACATCCAAATTATCAAGGTCAAGGTCATTTATTTACTTGTAATGTTCACCGGTTTTGTAACAGAAATGCGTTAAAGTTATTGTTTTTTCACAATATCTCTTTAACCCCTTGCCAGACTTTGATAATATTTCACATCAATGTTTGTCTAGGGATGATGCTTCATTACGCATACCCCCACATCCAAATTTTGAAGGTCAAGGTCATTTATTTCCTTGTAATGTTCACCGGTTTTGTAACAGAAATGCGTTAAAGTTATTGTTTTTTCACAATATCTCTTTAACCCCTTGCCAGACATTGATAATATTTCACATCAATGTTTGTCTAGGGATGATGCTTCATTACGCATACCCCCACATCCAAATTTTGAAGGTCAAGGTCATTTATTTCCTTGTAATGTTCACCGGTTTTGTAACAGAAATGCGTTAAAGTTATTGTTTTTTCACAATATCTCTTTAACCCCTTGCCAGACATTGATAATATTTCACATCAATGTTTGTCTAGGGATGATGCTTCATTACGCACACCCCCACATCCAAATTTTGAAGGTCAAGGTCATTTATTTCCTTGTAATGTTCACCGGTTTTGTAACAGAAATGGGTTAAAGTTATTGTTTTTTCACAATATCTCTTTAACCCCTTGCCAGACATTGATAATATTTCACATCAATGTTTGTCTAGGGATGATGCGTCATTACGCACACACATCCATATATCAAGGTCAAGGTCATTTATTTACTTGTAATGTTCACCGGTTTTGTAACAGAAATACGTTAAAGTTATTGTTTTTCACAATATCTCTTTAATCCCTTGCCAGACTTTGATAATATTTCACATCAATGTTTGTCTAGGGATGATGCTTCATTACGCACACCCCCACATCCATATTTTGAAGGTCAAGGTCATTTATTTACTTGTAATGTTCACCGTATTTGTAACAGAAATGCGTTAAAAGTTATTGTTTTTTCACAATATCTCTTTAACCCCTTTCCAGACATTGATAATATTTCACATCAATGTTTGTCTACGGATGATGCTTCATTATGCACACCCCCACATCCAAATTCTGAAGGTCAAGGTAATTTATTTACTTGTAATGTTCACGGTCAAATGCCTCGGCAGGCGCGACACCGCTTCCGTGGCGGAATTCTTGTAATGTTCACCGGTTTTGTAACAGAAATGCGTTAAAGTTATTGTTTGTTCACAATATCTCTTTAACCCCTTGCCACACTTTGATAATATTTCACATCAATATTTGCCTAGGGATGATGCTTCATTATGCACACCCCCACATCCAAATTCTCAAGGTCAAGGTCATTTATTTACTTGTAATGTTCACCGGTTTTGTAACAGAAATGCCTTAAAGTTATTGTTTTTTCACACTATCTCTTCAACCCCTTGCCAGACTTTGATAATATTTCACATCAATGTTTGTCTAGGGATGATGCTTCATTACACACAGCCCCACATCCAACTTCTCAAGGTCAAGGTCATTTATTTACTTGTAATGTTCACCGGTTTTGTAACAGAAATGCGTTAAAGTTATTGTTTTTTCACAATATCTCTTTAACCCCTTGCCAGACTTTGAGATAATATTTCACATCAATGTTTGTCTAGGGATGATGCTTCATTACGCACACCCCTACATCCAGATTCTCAAGGTCAAGGTAATTTATTTACTTTTAATGTTCACGGTCAAATGCCTCGGCAGGCGCGATACCGCTTCCATGGCGGAATTCTTGTTCATCAATAACAAACAAGTCGCCCTCCCCAAAAAATGATTTTATTGCGAAAAAACGGTTTTCCTATGGCAATTTAACATGCGGAGTCAATTTCCAAAACTTTTGGAAATTGTCTCCAAAACCTGGCAAAACGTGGAACAGACAGTAATAGCCATGTAAACCATTTCATTTCCTTTCATTATTACATAAAGTTAAAATAATGATATTTTTGTCTTTCAGGATTTTATGTTTTTTGAGCAGGCGTCCAATAATAATAACCGCTAAGGAAACCGTCCATCACCGTCGAACCAGATAAAACCAGCAAATGACAATCATAGAAAACACGGTAGAATTACTGAATCAAAACCTGGATAGGAAATCTTAGAAAACTTGATAGAAGTACTGGACTAACACCTGCAAATGACAATCTTAGAAAACTGTGTAGATGTATTGGACTTAAATGACAATCTTAGAAAAAGACAATAATATTCAACTACGACTTGACAAGACTTGACATAATAATGGTTCTGACTGCTGAGGTTTTAACCAGTGTTGCTCCAGTAGCCGATTTCACCAACATTGCAAAGTATACTTTTCTAGCAAAGTATACTTTAGAGGGAGCAATCATTTATTTTTCCTGAAATACATTATTTCATATAAAACCAACCACTGCATATATTTGATGATTAAAAGTATGCAGAATTATTACACTGAATTTATTACATTATCACAGCCAAAATGGCTGTGATAATGTAATAAATTCAGTATAATAAAAATTTGAAAATTCCTCCCTCAAAGTATACTTTGCTAGATAAGTATACTTTGCAATGTTGGTGAAATTGGCTACAGATACATTTAGCATTCTATTAACGTTTCATCTGGATGACACCAATACCAAGTTTTAACCAGTGAAGCTCCAGGGGCCCGTTTCACTAAACTTTGTACAACTAAAATGTTTGTAAGTGCGAATTTAGGATCGTCTGGAAATTTCAATTGATGGATTTACATTTATTGAGCATAGGCTGCAAATGCAGCCTATGCTCAATAAATGTAAATCCAACAATTGTTTACAAGAAAACATTGTTAATGTGACATTTACAGACTATCATAATTTTGCACTTACGAACATTTTAGTCGTGCGAAGTTTAGTGAAACGGCCCCGACTGCTGAGGTTTTAACCAGTGTAGCTCCTGATCTCCTTGTACACTCTAGCTACATGGTAAACACCACATGCAGCTCAGGGGCGCTTTGACTAAACTTCCTACGTCTAAAATATTCGTAAGTGCAATATTTTGATAGCCTGCAGGGATTCCGCTGGGGAAAATAAAAAAATCGCCACTTAAAAAAAAAAAAAACCAAAAAAAAAAAAAAATAAATAAATATTTTTACTTTTTTTTTCTAAAATTGTAATTTTTTATCGCCAATTGTTTATTTTTATCGCCAATTGCGAAAGTGGCGATCGCCAGCGGAATCCCTGAGTCTGTAAATTTCACATTAACAATGTTTTCTTGTAAACAATTGTTGGATTTACATTTATTGAGCATAGGCTGCAGCCTATGCTCAATAAATGTAAATCCAACAATTGAAATTCGCAGACGATTCTAAATTTGCGCTACGAACATTTTAGTCGTAAGAAGTTTAATAAAATGGCCCCCAGGTCTAGAAACACATTGTGTTGTATAGTTTATTCCAAGATGGCCGTTGATCATGTTGATTGCTTTAACTACCATATTAAAGAGTACCTCTTATCTCTATGCAACCTGAATACTAGAAACACAACCAGAATGGTGGTTTATTGCTTTAACTACAATATTAACCCATTTCATGCTGAGAATATGTAATTTTGATTGGGGAAAATAGTAAATATTTTCTTTAATTGTGCTTAGAAGTATATATCGGGACCACCATTTCAACCGAGATGGTTCAAATGAGTGCTTGCAACGTACACTTTCATTGAGAAATAACAAAAATAAAAATAAAATATTTGTAAAAAATTCATTCCGTAAAGGTGTATTAGGCATGTAATGTGTTAAAGAGTACCTCTTATCCGTATGCAACCTGATATACTGGAACCACGTCTATTTGTATTTCTAGAATTGTGTTGCATGGGGTATTCCAGAATGGCAGTTGATTGCTTTAGCTACCATATTAAAGTGTACCTCTTTTCCATATGCAACCTGATATACTAGAAACACGTCTAATTGTATTTCTAGAATTGTGTTGCATAGAATATTCCAAGATGGCCGTTGATTGCTTTAGCTACCATATTAAAGAGTACCTCTTATACCTATGCAACCTGATACTAGATACACAAATATTTTTAGACTTGTATTCCGACATTATTTGTTTTGGGAAACCCCTAGGGGTTTTCCCAAAACAAATTGTATCCAAATACATTGCGATAAACCAGTACAATTATACTAACCATAACTATTGGGGCACTCTTCATTGTAGGAAACATTGTATTTATCAGTGTTTCCCAGAATAAATTGTTTCCAAATATTTAGTGTTATTACAGTATTTGTGGTTCTAGAATTGGGTTGTATATAGTCTTGGCGAAAGTCGTCGGTCCGTCGGACATGTCCGTTAAAAGTGCCGCCGGTCCAACGGTAAACCGGAAGTCGCCAGACCGAATGTCCGACTTTTTACTTTTTTATTCTAAGCTTCAATGAAATCACCTTCCTTTGGTATGCACTTCTGGTGCTAGCTAGCTTTTCTTATATGACTGATATGCTTAAAGAGCTAAAAAGCTCTTAAATATCACCCAAAATCAATTTTATTTTTTATAAACAAAATTATGGTCTGGTAAATGTTTGTTGGGGCTGGTAAAATTTCAAGTTTACCAGACCAAATTTCCTGTAACATTTTGGCAGTTTTGCGGAGACTGCAAGTTGTATAGGGTATTTCAGGATGGTACGCTTTCTGCAATAATACAATATGTTGGACAATTCTACAAAAACCAGGAATCCATTTTTCCGACGTTTCGTCACAAGGCCTTTATCAACGTATTAGTTTATACTAAACGCTATAAAGTGGCATCCATTTTAGATTTTTTAGATAAACATTGTGAAATCTAAAATGGATGCCACTTAGCGTTTAGTAGAAACTAATTTCTTGTGAAAGGCCTTGTGCCGAAATATCGGAGAAGTGGATTCCTGATTTTTGCAGAACTGTATTCCAAGCTGGCAGTTGTCGTTGCCAAGGATTGTTTTAACCATACTATTAAATGTACTAGTTATAGTACCTTATGCAACCAGATACTAGAAACAAGAATAGTCATGTTTCTAGTATCAAGTTATGTATGGCGATAAAAGATGTCAGCTGATCTGGAACTACACTGTTGTAAACGACAGTTAGCCTTGTTTAGTATCAAATAACTGTTGAAAACATTGTAGACTAGTCTTCTATAGAACAGAGCTCCAGATAAGCTGCGTATTTGCATAAACACCCAATTAAAATTGCCAAAAAACCCATTTGGAATCGGAAGTAGCGAGTATCAAAAAGCAATAACAAATTTGTGGTACCTTTATCATGCTACGAAAAACAATAAACAGACCACAATTATAGTATATTTTTCTTATTTTCCATGAAAACACATCTTGTTATTTCATTAGAATTGTCTCCAAGGAGACAATTCTAATGAAATGCCAAGACATGTTTTCATTTTGAAGCAAACTATTCAATAATTGCTGTCTGTTGATGTGTAAACAGTAATGTAATTTTATTTTACCAAATTAAAATATTGAAATACCCAATTGCTTCAGATATGATGGAGTGAAAATACTGAATTAATAATTCCTTATCTTGAGCCCTGATAGTATATTTAAAATCAGAGCTCCAGATAAGTTTTGTATCTAAAGACTATTATACCCCCATGTTACAAATTCAATGCTTATTTGACAAATGTGATGGGAGCACGCGGCAGATTAAAATGGGATAGAACCCGTTTGCCCGGCCTTACATGACCTTAGCTGTTGATAGGCCGTTAAACACTAATAAACAAAGAAACAAACAAATTTATTATTGATTTTGTGCCTTTAATATTAAATGGGTAACAAATGACAAAAAAAAAGCAACAATTTTCACATTACTGTCAGTATTTTGTACTCCCACTTTTGATAATCAGTGCATATTCTGCTAAAATAAGTGTGTAAAATACACCAATACGCACCTTATATGGAGCTCTGTGCAATATATGATATATGTATATATTAACAAAACAAGTCATTGAAAAAATTGTCTTTCAGGAAAATTTAATTCATTAATTTATCATTAAATATGGCAACTGTTCGATATGTCAAACTCTTTGAAAAGCAAAACTATTTCTTAGACATGGCAAACTATTTCATATGGCAAACTTCTTGATAAGGAAAAGTGTTTCATATGTCATAATGCTTGATAAGAAAAACGGTTTTATGTGGCAATGTGTTTGATATGGCAAACTTTTAGATGTGACAACTTATTTGATATGGCAAACTGTTTGAAAGGACTAACTATTTCCTTGACATTGGAAACTATTGGATATGGCAAACTATTTCAAATGGCAAACTATTTCAAGTGGCAAACTATGTGATATGGAAAACTTAATATGGCAAACTATTGGACAAGGCAGATGCCTGATGCACGAAGACACAATAATCAGAAAAACTTACATTAACATTTATAAAGTTATTATTCCCTCAACGATAGGCAAGAGGGAATATAGTGTTTGTCCATGTACTTACATGTGTTAGTAACACCTTTCATTTTTCAATAACTCTAGAACAGCTTCACCGAATTTGATAATATTTGGCTACAATGTGTGCCCAGGGATGTTGCCTTGTTTGGCATATGACCCATGTCAATCAATTAACCGATTGTGACACAAATGTTAAAGGATGTTGGTGACACGTTCGTTTAAATTGACAATTTTGCTAATTGCCTTGTACAAGGTATATGATCACGTGGTTACAACAACAACAAGTACTGAAACTTCCAGAAGCCCTCCGATTCAAAAGTCTGTATTCCTTTATTTTGTCTTTATTATGTAACGGATTTTGATGAAATATGGCTCATCAAACGCGTCTTGTTAAGCTGCATTTGGTGGTCTCGGTACTTTGTCCCAAACTTCTGTCGTTTTTGCGAAGATTCTTCGCAAAAATGACATAAGTATGTGCCGAACTCCAGGGACCACCAAATGCAGGTCAAGAAGACGCATTTGCTGCGCCATATTTCATCAAAATTCATTGCCTTTTAAGGAAAATATCAAATAATACTTCCTTTGGAGTGGATGCACTTTGAACATGTTCAGCCATTGTTCTTGTTGTTGTTGTAACCACGCGCTCATGCACCTTGTATATAGTGATTAACACAAATTCTAGCCAAATGCTGAATGTGTCAATTTAAGCACTTAATTGTTTTCATCATTTCTGCACCAGCATATATATTATGACCGCTCATTGAGACAGTTCAAATGAGTGGTCATAATATATACCTTCGGGGAGAACTGAAGAAAATTATCTTAATCGTAGTAATGAATGAATTTATATCAAACTTGAAATATGTTGATTGATACATTTGCCTGCCTAATTATTTACTTACGTGTGTCTCTATGCCTGCATATTTTTCGCTGTATATGTATAAATTATGTATACTCCTTTTCATCATCAAGTATTTTATCAAAATTTTTATCTCTAAGTCATGCATGTAATGTTTTGCTTTATTTAGCTACATTTTCTTTATTGGTGCTATGTTGTTTTCACAAATTTTCAACCAAATTATCTCCCCTGTTTATCATAGACTGTGATAGTACCGTATATAGTAGAATAAATTACAAATTTCCTGGAATTTAATCCAATAAAATGGTGTGTTTGGTCGATATACGGTAGATCATTTGTGGTATACCTACATGTATTTATGACTGAAAAAAAATACACAATACTATGTTGTAGTGTCTTAATTCTTCTAATTTGATTATTTTCTATGTAAGAATTGAAGTCATTTTCATAAATTATTGTTCATCGTTCTATCACTAGCATGTACATGTATTACTCTATAGATAACCAAATGGTGTCTATAAATATAAATCTAAATACAAATTTCTCTAACCTTTGTACGACTAAAATGTTCGTTAGTGCAAATTTAGATACGTCTGAAAATTGAATTTGATGGATTTACATTTATTGAGCATAGGCTGCATTTATTGAGTATAGGCTGCATATGGGGTAAATTATTGGATTTACATTTATTGAGCATAGGCTGCATAAGCAGTTATGAGTTACCGCAGTAAAATATGCTTTAATATGCGAAATGGCTGCATGATTGCTTTTGCTCTTAGACATTGATACCGAGCGACCGAGGTGGGCAGTTGTTACAAACATTTTTTTGTATTTTCTTCAGTTCTCAATGAAAGTATATGTTGTTACCACTCATTTTAACGGTCTCGGCAAGACGGTTAAAATGAGTGGTAACAACATATACTGTACCCCTGTGCAGAAGAAAAGAAAAATATTTGAAATTTCAGTCGGTGTATTTTCAGTCCGTATAAAATTGGTTAATGTACCACTTAAATGGCGTGAATATTTATTCCAGATATTACTATATTTTGCATGCATATTTATACTACATATGACATTTAGTATGTTTCTAACTGAACTGTATCGTGTTCTCACCTTTCTTCATGTCACTATACAGTATGTATATTTTCTCTAGAATAGTTTAGCTGAAAATACCATGACATCTAACGGTATGTTTGTCATATGCGTTCTAGCATAGTGTTGTGATAAGCAAACTGTCGTGACAAAAGTGGGTGGCAGGTGGGAGCATGCGATGGGTAAGTTAAAGTAGCCTATTTCATCACCATTGCAAAGTATGCTTTAGTCGCAAAGTATACTTTGAGGGAGAAATTTTGAATTTTATGATAAATTTATTAATTTTTATTATACTGAATTTATTACATTATCACAGCCAATTTGGCTGTGATAATGTAATAAATTCAGTATAATAATTCTGCTTACTTTTAATCATGAAATATATGCATTTGTTAGTTCTATATGAAATAATGCATTTCAGGAAAAATAAATGATTACTCCCTCAAAGTATACTTTGCTAGTAAAGTATACTTTGCAATGTTGGTGAAATAGGCTACAGGTTTGGCCCTCATGTACGTCTTTGGCTTTCTTGTATGTGAGAGTTAGATCTGGTTATACCCCTTATATGTATGATTATTCGTAATCCTATTATGTTTAGGGGAATGTGCCAAGTGGCCAAGTGCCAGGTCAGGTAAATGTAAATATTCCATTCTGAATTTCGGAAACCCCACCCCCTACCCCCCACCCCCCAACGCAGCAGGTTACATACGGGATTGAACCTGTTGGCCCGGCTTTAAATGAATTAGCTGTTGATAGGCCTTTAAACACCAATAAATCAATCAATCAATTGTCCTATGACAGAGCTCCAGATAGGGTGCCTGATTTACATGTATTTCCTAATTTCTCCACATAAATATATACCGGTAACCCAAATTCCAGACATTTGAGCAGGGCAGATAATGCCCTGCTCAAATGCCAGAAAGTTTGTTTTTAAGATTTTTTGTTAGTTGACCTTTTCAACCCAAAACTCTATAAATCCAGTGCAAACATTATTCATTTAAAAGAGTTGGCATATGGGAGTTGACTCCATTAACCAGGCCAACAATGATCTTAGCTGTTGACAGGTCGTTAAACACTATTCAATCAAATAAAAAAAGTGGCTTTTATTACACTCTTGTGAGTTATTTGCATGTGTTTCGCTGTGAGAGAAAACACGTAATCAATTCCTTACAAATAATACACTGTGAACAGAACACCCGTAATTGCGTGCCTGTTTTCTTGGAAACCACGAGCTACCATGCACAATGTTTTCTTTGAATTACAGTGTATTATTTACATCTTTCTTGAAACAGTCACTCAGATATGTTTGATAATATTGCATTTACTGCCATATTTTTGGGTTGTAAGTGTTGAAATCTACGGAGCCCTGCAGGGGACGTAGAATTCTTTTTTTTATTTATTCGTTCCCACGAAATAACAATTTGTTCCCTCAATTTAACAATTCGTTCCCACAAATTAATCGTGGGAACAAATTTTTAATTCGAGGGAACAAATTGTTAAATTGAAGGAACAAATTGTCATTTCGTGGAAACAAATTGTTAATTTGAGGGAACAAATTGTTATATTGTGGGAACGAATTGTTAATTCGAGGGAACGAATTGTTAATTTGAGGGAAGGAATTAATAACAATAAATCCATGTCCCCTGCGGGGCTCCGTTGAAATCACAGGTGTTTGAACAGATGGTCATTATTTGCAGTCATATGGGTATTTTGGTTGATTTGGGTAGATTTGGATGGATTTCTTTGGTTTTGGGTAATTTACATAGTTTTGTGCAAATACAAATGCTCAAATATTTCACTCGACAGAACTCAGAACAATTATCTACACATTCACCATTCAAAAGTTTTGGGTGTGGGTGGTGGTCAGATGAATGAGACGGCGTAAATTAACGGTACTGGGCCCCGTTTCACTAAACTTCTTACGACTAAAATGTTCGTAAGTTAAAATTTAAGATCGTCTGTAAATTTCAATTTATGGATTTACATTTATTGAGCATAGGCTGCATATGCAGCCTATGCTCAATAAATGTAAATCCAATAATTATTTACAAGTAAACATTGTTAATGTGAAATTTACAGACTATCATAATTTTGCACTTACGAACATTTTAGTCGTACGAAGTTTAGTGAAACGGCCCCCAGGTTCCTCCTTATAGGAATCACAATTTTCCTGGTTTGGCCCTCAGGTACGTTTTTATCTTTGGCTCTTTAGTTACCTGGGAGTTGAATTGGGTTATTGCCCATCATAAAAGTAGTAAGATTATTACTGAGCCTACTGCTTTTGGGAAGGGCCAAGTGATTCTGGTGTGGCGAGGACCTGGTATCAGATCAGGATTATTCTGATTTCAGGGCTGAATATATAGTTTTGTTATTCAGTTCTGATTTTGGGATTTTCCCCCCATTTGTACATGTACTTGAACATGTACATGTACTTGTACAGGTAATATATGGGATTTAGTACTAAACCCATTGACCCGGCCTTAAATGACCTTAGCTGTTGATAGGCCATTAAACCCCAACAAACAAACAAACAAAACAAAACTTACTGTCAAAATACATTGTATGTGTAGTTCACAGAAGGAATGAACCCAAATCACCAGATCTATCGAAATTATCCATACAACACCGATATATGAACTGTTCTTCAAAAACCTGTGGTTAAAATAGGTGATATAACTGTGAATTAATTCTGTGTTGAATAATATACCAATCTTTTGATGTACATGTATATAAATAATTATATTGGAGTATGGTTTTGGTAGAATATCACTGGTCGGAGAATCGGGTAGCCTAAACTACAGAGCCCTGCAGGGGACATGGCTTTTTTTTAAATTTAGGAATGAATGGCCTTTTTGTGGAATTTATCGGGGTATAAACGCGGGAATACTGGACGAAGCGATAAAAAATTACAATTTTCGAAAAAAAAGAAAAAAAAGAAAAAGGCCATTCATTCCTTATAATTCCAGCATTTGAAATAAATTCATCTAGAAATGTGTTTATTTTCCGTTTTCTTAAGAATTATTTTAACTTCGTCTCACGGTTACAGAAAGTAGTTTGGCGTGGTATTCCCGCGACTTTTCCAAGTTTATACCCCGATAAATTCCACAAAAAAGGCCATTCAATCCTATAATAGTTTGTGAAACAGGCTATATATAGCTCACTGTTTATGAACCTTTGTGTATGGATTCAGATATGGAATGCCGACTTACACTTACATGGTTGGGCCCTCATGTACACTTTCGACCTTCCGATACTTGAGAGCTAAACCCTGTTATACCCCATTAAAAATTAAAAAAGATTAGTGTTGATCATACTACTTTTGGGGTTGGAGCTAAGTGACTCTGGTGTGGAATGGACCTGACACCAGGTCAGGATATTCTAATTTCAGAGCGTAATAATATATTTTTCTGTAAATATTGATTTCTGACTGGGAATTTCCCTCATTATGGACAGGTTAAATATGGGATAGTCCAACCCGTTGGCCCGACCTTAAATTACCTTATGTTTATAGGCCATTAATCACCAACAATCAATCCTAAGGCAATAATGCATATTTCACTGTAGCATGTGGTGGGCAAACACTGTGTATAAGATGCATAACATTAACAAAAACTGGGAATTAGCAAAACAAAATGTCAGTGGGGATAACATGCCACATTTCAGCCCATCCCATACCCAGTAATTAGACATAAACTTACATGAGAGACTCAAATTATTGTCTAAATCCCTAATCTAGGATTAGACTGTCAATGTTGTAATTTGTGGCTGTGATTAGAGACATGGGGTTTGGCATCCAGTGTAGACCCAGATCAGCCTGTGCATCTGCACAGTCTGATCAGGATCTGCACTGTTCGCCATTCCATCAATGAAACACCGTTGATCAGACATTTCCAGCAGACGACAAAATTTAATTCAGCGTAGTAAGGGTTAAGACTGGTATTGTCATGTTCTCGCCCTCCCATTGTAAGCTCGACCGCAATGTTTATCATGGTGCATGATCAAGTGGTTACGACAACAACAACGTCGCCCACTCCAAAGTAAGTATAATTTGATATTTTCCTTAATATGCAACGGATTTTGATGAAATATGGCGCAGCAAACGCGTCTTCATGAGCTGCATTTGGTGGTCCAGGGAGTTCCGCACAGACTTGTGTCGTTTTTGCGAAGAATCAATTTCTGTGTCTGTAGACAGGAAATCGATTCTTCGCAAAAAAACCAGAAGTTTGGGCGAAAATACAAAGACCACCAAATGCAGCTTAAAGGTACATGCTCACGCAGTAGGTTATAATATAGTGATACAGATACTTTTGTATATTCTGTACGTATGACATTTCCTGGCAAAATAAACACTCATTCACCATTACCCCACGTATTGATTAGCATTATTATACATTTTATTTTAGACGAAAATTTTCACACTGATATCAGGGGCGATAACCATGTTTCCTTAAAATGTTAACGGACATTACTATTTATTCTCTGTATTTATTTTTTGATGTGCAATAATCATATTTTATAATCTGTTGAAAATATTTTTTTTTTCCATCGACGCATTTCATTAGTATAAATAAGTAAAAAAATATCATGCCTCATTTGCATATGAAAATAGCCTGATATCAACGCGCGTCACTATCAGTAAAATAAATATTACTAAATGATTATATCTGTTTTCCGGGCACTTGTAATTTTTAGAACTGGTGGAATAGTGACACAATTATACACTTATTTAATACCTATAAAGAACAGTTTGTGCTTACGGAGTGGGCATGCACCTTTAACAAGACGCGTTTGATTCGCCATATTTCATCAAAATCCGTACAATATAAAATAATACGTACTTTGAATCTGGAAGTTTCAGTACTTGTTGTTGTTAGTACCACGTGATCTTACACCTTGTTTACAGTGGGGTCAGCGCACGCCGACCCCACTGTATGTTATTGCGGTGATCCATTTAGTTGTATCCGGTTCTGTGACATTTCCGAATGTATGTAATAAATTAATTTTAACTTACCTGTGTCAATTGTTGGTCGTACATACATGATATATTCTCAATTTGTAAAACACACCTAAAAGACCAGAATATAATAACGGTACATGACTACACGTGGTTTGGATTTAATCGCACTGATATTCATAGAAACGCGCCTAAACCCTCGGGTGGTGTTGGTCTGCTTGTGAAAAACTGTATATGCGGTGAATACAACATATGCATTGTAGACAGATCCTACGAAGGCATACTCAGTCTCAAATTTACACACAAGGTTACAGATTACACGTTTATAGTAATAACATGTTATTTACCCCCAGAGAATTCAGTAAGAGGTCGCAACGCTCAAATATTTTTCGCTCATATTCTAGCACAAATTTACATGAATAGCGACTGTGATAGTATGTTCCTAACGGGCGATTTTAATTCAAGGATAGGCTCGTTATGTGATGTGCTGAACGAAACCGACTCGCTTCCGCAAAGACAGGTATTGGACAGAAATGTAAATCAGCACGGTCACGAATTCCTCGAATTCTTTAATGATGTTAAATTTTGTACATTGAACGGACGTTTAAATAGCGAACATGACAATTTCACTTCGATATCTAGAAAGGGAAAGGCGGTGGTGGACTACATATGCGTGCCACACGACGTATTTCACATGTGCAGACGATTCGCTTTGTTACCTATACACTCAGTTATCGACCAGCATAACTTGCACGGGCTACTTGGAGAGCGATCGCGGTCACCTGATCACTCGGTACTTATCACGGAGTTTACCGTCTCATACAGCATGAATATCGGCAACTCGACCGCCCAGGATCAGAATACCACACCGACACGCTACAAATTGAACAATATACCCGATGACTTCATGCATAGCGAATTAACTAGAATGGCCATAGCACAGATTATTTCCCAAATTGAATGTAATAGAGAAACACAGGCCGAAGTTAACATCATTTACGAGAACTTTTGTGATGTGATAAAAAGCGAAATGAATAATAAAATCCCAAAGTGCAATACATCAACACGCTCTAAAAAAAGACTGAAAGTTAGAAAACCGTACTGGAATGACGAGTTAACAACATTGTGGAAAAGCATGAATGAAAAAGAACGGGCATTTTTGAAGTGTAAGAACAATAGACATGTGAAAACTACACTACGTTCGCAATATATACATGCTAGAAATATGCTTGATAAATCTCTCCGGGAAGCTGAACGTTCCTACAAAAGAACAATAGCGCTTGACATAGAAACACTATCATCAAGTAATCCAAACGACTTTTTGAATAAAATTCGAAATCTAGGGCCAAGGAAAGATAACTCAATACCTACAGAGGTGGTGCAGGACAATGGAATTGTATCAAATAACGAACGGATAGTTTTCGAACGCTGGAGAAGAGATTTTGAAAACTTATATACATTTAACACAAACACCGATAATGACTTCTATGAAGAGTTCTATGAACGGACACTAACACACAAAACCATACTTGAAGGTAACCTGTCCGACCCGCTGTATACACCAAATCCCCAACTTAACGCAAACATAACACTGGACGAAATCGCCACCTTAGTAATGAGTGCAAAATCGCGTTCAGCCTGTGGCTATGACGAATTACCGTACGCCGTTCTGAAATATCCCGCAGTAATAGGTGTCCTACACAAACTATTTCAACTCATTCTGGATACAAGTATTATTCCCACACAATGGAGAAAGTCTATCATATGCCCAATATTAAAGGACCCTAATTCGGATAAACGGACACCAATGAACTACAGGGGCATAAGTTTACTACCGTGTATAAGCAAAATGTACAGTGCGTTCATTAACAAAAGACTTACAGTATTTCTAGGTAACAACGATATTCTCGCCGACGAACAGAACGGTTTTCGGGCAAAGCGGTCATGTGAAGATCACGTGTTCACGCTCGATAGTATCACACGAAATAACGCCAGTGTTTTCACAGCATTTATTGACCTACGAAAATGTTTCGATTTCATAGACCGTGACATGATGTTATACAAATTATTAATGAACAATATCGACGGTACAATATATGGTTCTATTAAGAGTATATATCAACACTCGGTGTCTTGTGTACGTATAAACAATAAATGTACTGAATGGTTTGACTGCAAGATGGGTGTTAAACAGGGAGATAACCTATCCCCCACCCTCTTTTCGATCTTTATCAATGACCTTGTGGATGAAATCAATGACCTTGGCCTTGGGGTGGATGTGGGTGACCGGAACATATCTATGTTACTATATGCAGACGACATTGCATTTATATCGCTCACAGAAGATCACCTGCAACGTATGCTCGATGGATTAAACTACTGGTGCAAACGCTGGAGGGTGTTGATAAATACGGACAAATCGAAATGCATGTACTTCCGGAACGGCCGAGCACAACGCACAGATTTCGTGTTCAAATTGGGAAACACTAATCTCGTATTCGTGGAGCACTACAAGTATCTCGGCGTGTTGCTGAATGACAAACATAAGTACACACAACATTGTGAAGCCATAGCAAAGGGTGCAGGTCGAGCACTTGTGTGTATCATATCTAAAATACATAACATGAAGGATTTTGGATTTAACACTTATGAAAAATTATACAATTCCTGTGTAATCCCAATACTTGACTACAATTCATCAGTGTGGGGATTTACGCAACACAAGATCATCGATTATGTACAAAACCGGGCGATACGATACTATTTGGGTGTTCACAGATTTGCACCAACTCTCGCCATCATAGGGGAAACCGGCTGGCTACCAAGTACCTATCGCCACTGGATACACATTTTACGATTCTGGAATAGACTGGTTCTACTAGACGACAACCGACTCACCAAACAGGCATTTAATGCTGACTACAATTTGTGCCATAACAACTGGTGTGAAGACGTGAAAATTATATTTAATAAACTAGACCTCACCGATCATTTTCGACACAAAACATGCGTAAATCTAGACACAGCCAGATCTAATGTCTCGTCCTATTATTCCAAACAATGGTCCAACGATGTACAGGGTGTAGCTAAACTTCGGACATATGTGACAATTAAATCACAACCTATTTGCGAGGATTATGTTAAGGAAAATTTAACAAGACATGAACGTGCCTTATTAGCCCAGTTTCGATGTGGAATTCTGCCGCTCCGTATAGAAACAGGCAGATATGTAGGCGAGACACCCGCTCAACGTCTCTGTAAACTTTGTCAAGATCAATGTGTAGAAGATGAACGGCATTTTATGACAAAATGCTCTCTATATAATGACATTAGACATGACTTATTCCACATGAACACACACATGATAGACATGAACGATGAAGAACGCTTTCAACACATAATGCGCTCTCTACCGAGAAAAGCGGCTAAATATATTGTTATGGCATTCATGAGACGAAGAAATGTTATCTATAGGACATAATCCGCAAGACATATAATGTATGGAACCGCAATCACCATGATCGAAAACTGACACAGCGGGCGCCCCGCGGGGCTCACATTGTGCTCAGTGTTGGAACCACCATATCCCGCTATAGCAAATACGCGGTGCCATTCATACATGTGTCAATGCGTATTATGTCACGCCATGACAAGCAGTGCCTAACCGAAATGCTGAGTCCTGCTGCTCCAGGTCGACTTGGACACGTTCACTAATGCCATCACAGCATCATGAACGTGTCCCGCTGGTACAGTGAACACTGTTGATCCTGATCCGAAATCAGACTGTGGTGTGCTTTCTGATCTGGGGCTACACTGTTCACACGTTCGTTTAATCTCTTCCTGTCGTGGCGAGACAACGTTATGTACAAATTTATATGCAACAACATTCCACCGACTAGCTAGTAATCCCGTCCAATATCCATACATTAACTGTGCCTGATTGTTTATACTGTGTCGCATTTCCTCTCACAATCTAAATTGTTGGTTATTAGCCCAATGATACCAGACCAAGATGTGAACAGGGTTGATCCTGATCAGAATGCACATAGGTACAGTTTGATCTGGGCCTACACTGTTCACAGCGTTGCTCCTGATCAGATTGCACGGGTGCACTTACCGACCTGGAGCTTCAATGGTCTTACGCGCAGACATTCCCGTTTATCTGGTGAGTCATATATATTAGTAATCTGGTAAATAGTCCTTCATTGTCAATACTATACATCGATAATAACCTACCTCAGGCAATTGTATCTGTGCAATCCGTTACCCACAGATCACACTCACGGTACTACATTGTATGATACAACACTTGAATGTCGATCATTGTCTGAACTGTTATCATGTAATTGACAACTTTGAACGTGAAGTGGCCCTGATTCCGGGACGTCAAGATGCCTGTATTAAGCAGATGTGGCGTCGCGAAATTAAGGCCAATTCAGCTTTACCTACACTTAATCATATACATGATATATACTGCTCAAACTAGGTGCTAATTATTTATTTTATATTGTATATTTACACATGCATTTGTTACCTAACATTTGAAAGTGACATATAGGTCCATAGGGCCGGGTGTTTTCGTCAATATTATATTGTACATATTCCCTGTTTCGTTTAACACATGTCACTATAATAAACAAATTACTTACTTACTTACTTACAAACATGCAAGACTATACTCGTATGTGGGTGTCAGAGGTTCCGTCAACTGGAGGTTTCGTCAACTGAGAGATTTCGTCAACTCAGCGTCCGGTTCGTCAATTAGGCAATTAGCCCCGTGCAGGCACCGGGGCGGGATCAACTGATCCTGAGAATAGTGCTGCAGTAGCCATTGCTTGTCGTAAAAGGCGACTAAACTAGCTTAACGATTGGGTTCATACTTTCCGGAACCCACTATACCGGATTTGGCCCTCATGTACATTTTTGGCTTTCTTGTATGTGAGAGTTGAGTCAGGCTATGCCCCATATATAAAAGTAAGATTAGCGCTAATCCTATTACTTTTAGGGGATGGGATAAATGATGTGTGGTGTGGCGAGGGCCTGGCACCAGATCAGGTTGTTCTAATTTCAGGACTGAATATATATTTTGATTGTAAATATTGAGTTCTGAAGTTGGGATTTACCCCCCTTGGACAGGTGGATATGGGACTCGACCCCGTTGACCCGTCTGCATGTAGACTCCCTGAGGCTTGTACCTCTATGTCAGAAAAGCGGACGTTAAACCCTATTCACTCACTCACTCACTCAATTAGGCAATTAAGAGTAAAACTCGATAATGACCGGCACGTGCCATACAATTGATCAGATAATTGATGGTCATTAAGTGGACATTAATGACAGATATTTGTTACACTTTTAAAGTAGGTTTAGTTGTATATGGGCATTTAATGGCTACGGGCCTGCTGTTGAATAGAAGACATACGTTAGCATATATTTTTACTTGATGAAAGTGCGAAAGTCAATTAGCCGATTTGTGATAAATACCATTCAACTATAATCGCCTAATTGACGAACCGGTAACCAGTTGACGGAACCACTCGAATTTTCACTCTATTTTGCCTAATTGACGAAACCTCCAGTTGACAGAACCTCCTGAATCGCCGTGCATAGCGATTTTTAGCTCATGTGAGCTATTGTTACCGCAATGTGTCTCGTCCGTCCGTCCATCGTCTCCGTCCGTCGTCCGTGAACATTTTCAAACGTCTTCTCCTCGGTAACCATTAGGCCTATAGTCACCAAACTTCATGGTCAGGTAGGGGGATTACAAAATTGCTAAAATGACGTCATCACGTAATCCAAGATGGCCGCCGTCTAAAAGTAGCACAAATTCTTCAAAAATCTTCTCAAGAACCGCAAACCGGATTTCGACAAAACTTGGTAGGAATGATCGATGTACAATGCTCTTTCAAGGTTGTTAAAATGGTGACCCCGGGGTCAAAAAATGGACGTGGCCCGTGGGATCAAATTGGGGTCAAATTTTATTTTTGACCGAATATGGTCATGTCATATATCAAATCGAAGTGTCAACGAGGCGATCACTCTGGTGCATTTTTTGTCGAAATCGGATGGTTATGCCATCCAAGATGGCCGCCGAAAGGTCGTTCTTTTATTAGAGATTTAAAAATTATTCTTCACATGAACCGCTTGGCCCATGGTAGCCAAACTTAAAAGGTATGGTCCATGGGTGAAGCCTTTTCAGATTTGTTAAAATGGAGGTCATCGCTAATCCAAGATGGCCGCCGAAAGGTCAAAAGGTTGTTCTTTTATTAGAGTTTTCAAATTCTTCTTCACACGAACCGCTTGGCACATGGTGGCCAAACTTCACAGTTATGGTCCATGGGTGAAGCCTTTTCAGATTTGTTAAAACGGAGGTCGTCGCTAATCCAAGATGGCCACCGTCTAAAAATAGCACACATTCTTAAAAAATCTTCTTCTCATGAACCGCCAGCCGGATTTCGACGAAACTTGGTAGGAATGATCGATGTACAATGCTCTTTCAAATTTGTTAAAATGGTGACCCCGGGGTAAAAAATGGGCGTGGCCCGTGGGGTTAAATTGGGGTCAAATTTTATTTTTGATCGAATATGGTCATATCTATATCAAATCGAAGGTATCAAAGAGGCGATCTCTCTGGTACATTTTTTGTCGAAATTGGATGGTCATGTCATCCAAGATGGCCGCAGAAAGGTCAAAAGGTCGTTCTTTTATTAGAGATTTCAAAATTCTTTTTCACACGAACCGCTTGGCCCATGGTGGCAAAACTTCACAGTTATGGTCCATGGGTGAAGCCTTTTCAGATTTGTTAAAACGGAGGTCGTCGCTAATCCAAGATGGCCGCCGTCTAAAAATAGCACAAATTCTTAAAAAATCTACTTCTCATGAACCGCCAGCCGGATTTCGACGAAACTTGGTAGGAATGATCGATGTACAATGCTCTTTCAAAGGTGTTAAAATGGTGACCCCGGGGTCAAAAATGGGCGTGGCCCGTGGGGTCAAATTTTATTTTTGACCAAATATGCTCATGTCATATATCAAATTGAAGTTATCGATGAGGCGATTGCTCTGGTGCAATATAAAGTCCATTTATTCGAGATTTTGAACGTCTTTTTCTCAGGAACCACATGGCCGATGCTGGCCAAACTTCATAGTAAGTTAAGATCCTTGGGTGAAGCATTTTCAGATTTGGTAAATTGAGAGTCATCGCTTAATGCAAGATGACCGCCATCTTAAAATAGCACATTTTTTTTAAAAACACATGAACTCAATGTCACATTCTCCTCTGGTGTTCATGGAGTCAGATGAGCGAATTAGGGCCATTATGGCCCTCTTGTTTAGTTTCCATGGCAACTTTTGTCTCACCCACGATAGTGGAAAATGAGACTTAGAGGTCAAAATTCCGTCGTCGGTTTTCGTCGGTGTCGTCGGTGTCGTCAACAACTTGGGACGTAAATTTTGGACGTAGCCACAGTTCACATATCTCTTGATCCGCGAGTCGGATCATTACCAAATTTCATTAAAGGTACATGCCCACTCAGTAGGCACAAAATGTTCTTTATATCAGAGACATCATCTGAGACATTTTCTGGCAAAATAAACATTCATTCACCATTGCCCCACGTATTAATTGCCATTATTATACATTTTATATCACATAAATTTCCACACTGATATCAGGGGCGATAACCGTTTTTCCTTAAAATGTTAACGGACATTACTATGTATTCTGTATTTATTTTTTGATGTGCAATGAACATCCTTTGTACTCGGTCGAAAATATGTTTTTTTTTCAAGTGACGCATTTTATTAGTATAAATAATTAAAAATATCATGCCTCATTTGCATATGAAAATAGCCTTATACCACCGTCAGTCACTATCAGTAAAATAATTATTATTAAATGTTTATATCTGTATAAGTACCTGTGTAAGTCGGATCATTGCCAACTTTCATCAATAGCTTTCTCACATTGATGACTATCCCCCCACTCATTCGGATGAGACTTTGTGTCAATAATTATGCCTCGCCACGATAGTGGAGGGGGAATTTAGTGTTACCCTTGTCTGTCACCAACCTTGTAACTCGTAAAACTTTTAAACCGTACTAGCTGCAGACCTGAAAACTTGGTATGTAGCTTCCTTATGATATGTATATGCACACAGTGTATTTCAATGTTTGATTCGATCCCCGGGTCATGGATAATCTCCTCCTTTTTTGCCTGTAATTAATAACACTGTTTAAACCGTAAGAGCCTGAAACTTGGTACGTCGCTTCCTTATGATGAGTTGATGCGCACACTTTATTTTGACTTTTTTATTCGACCACCGGGTCATGGATTATCTCTTAGAGATATATAATTTCACCATGTTCCTTGTAACCTTGTAGAACATTATAAACCGTATAGCTGTAGGCTTGATGCTTGGTGTGTAGCTTCTTTATGGTGTGTAGATGCACAAAGTGAAATTCTATTTTTGGCTTTGACACTGAGCCATGGATTATCTTCCCCTTTTGGACTTGACATTTTGCCTCCTTTACTATCAAAGCGATATGTGGGGCATCCGTGTTCTATGAACACATTTTCTAGTTTGTACATGCGTCCAAATGTTGAATACCTCTTGATCCGTTAGTCGGATCCTTTACCAAATTTCATTAATATCTTTCTTACATTGATTGTTATCTACCCAGTGTCTCATTCGGGCGACCGTGCCCACGGTGACATTGACCTTCATGTCAAATATATTGGACATACATCCAAACGTTGGATATCTCTTCATTCGTTAGTCTCCAAACTTCATCAATAGTTGTTTTCTTGCATTGTAGTTACATCATTTCCAATCTATCTAGAATGGTTTCGGAGTCACTTTCCAATTTGTGTTCGTTTTTCGACCCCCACCGTCGCACAGGTTGAAGTAACATACCAACGCCTATAAATGCATTAAAATACACAACAGTATCAATAAGTGAACAAAAAGTAAGTTAAACTTTTATTATTCCCTGTTCTAACACCCTGTTCTAACAGGGAGTAGTCAAAACATATTTTTCCCACTTATTGATACGTTTAGGTATATTTAATGTATCTATAGACCTTGAACCGTTACTTCAACATGTGCACCGTCACTCCTCCCCGTTAAATTCCCATGAGAAAATCGTTTTGGGAAGGGTGACTCTTTGTTATTGATGAAAAAGTACTTACATTTTAATATGTTATAGGTTTAATGTATTTAATAGCAAATACATAGTTCGTTGGTCGAACAAAAATGTGGAACAGACAGTAGTGACATTTACCTGGGTGTTCAGACGTGGGACAGAGCTCCAGATAAGGTGCTTATTGGCGTATTTTGCGCAATTATTTTAGTTGAATACGCATTGATTATCAAAAGTGGGAGTACAAAATACGCACAGCAATGTGAAAATACTCATTGATTTTCAAATTGAGTAGTGAAAATTAATGCTGTCATAAAGTTGAAAATTCACTTAGTTGAGCTAAAAAAAGCAAACAGTGTTTGCTTTTTGCAGCTCAAATAAGTGAATGTTTAAATTTGTTACATTTTTTTTTATCATTTGTCCCCTATGTAGTACTGAAGAAAATCAATAATCCATTTGTAAAAGTAACATATGCAAATATTTTGAAATCAGGGGGTGTAGTACGCTTTGGACAGAAAGCTTATCTGGAGCTCTGGTGGGGTGCCCGTGAAACAAAGCACCGTCCTAGACACACATTGTGGCCAAATATTGAAATAGGTGAAGGTGTTTTAAGGTATTAGGTAATAGATAGATACACTTGACTTCAATGGTAATTGCTTCATAAGAGTGATGTGATATATGACTATAACATATGTGAATATTGTCTTGATACTGTATACTATATGGAGCATTGAGTTACCATCTCCGCCATCGTTGTATGTACAAGCCATCGTACAGTTTCACCACTCGTGCGTTTGACACATACAGCAAATACTATGACAATAAACCAAATACAATTTGGTGCATTACATAATAGACAGATATGACCACGGCAAGCTATGAATATTATGCCAGCAAACTATACAAACTACGAGATATCTGAGCATTTCTCAAAATAAATTTCAACGTGTAAGCTTTCCAATCTGATGCACAGCATATGTTACTGTACACATTACCCATATGTAAAGCCATATTTACTCGCATAGTAGGTGAGTAGACACCAGGGACAATACACTCAGGTAACTGCATACATGTCACTGGTTCTGATAGTTAATGTACAGTACAGTAGTGGGTATATATGGTATGTGTTGTGTGGTTTACCAGGTAAAAGTGATACACTGTGCGATTTTCTGTGTACGAAGCTATTTATAATGGTGGTTCATGTTGCTAAAAACACAGGCACAAACCTGTCCAGAAAACTGACATATATTACAGTTTGGTGTAATATAATTGATAGGAGTCCGTTCTCCTGGCTTTTCTACATGTGATTAGCTACAATTATATCATATCATTATATCTACATTTTGAGTTATTTGTCAAACGACAGAACAGGTGAAACTGGCTGATGGCTGGAACACACAAATATGGCCGACTTGGCCACCCCATGTGCCGTATAGGATACAGTAACGAGGCAATGTTGACATATATGTAAACAAAATATTTCTATCACATTTATGAAGAAAGTATCAAACGATGAACAGGTATATAGTTGGTCCTTAAATCATTGAAAAGAAAAACAACCTTTGACGCATTTTGCCTTTCACACAAGTCGAGCATAAGACCTCAGTGACCTTGACCTTGGGTGTATGCGAAACAAGCACAATCCATAGACACACATTGTGGCCACATATCATTAGAATCCATGAAGTGGTTCTTACATTACATATATTAAGAAATGAAAGGTATTGGGCGTTGCTAAGGTACATGCACACTTACGCTTGTGCGTACACACGTACACTGACTAAAGCTATATAACGTGCACGGATCTGTGTATCAGTGGTTTTCACCACACAAGTTATTAACCTCTTGTGTCTACATATACAAAGATAGCATTTCTCAAGTTCATATTATAATATTCAACGTTTTGAGAATAGACCTTTAGGCGTTTGTGAACAGTGTAGCCCCACTACCAAGCTACGCATCCACTCAGTCTGATCAGGGTGTACACTATTCTTCATTCAGCCAACAACGCATTACTGTGTGCTGGCGATCTTATTTGTGGCTGTGAATATGGCTTATGGGTTTTGCGCACAGTCTGATCGGGATCTGGTTGCACATCTCATAAGCCCCATTTCTCCAGTCACCTCCACATTTATAATCACGATTTACCTCTGCCACAATAGTCCCAGCAAAGAAGGCTAAACAATCACTGAGGTTGGACAAAAATGTTAACAAAGTTTTCTCACCAGAAATGAATCCACTGACAGTATATAATAACACAAACTATATTCCACGCGATTTCACCCATGGCAAATGCCAGTTTTCAGTACAAATCCAAGATGGCCGCCATATTTCAAGGTATACAATTAAAATATACATTTCTTTTATTAGGATACCGATATGCTTTTCAATAATTTTCAGGATGTCAGATTCATTAAAGTCAAGGTCAAATGCAAAATTCACAAAAAAATAAACCAAAATCCGGGGAATTTTATATATTTACAGCTCCTAGCAACATACCATACATTATTACCATATTTTCACAGGTTTGTCTTTCATTTACTGTCACTTTTCAGGTCAAGGTCATATCTCAGGTCAAGGTAGATGTCGAATATACGTCTTGACTCTAGCCGAAACCCGTGCATATTTTCTATCCATAAGCACTATCCATGTGTAATCTCCGAATATACCTCATATAATTCAAGAATAACTAAAGCTAATTTACATCACTAGCATTAACATATTACGATATAGGGGTGCTCGTAGGTTTTATAACGGTCTGCTAATTCAATACGTGACTCCAAACAATAAGCATGCGTGTTATGAACATCGCCAACAACAACAACAGCTAGCAACGATTGCATGAATCCAGAAATGTGAAAATGATTGTTTGTTAGTCCGAAGTCGGAAAACAACGTATTCTTTCATACAACGTTTAAACGAGTACTAGCGAGGCTTTAGTAGTAGTAAGGGAGTCAAAATGATACCACCTACCGTGATATCATTTTTCACCCTCTATAATACCCCCACCACCCCCGAAAATCAAAAAATTGGTTAACGAGGAAAATTGGGTCTCCCGACAGCAAATTTATGAATTTTTGGAGAAAATAATTTTGAAAAGAGGGAGTCCCAATTATATTGGTAATTGACTTTTGAAAAAAGTCGAAATCATTCATGCAAGTACAATAGTTTATATTCCTCATTTTTCTTCTCCGATATAGCTAATTTATTTCGCAGATCAGCAACTAATTCTACCAGCTCTAGTCTACCACGTTCACCTTTAGCCACCTGACAGCGTAGTTGCTTATGGTCTACAAAGAGTTTGGGCACTAACGAATTTACAAGGGCATCTAGGGCATTGAAATTGTGGGGGGACACAAGGAAACTTTCTACGTCTCGCTAGATGCCTTCGTAGATAGTCTTTACACATAAACGTCTTACAACAAGTCTCACACTCCATTATATATGTATATAACCTATGAAATTTATCTGTTCAATTGGACGTGAAAAAAAACATTATGTAAATTTTTGACGTCCAATTGAACAGATAAATTTCATAGGTTATACAAAAGTATATATACAAAAGTATAATACAGAAAATATGATAACACCAGAAACTAGAGCAGAAATAGAAAGTTTGAGAAGAGAAGCCGAATCTCTAGGGATTACTTATAGTACACGGTTGAGAGTTAGGGGGTTGACAAAGCTGATAAATGCCACAAAGAATGAGGCGTTTATGAAGCGGTTTACCCGCGCCTATAAAAGAGGGGCATTTACAAACCTCTCACTAGCGGAGGAAGTTGGTAACAGAATTCAAAAAGAAAGTATTGCGGAGTTAAGGGCTAGTGTAATAAAACCTTCAAGCACCAATAATTTGTCCCAAATTAGACACACAGGTGGCCCAATACAAAATAATAAGAACAAATCTCTCGTTCGCGCGATAGTGGAAAAAGGTGAAGAAATATTGGGGGCTCACGATGAAAAATTGGAAAAGGTGGAAAATGGAAGACGGGTAGTTACATTATCCTTTCGTAAAAACATTGACATCAACGAGTCCGAACGCATGTCCGATAAACTCGCTCCGTATCTAACAACAAATTTTTATTTGAGATATTCATATTCTTACAAGCTAGAACATATGGAGGAAACTAAAAATGGAAAACCTAAAACTCTAATATTTCACAAAAATCTCGGTGGTAGCGAACCACTATCATCAATGAAAACCGTTAAAAAATGGCTGTCAGATAAGGAGCAAGCACGAATAATGTCCGATAAAATAGACAGACCGAATACAAAGTGGAAGTTTGTAAGATGGGTAGAGCTTTTCGTAAAGCTAATACAGGGTAGTAGGGGAAAAGATTTGGGACTACAATCCAAAGAAGCAGCAGGAGGAGAACTTCCAGAATGGCTGAAGAATAAAAAAGGGGTATGTATTCTTTAGATAAGTATAATGACAACCTTTGTCTGTTCAGGTGTCTAGCTATGCATATGACAGATAAAAGACCCGACAGATGTACAGAAAAGGCGAAAGAACTTAGTAAGCAATATTTTGGTAGTAATGTGGTTTCACAACCTTCAGTTTTTCAGATCTGAAAAAGGTTGAAGAGTTTTTTAAAATCGGTATAGAAGTATATCAACCCACCGAATGTAACGTATGGTGGTTGAAATAGGTACCAGCGCACTATAAGGCAATAGGTAATAAACCAATGACAATAGGACTGTTTAATAATCACGCATTTCTAATAAAAAACCTTAAAAACCTATCTAAAATTTACGCCTGCGATAATTGCAAGCAGAAATTCACGAAAGCGAGTAATATAAGAGACACGGACCAAAATGTATGAAAGGTGAGACAAAAGTAGTATGTGATGGTAATTATTTAGAGCGCCGCGTTCGTCGTTCGAGAAAGCGTTCTACCAAAAAGTTCTAACAGTTATGGGGCGATCGATTGGATGTACTCTGTGGAAAAGCGCGAGGGAATTCACATTCACCACGAACAGTGTGGACACGGGGGTGAAAGATGGATTTTAGGAGCTCCAGTAGATGGATACTGTCCAGAAACCAATACCGTATATCAATATCACGGCTGTTACTGGCACGGGTGTGAGATTCATGCAAAGCATAGAAAAGAAGAACGCGCATCCACTATGAGAAGAGATACACTTATTAGAAGAAGCAAAGAATTCAACCTAGTAGTTTATGTGGGAATGCGAATTTCAAAGAACTGGTAAAGACATAAAGATCGGTTGCGACACTACTCTTTATCCATATCAGATAGTATATGATTTTGAGGCGTATCTCAACCCAGAATTTGAAACTCTCGGTAATAATCTAGAGTACGAAGCCGAGCACGTTCCGGTAAGCGTTAGTATAGGAGATAATTTCTCAGGAACAGTAACTCATATTTGTGATAAAGATCCCGCAAAACTTATAGAAAAATTCTTAGAAGATTTGAAAGTCAGGGGAAAAGCTATAAGAGAAGAAGTGTGGTCAAGATATGGGTTTAATACAGAACATTTACGTAAAAACCAAATCGCCAAGATCGAACAGTGGATAGAGCAAGTACCGGTTATAGGTTTTAACAGCAGTAAGTACGATATAAACTTAATAAAGAAATACCTAGTAGGCGAACTGGCATCAACAACAAAGAAGTAATGGTCGGAAAACGTGCAAACGCAACAATATTTCTATTTACTCCAGAGAGAGTTTGAGGATTTCTTGATGTAAATACTTTCTATCTAGGACCCAGGTGTAAGTTACGATAGTTGGATAAAAGCCTACGTATGCAAAGGACAGAAATCTTTCTTTCCTTATGAGTGGTTCGATTCTCCAGACAAACTGGATTACCCAGGACTACCGGATATAGAGAATTGGTATTCCAAACTATCTGGGAAAATGTTAATAGATGAAACAGAATTAAGTAAATGTCGTAGAATTTTCGAAGAAAATAATATGAAAACTTTCAGAGATTGGTTGTAAATATTATAACGATTTAGATGTAGCACCGTTCCTAGAAGCGGTGGAAAAAATGTGTGAATTTTATAAACACAGAGGTGTGGATATTTTCAAAGATGCGGTAACACTACCTGGAGTAGCTATACAATATTTATTGAGAGGAACCATTAAAGAACAAAAATCTTCGAAGACGATTATACCGGAGGATGCTCTATATGCACCAAAAGAAGAAACATATGAAATGATGAAGGACGCTCTAGTTGGCGGTCCATCAATAGTATTTACACGATATGCAGAAGCTGGTGTTTCAAATATTAGAGTGGGTTCCAAACCGTGCAAGGCTGTTTTGGGGTACGACGCAAACGCGTTATATTTATCTACGTTAAATAAAGAGATGCCGTGTGGGAGAGAAACTATACACCATATAGATACCCCACATAACCCTAAATTTATTAAAAAGTTTTGTAAAAGAGTTTTATCTGGAGACTGGTTTGGGTTTGCGGAGGTGGATATAGAAGTTCCACACAACTTAAAAGATAAGTTTTCTGAAATGTCCCCAATATTTATAAACAGAGAAGTAGAGGTTGATGAAGTTCCCACACACATGTTAAAATATTTAAAAGATACTGGCCGAACAAGAGGAGATGGAAAAAAATTGGTGGGATCTATGACAGCCACTAAAGTATTGCTGTACGCGCCACTGTTGAAATGGTATTTAAAACACGGCCTAGAAATAACTGGAGTTCATCGTGTTATAGATTATATTAGCGGAAAACCATTCGAATGGTTCGCAAAAGAAGTTACAGCCGCAAGACGAACGGGTGATGTAGAACCAAATAAGAAACCAGTAGCCGACATAATGAAATTATTAGGAAACTCGTGTTGTGGAAAAATGATAGAGGCAACGGAGAGACATTTAAATACGACATATACACAAAACGAAACCTGTGTTGACAAAGCATTAAGATCTGCATTCTTTGACGATTTGGAAGAGATAGGAGATGCGTACGAAATATCTTCAAGAAAACCCAGGTGTGCGGTAAAGAGACCATTCCATTGTGGAATAGCGGTTTATCAACTAGCTAAATTGAGAATGTTGGAATTTTACTACGAATTTCTTGACAAATACGTAAAAAGAGAAGACTTTGAATTAATACAGATGGATACGGATAGTATGTATATAGGAGTTAGTGGAAAAACGATAGAGGAATTGATTAGACCTAACTTACTAGACGGGTTTGAAAAGAAAAAAAGAAATGGTTGGCTTGGGATAAATGGAGCGAAAGAGAGCCCGGACTTTTCAAAATGGAATTTAGCGGAGATAGGGCGATAGCGTTATCTAGTAAGTGTTATTTTGTAGAAACATTTAATTATATTAATAAAAACTCTGCGAAAGGAATGTCCAAGAGAACTAACAATTTAAATTGGGATAGATATAAACGAGTACTAAGTGAAACTACAGAAGATGGAAAACACATTATAGATGTAGCACAAAATAGGGGATTTAAAATGAAAGACGGTGTTATGAAAACGTACTGTCAACAAAAATTAGGACTCTCGGCATACTACGATAAAAGACGTGTGTTACCAGACGGAATACATACAGAACCTCTCTAATGATTTATTTAATAATTTTGAAAAAAATTAAAAAAATTAGCAATCTAAAGACTCTGACGATCCGGGGGTAGCTGTGTGTCAGAAGGCACCGCGAGAAGTTCTTCGCGAACAAACCCTCGAGATGGCCCATCATCCAAATAGTAGAGCACGGGCTCATCGGGCTTGGTAATAGATCGATCTAGATGATATACATTGAGAGACCACACGGGATCAGTCGCGCGGCGGCTGCCACCTTCGAGCTCTCCCGGTTGATAGAGGTACCGGACGTCAATATCCGATGGAAGCCGTTGCTCCTCTAAACCAACGGGTCGCCCGCGCGAGACGGCAGAGGGCTCGCTCGTCACCCTTTTAAACTTGATAGCATCTACGGCTTCTTACCTATCAATCTGGTCACCTCTCCATTCAGTGCGGAGACCACGGCGGGCAGTCTGGCCACCCACTCGGTCGATCGCGAATGAGGGTCTACAAGTTCTTTGGCGTATTGGTGTCCGAACAGTCTCTCAGCCAGGGTTCGATTGAAGCGCTCCACGATCCCCTGGTCCCGGTGGATGTTGACGCGGCCGCGTCTGACAGAAACTTCGTGCTTAGACAATAGATGAGAGACCGCGCCCATGAACTCGCGGCCGGGATCGACCTGGAGAAGATTCGGCCATTTGAGAGGACTCCTCTTATATATTCGGGAGAGAGCCTCGGCCACCTCCTTAGACTCTTTAGTGGCCAACGGCTCAGCTCCCTTATAACGACTCGCTACGTCAACGACTGTCAGCGCGTACTTGTACGTCTTACGACCGACGCGATCGTGAGGGAGAAACAGGAGATCCGCTTTGTGAACTTGGTTCGGCACCGGCACGTCGAATTTCGGGCGCGGAATATTGTGAGGCGCGGGTAAATAGATCTGCCAGATGGCCTGCTTCTTGAGCCATTCCTTGACAACGTTTTCTGAAACCTTGGTCACCGCCGCGAGGTTCTTGATGGCAGCGAGTCCCTTCCAGTAGCCGCGGGGGCTATAGTACGCGTTCGCTAGCTTGCGCATTAGGCGAACCGATAGTTTGGTATTAAGTTTGGGCGTGTTCATCGTATGCGATGTATTCTAATATATCGGACAATCTCCAACATGCCCTCGCCAGATCGTCCGGTAACTGCGTCGATAATAATAAACCTTTGTTGGAAGTACAATCGCGATTGGGGGTTAAGTTCTGAAGGAACTTGGGAACATCTAATCCCCCAGGATTGGTGGAGGAATCTAACATCCGCTTTGCGAAAAGGGTGGCCACTTTTTCGTCCTCCCGCCACGTCTCGAGAGAATCTCGGGCCAGATGAATCATACCCTTTGCACCAACCATGCGGTGTTTAAGGGCAGTGTAGCCTACATCAATCATAGCAAAATAAAGTTCATCAACTGACATCGTTCTATATATATATATATAGTTATTTAAAATAAAATAATTAATTTAAAATCTCGGTTGGATATAGTAGCCGACGAGCCCCACCACACCCATTCCCACGACGATGAACGCGATCTCGCGGTCTTTTTGGGGATCTGACGGTACATAGAAATCTGAAAGTTGGGGCTCGCGATACAGCGGCACGAGACTTTTGTGCGAATATGCCAGCGCGTACTCGCGGTTGGCTTCTTCAACGTTCTGAAAAGTTTGTGCGGCGTGATTTTCGCGGCGAAGCTCTTCATTGACCCAGTCCAGATGGGCGGTTCGTTTTTTCGACCACGCTTCCTTTGCGCTATTGAGTTGTTCTACAGCTAAATCGTGACGCTTACGCTCCTCATCCACGTTCGAGCTTCTCATTTTAGAGAATATAAAGTTGCTACCGCTGAACGCCAATGCGTTTACGAGCGCACCACCTACTATTACTGCGATTGAAGCCATTTATTTCCATATATTAACTGGTAGAATTCCAGCTTTAACTAGATAATCTCGGGTCCAAACTGCGGCCGCTACATCTAAGGTCGCGAGCCCTACGTCTCTCGCAGTAAAGTCTAATTTGGGAGCGGATCCTCCTAGGGCCATCTTTGATAGTCGAGCATACCCGATACTGAAACCCGATATCACCACGGCGTGATAAAGCGCATTCACTAACATTTTACCATCTTGTTCAGCCATTATAATTATTGCATATAAAAGGGGTCGCGATCAATGTTTAAATGGGGCGCATCCAATCGCGATTGGTGTTTCGTAACTTTCTTCTGAACACTGGCTGGTTGTTTTTTTCGATAATATGGGGTATTTCCACACGCACAGGGCACCAACAACTGCCAGACCACCACCAACAACCCAACTCCAATTCACGAATTTGGGTTCAATCGGATTCGTCCAACTCCAACGGCAGTTGGTATTGGGTGTTGAGTGTTCTTCCAATTCGTGAATTGGGGGTGTTGTTGTACTCAACTCTGTCTTCAGATGTTTTGCTGTCTCCGTCCCCGATTGCAACGACTGTTTAGCCTCTCGAAGCTCGGCGAGTATTTTATCTTGTTTAACTTTTCGGGTGGCAGCCGCCGCCCGCCCAGCTGCCTGTCTTTTGGGATTTTTTATATGCGGTATGTCATCCAGTGGCGGAGTAACACTCGGGTTCGATTGTGTTCAATCGGGTTCAACTCCGTCACTCTCGCGGGTGTGTCTTGTGTCATCATTTATGATATTAATATTAGGGCTTATAGTTCGTGGGCATATATGTCCAAATTGACAGTGTTTACCCGTGGTCAACGCGGTTGTCAGCGGAGCTAAGTACATTCCAAACTTGTGATAAATTGAGCAGCAGGCTGTTCTAAGAGTGTGACCTATAAAAGGGTCAATCTCTAGATCGTCAATCAATCCCGCGGTGTTTGGTATAGGGAGAAGTATACAAACGGCGGTTGCGTACAAATGAATAGCCGCCGATCCGAGAGCTTTTGTCATCTCCACTCCCAATTTGGATTCGTATCGCGCATACATTTTATCGATCTCCGCATCTGACATCTTATCCACCTGAAAAACTGAGAGACGCCTACCGAGATAATGCTCCGATTGTCCCCCAGCAACCAGCGCAGCTAGCCGCTCTCGTCGCGCCGCATTTTCATTTTCATTCGGAGTCGTTGCACTCAACCCAATACCAACTGCCGTTGGAGTTGATTCCGATTGCTCTGTCGGATCATTATCTATGTTGGCAGTCGGAGTTGAGGTTTCTTCTATTAGCTGATCGAGAAGTTTGTCGCAGTTCATTTTTCTTAAAATTAATTTAACTATTCTAACAAGTCTCATCACTTTAACATATTGCAAAGCACACCACCCGATACTTATGATCACCATTATGCTCGCAACAAAGCTCGCAGCGGAGCACCAAATTGTTAACATTGTTAACCATTGTTCAGCATTTGTTCAACATTTGTTAAGCATTTGTTCAGCATTGTTCAGCATTGTTCAGCAATTGCTAAGCATTGTTCAGCATTGTTCAGTAATTGCTAATTAATTATAAAATTAATTGATAACTTCGTAAGTAGTTGGTTGATCAGTCTTTAGCAAAAGCTTGGCGTGCTTAGTTTCCGAAAGCATCTGTCGAACCTCCAGGCGCTCCTCGCGCGTTGGGATAACGTCATTCTCTCGAAGACAGTCATCGAATGAGTCTCGGTCCTTGCAGTGAAAGAGGGCGACCCATTTCGTTTGCTCGCGCAGATCCTTGAGGACGGCGTTGTACTTTTGAGTGGATATCCATACGCTTTGCCTAGCATGGCGGCCAGAAAATGCGAGCTCGGAGAGCATGTCCTTCTTTTTGGTCATCGCCGCCTTGGCCGAGCAATCATCAATCACGTATAGGGTGGGCTCACCCTGGAATTTTTGGTATAAACCACGCAACCAATCGTGAAGCCTATCACCGGGGTCAATAACGTATACCTCTGGGTCGGTCCATATCCACGGGCGCCGCTGATAAGTATCGTTGTGCCGCACAGTGGGACACAGGATCACAATGTGACGAAAGGCATCGCGGTAGGAGCCCTCGAGCAAGTCTAGGATGAAAACCGTTTTTTCCACATCCTGTCTGCCCACATATTATGGCAGAGTGGGCATCTCCAATCGTGAATTGGTATTGATTGTTAATTTTCTTAATTAATTCTTTAGAATTATCAAATTTATTAATTAATAAATCGTTAGATGATTTTTTTATTAAATCAATAGAGTGCTGAGACGTATCGGCCATCTTCGATGTTGAGTTGTGCGTCTGTAATTATATATAAGTACACGTTCAATGGCCCGGCTCCGTCCGCCTCTTTGGTTATCTGGATCGCCACACCCTCGCTAGCGTTCTCAACTTGGCGTCCGCTGCCGTGTATTTGGTCGTCGTCGCTGGCTCGCATGTCTAGCCATAACGCGTATTTGGTATTCAGGAAATCCGCGAGGGAGACGGCCGAGAGATGCAGGTCTTTGGCAACTGCCGCAACCTCCGGAGAGCGCTTAGAGCCGGCAGCAAACTGCTTTCTTACTTCGTCCCACTGCTGGTGCGCGCGAAGACCCGCGCTGTAGAGTTGATTGGGTACTCCCTCGATCGTCACCTCTACCTTCGTGATTTTGGGGTTATAGCATTTGTCGGTTTTTCTAGCACCGAACGCGAACCGAGCATCCTCGAACAACATCAGTATACCTTTCATCGAGCGGGCTGGTACGTTGACGTTAATATTCCACAATGTGTCGCCTTTGTCTTTCGTCATCTTGCGATGGCGAAGAACTCGGTCGTAAAGTATGGCAACGCGCCCGGCGTACTGGGTTCTGATCAATCGCGCGAGTTCGGGCATCGTGACCATGTCGTACTCCAGCGAAACATTATCGATCGTATACGTCGATAACATGTCGCTGGCTATGATAACTCGGCCGTAGTCGTTGAACGTTAGTTCGTATTCGAGGCGGTCAGCCAAAACGCTCTGATAGTAGGGCATGTGACTCTCCAGCAACTCAAAGTCGAGCGGGATGTAGAAGCGGTTGCCGTAAGCGCCCGCGACCGCGTTGTCGCTCACGTTGTTATCTGCCCTGTTAGCAGCCCCGATTCTAAGCCTGGTTACGTTATTATTTTTGCTGGTGTCAATACCCTGATAGACAGCGTTTTCGCGCTCTTGCGCCGTCTTCCATAGGTCCTGATAGCAATGGTAGACGTCGCTGTCATCGATCGACATCACCTCATTACCAGAAATCTTTATCATGGTCTTCTTGACGATGGCGCGAAGAAGGTTCTGAACGACGGTTCGGTCCTCGTCCGTCGACATTAGCGAAATAGTGAAAGCGAGGCGAACAGTACCCGGCACAATGACGTCGTTAGCTCCGAGGTTGGGGAAGCGGACCAAGAGCTGCTGGTTCTGGTCGATCGTCGATGGGTTGTTCGTAATAACGACACTCTGTCTCACGCCTTTTGCCCCGAGGGGCTCACGCAGTCTGCGGTATGGATTGAGTTTGCGACCGTATTGACTCGAATACATAATTTAGTGAATCTATATTAAACCCGTATGGTTTTGTCTTTAATACATAATTAATTTTAAGAAATTAATATGGCTGATTACGATATTGACATGGATGAAATCGGCAGAGACGATTACGTCGATGCGGATGATGATGATATGGATGATTATAATGACGAAACGCCCTTGATACAGCCTCCAGTTCCAATCCAATCGGGGGAATTAGGTGGCGCTACCAGCAGCGTTGGTCAAAGTCGGGAATTACTCGAGGGAGCTGTAAACGACTACTACAACAGTTTAGCAGAAATGGGTCTGGTCCCGTCTGTCGGTCGCGACTACTCCAAGTTCGAATTGGATATGCGTGGTAGATTGCGACTAAAAGCGGCACCAAATCTCCCAATAGTTAACACGATGACCGGTAAACCCCTAGCACTGAGCACCATTGCAGGAAACCGGGGCGGTGGTGAAATCATAAGGAACGAACTCGGATTCCCAGATTGGAAGAGGGGTAAACCAATTATACCTACCAGCGCTGTAGAGGCCCTACAGTCTACCGACGAAACGATGGCGAAAACGGCCTCCGCGATAGAAACGGTTGAGCTCAGCGAGGTCCCTCGAGTAGCCACCGACGCTATTAACATGATGGAGACCACGTTCAGCGAAAACGAAATACTCAACCATGACCAACTGTTACCTCTTCGCGAACTCCGGGGCCTTGATAAGGTTATGCAAACGGTCCGGGGCGAACTGGTCCGTAACCTCGCCAAACTCTCGTCGCTGGATGAACATATCGCGCTAGAAGAAAGAAAACTGGAGGAAGCTGGTGACGATAGATAATCTACCGAGCGGATCACCGAACGCCTGCGGTCGTTGCGGGATCAAAGAGAAGCTCGCTTGGAGGCTGCATCTACTAACCGTGAGGCTCTCCGCACCCAAATAAGTCGGATCCGCGAAACAATCTCGAGGGTCCTGAACGAGGAGACGACACTCGGTGAGCGTCTTCGCACTCTGTTCAGAGAACAGGGCATCACGATAGCAAGCATCCTCGTTGCTATCAGCATGACTATATCGACCATCGAACCGGCAGAAGGGGGATTCATCCCGACAGAGGGCGAATTTTTAACTACCCAAAAAACAAAGGCCTTGATCAATAGAACTATATCGAGGGCCACGGACGAGATTCACAAGAGTCTACTGTCACAACTTAGAGAATATGCCCTGGCTGTGAATACACAAAGTCGTGAAGAAACGCATACGGAACTAAACGAACTAGACAAAAAAATAACCAAATTTCGAAAAGAGGCCCGGTCGGGTATTGAGAAAGTCCGAGAAGACCACAAGGAGGCCATTGCGGAGGCTTATGGGGCGTTGCGCTCAGAGGACTCTCTCAACAGAGAAGCGGCACTTACTGAACTAGACGAAAAAATAACCAAATTTCGAAAAGAGGCCCGGTTGGGGGTTGAGGGGGTCAGAACGGGTATTGAGAAAGCCCGAGAAGACCACCAGGCGGACCTTACGGAGGCTTATAGGGTGTTGCGCTCAGAGGACTCTCTCAGAGAAGCGGCGGTTGGTGAACTAGACGGAAAAATAACCGAATTTCAAAAAGAGGCCCGGTCGGGTATTGAGAAAGCCCGAAAAGACCACCAGGCAGCCCTTGCGAAGGCTTATGAGGTGTTGCGCTCAGAGGACTCTGTCATCAGAGAAGCGGCGGTTGGTGAACTAGACGGAAAAATAACCGAATTTCAAAAGGAGGCCCGGTCGGGTGTTGAGAAAGCCCTAAAAGGCCACCAGGCGACCATTACGGAGGCTTATGATGCGTTGCGCTCAGAGGACTCTCTTATAATATTCGTACTGAGGCATATAACGCAAACAGTGCGCTTGCCGGAATAGTGCGAACAATGAAAACGCTAAAACGTGCCATAACAGTTTGGGCTGAGAAGCGGGGCCCATTGGTTGAGGGGCGCTATGAATATTCGTTCGGTGCCAAAGCGAGTAATAAATGTGGGGGATACACTATGACAGCCGCAGGTGAAGTTATCCAAATGGCGGTCTGCTCGGTTAATGGTAGTGGTAAACCTGTGGGCGCGGTCGCGATAAATATTGTAGTAGATGGGGAAGAACGGGGGGTTGGAGTCACTAAAATCTCTGGAGATAGTTCGACGGTGGTTTCGTTCTCCGGTTATGATCGAATTAGACTTTCCAAAGGTAGTGTTATTAACTTTGTTACGAAAATCGGTGACCCAGAGAGTTCTTCCACTATTGTCTCGTTGTTAATTGAACTTATTTTGTAAATACTAATATATTGAAATAAATTTGTAAAATTTAAATATGAACGAATCAACGCTTCCAATTGTCAATACCACTCCATCAACACTGTGTACAATTAACGAAAGAAGTTCAGATTTTAGGTTGAATAATATCGTCGCTATGCAGGATATTTTAGTTAGAGAATATACAAATAGAAAAAGAAACGCTAAAAAATATTGGCTCGCGGTGAACATGGCTGAAGTATCTAGCACGGCTCTGGCGAGTGTTTCTGTGTTGTGTGGGGCGGGGACAGCTGCAACTATATCCACCATTATAACGGTTCCCGTAGCGGGGATTTTATGTGCGGTGTCGGCCGTTTCTGGGTTGTTGTGTATGGTAATTAGGGCGTCGGGTGGAAAACTCGAGAAAAAATGTAGAAAACATGATAGAATATCCGTTCTCGCCAGGTCGAAGAAAAATACCATTGACGTTATGGTGTCCAAAGCATTGGCCGATAAGAAAATATTAAATTTAGAGTTTGAATCCGTGGTGGAAGAAATGGGGAGATATGAACAATTAAAAAATGATATAAGAATCAAAGCGCGCGCCACCATGCCCAAGATTGAGTGTACTGATTGGGATAAATTTAGGAAAAAACTTGGAGATAAAGTCGGAGGAAATTAATATTTTTATTAAATAATTATATTGGTGCAGTAAACAATTTATTAATTAATTTTAGGAAAATTATAAAAAAAAAAAAAAAAGTTGGGTCACACCGAGGCTCGAACCCGCGCCAGCAAAACCCTTCTGGGTCCACCTCGCTAAGCCACTCTCTTTCATTCATTCATTCATTCTTTTCTGTTTGGCTTAGCGAGGTGTAGCTACCCGTACTGCACACCCCCATCTCTCGGCTGATCTAGTAATTAGTGTCGAAAGTCTAGGCAACCTTGGAAGTGTCAGCACGGGTGCACTGAGCGCTCATTTTTCGTCAAGGGGCGTCCCCCAAGACAAAGTATTGTTGTTAATTTTACATATATTAAGCTAAAAACGTGTTGTGCAATACCAAATATTTACTCTTTTTTTTTATTTGCTTTTTATATAATAAGTTCGTTTTTTATTTAATAATATATGTTATAACGTTCTAAATTATTAAAAGTAAAATTAAAAAAATGAAATACATGCCAACCAATCACAATGTAAGAAATACTTCCGGAATATCGATAGCGGGTTGTGTAATACACACCCACGTGTGTGTAGTATATATTACAGTGTGTTTATGTTTCATCCCGGAAGACGTAATCGTGTAATCTCTCTATAAAATGGACACCTAATATACGTGTAAGGTAGGACACATAATTTGCATGTTTATAACACGTGTAAGTGAAACATTGTCGTCTGCTTGGTGTTGTGATTACAATATAAATTTATAAGCGATATCGTAGAAATGTACGTTCGTAAACGAATCGTTGGGTTTTAAATTTTTTGTATAATACGCCTTAGTTTCATATCCGATACGCATTATCTGTCTTAATGTTCGTATTTGCCTCTTGTATAGTTGACATAATTGCCGGTATAATATTGTAAATGTAACGTTTTTATCGGAGCGTAATAAATTACGCTGGTATTTCCTATATTCGATATCGCCTAGTGTTCTCATTTTATAGAATTTATATACAGGATTATAACCCCCGTAAGCTTCGTAAACTTCTTCAATACAGTCATTAAGAATTTTCAATTCAAATTGTATTGTATTATCCATTTTCTCTAATAATATTGGTACTTGTTTTTTCTGTTCAATTGGACGTGAAAAAAACATGATGTATTTATGACACCAATATATACTTTCAAAAGTCAATTACCAATATAATTGGGACTCCCTCTTTTCAAAATTATTTTCTACAAAAATTCATAAATTTGCTGTCGGGAGACCCAATTTTCCTCGTTAACCAATTTTTTGATTTTCGGGGGTGGTGGGGGTATTATAGAGGGTTATAAATGATATCACGGTAGGTGGTATCATTTTGACTCCCTTACTACTACTTCTTTATATAATCAGACGTGCATATTATATTAATTTTCAAGCCATTTCCGGGATGGGTTGTGCCTAGTGGTTAGAGCACATGACTTCCAATCCGGAGGTTGCGGTTTCAAATCTCGCCTCCGGCATAAAACAATATTTTCATAGTATTTCCATCCCACTTGTCAGTCGGATGAGACTTTCAACTGTGGTCCCGTCGCTATATGATCTTAGGTGTTGCTGGGACGTTAACCCTTTCATTTTTACTTTTTTCAAGCCATTTCCCCAGTAATTGTCCTTAATGTGTACCGATTAATGTGTGATAGCAGTCACTTGTTGCTTCATCTTGTAATGAAGAGAGGGGTGAATGGGTGATGCTAACAGGGTAACATAAAATGAAATTTGCAACTACAGTAACAGTTAACAGCGTATGTAAAATGTAATTATAGTTAATATATCCGTATACACAGTAAGTGGCTGACATCATATAATCTGGTGGCCTAACTCATGATCGTGGATTCATAGCTTTTCCTTCTCTCAAGCCCTGTATGTGCTGGGATTAGTCACCGCATATTCGATATTGCAGGTTCTTTTTACGAAAACAGGAGCTGGTCATCGTGCCCTGACATCATCAACGTGTGACATGATATGGACAATACATGGGAATTGCTGTATGTCTTTGGTGAGCTGGGACCATTCCAAACAACATCAGGTGAGCTTGTGCGTCACTCAACAGGGTAAATCGCATACAAGGTAATGTATGTCGATGGGGCCCAACGTATCGCAGATGAGATTCTTGCTTCCATAGTCGATCATTCTGTGTAGGAATACAAGTTTTCCCAGAAGAATCAAGTAAATACTGTAGTATCGGCTGTCTATGTAAATACATCGGCGGAACGAATCAAGATGGATCTCCAGCATCTTCTCGACACAGACATCGTCGACTCCCTCTTCCCGATCTCTTTCAGCATGAGTCTCTATTCGACAATATCATGCACATGCAAACTGGCGACAAGAGGATCGATCTCCTGTAAAGGTTGTCCATGAATGCATTATCACAGCTGGTCTAGAAATGGTCTTGCATGTTATTGCAGATTGTTCTCTATGTAAAAAGCACAGCTCTGTTAGTTGTGCTGTGTACTGGCTGTAGAAAGTCTCCCCGTGCTTGTAACCAATGCTGCTTTCAGTTCCACCCCATTGGGGGTCGCTGAGTATGGTTTACCTGTTCAGTCAATACTATATCATATGCTTTATATATATTTCATGATACGTATATTGTGATAGTTAATTGTGTACCTGATTAATGGGTATAGTGTTCTCTATTTTGCTTCACAAGTTCTCCTAGCCTAAGAATTATTCCAGTTACTCAAAGATATGTGTGATGTATCTTCAGCATGTACGCAACAACAATGATCGTGCATGTATTGTCTTTGATAGATATCACGGCTCCAGCACTAAGAATGAAGTCCATCATCATCAGACAGGACACTACGTTGGTGCATCAGTCACAGTTTCTGGTGAAATGCGTCAAACGATGGGGAAACAGTATTTTCTTGCTAAAATAGAGAACAAAAATACACAAAGAAGACTCATGAACCCATGTAAAGACTAACACAATACATGATGATAAACACGGATAACGCGCACATTGGGGCTCGAGGGGCCTTCAACGCGGCACAGACATGCACTCCGCGACCAGTGACCTATTTTACCAATATTGCAAAGTATACTTTTCTAGCAAAGTATACTTTGAGGGAGAAATTTTCAATTTTAGGATATATTTATTAATATTTATTATACTGAATTTAATACATTATCACAGCCAAAATGGCTGTGATAATGTAACAAATTTAGTATAATAATACTTATACACACTTTTAATCATCAAATATATGCTGTGGTTAGTTCTATATGAAATAATGCATTTTGGGAAAAATAAATACTCCCTCAAAGTATACTTTGCTAGATAGGTATTCTTTGCAATGTTGGTGAAATCGGCTACTGCAGTGTGTGGTCCGAAAACGAAAGCAACAGTATGAGAAATACATTCATTGAAAACAAATGTAATGAAAGCACCACAACAACTATTCACCAATAAACTACCTAATAAATGACAGTCCAATAGGACAAACAAATCACAATGAAGTAGAATGAATACAAGACACTAGAGCAAGCGTGTATTCTGGGAACGGCCAGTGAACAAAGCAGTCCACTGGGGCGATTGAACCTGATTAACGCAGTGCCACAAACATCCCGCTTACCTCCTCATCATACCTCAAAAGAACAAAAACGTACACTGCAATCAAAATGATTAATATAATGGACGAAAAATGATGATAAAGTAACGCCAATATACATGAACGATAATATTGTAAATACATATATAACTACACGTATAAGAAAATATGACGACACAAAAAAACTGAAGCCACAAAAGAACGGACGACATGGCTAAACTGAAGTACTATGACGGGACCCGTCACCAGTTCTACACGACGATCCAACATAAAAATGCACTAAACAGTCAATTAATATGACTCCTGCAGAGGATATCGCCAAAGCAGTCATCGATGTCGAGCATGCCGACGGAGATACAGGTTACAAAATCAGCACGTTGGTATGAAAACAACGGTAGTTATTGCAGTAGATTCCGACATATTTCAGCTAGTGACACATCATGCAGGTAATTATGATTACATCAAAGGTTATGACAACGCTGAACCAAAATCTACATCCATTTCTTGCAGAAACTCTGCTATTCTTGTACGCTATTTGCAAAGTGGCAAAGTGACTGTCCTGACAAAGTACGCAGCCCTGAAACAACCCACTACCGTCTTCATGGATGTATCAAGAAGGCAGGATAGTAAACAAATGCTTTGATGTAACGACGGCACTGGCTCGATGACCTTGCATGTCGGGACCGACTATTTAAGCCCCCATCCAATAGGACTAGGCTAGCACGAGTCTTGCCCAATGGCACGCCGAATCGGCCATTCGGAGCGGGTCGAGGTGGGAAACGAACCAGGGATCTCCCGATCCGCTGGAGACCCCTGGTTCGATTCCCACAACGACCCGCTCGAGGATGCCTTGCTTGTTATATATGGGTGTGCATCATCAAGTATTTGCGCCGCAAGAGTGGCTAAGTTTCAGATGCAGGTGGCTACCTCAGCTGATTATGTGCAGCCAGAGAAGCTTCCGCCGACGAAAGTTGCTGCTTCTTTGCAGTCATAGGACTTGCCACCAGCTTCCGGTATAGCATGGAAACAATCTCTCTTCTGAGGAATGGGGATGGGCGTTGGACGTTTACCTGTTTAAATTGCACAGCTCCCGGTACGAGAACGACCGCTTAACATTATAAGGTGCAATTGCAGTGGAGTGTTTGACAGGAAAACCTGCAATGTCACAACAATGGGTTTGCACGCCACACGAGCATGTGTACTGTTCGAGGGAATCACTTACTGGAATGGGACACATGTGGAAAGCCAGCATTTATAGACACATAAATATACGATTATGTGAAGTAAAGTTGATTGCGTATAAACATTAATATATTGTGCATTAATTACATTGGCTTGCTGTATTATATGATTTTAGACCATTAAACCAGGTATACCAAACTGGTAAGACTTGCAGGTGTGTTGAAATATGACAGTTCGGCATAATGTGCAGGTTTAAACAGTTTAGTCCGATTTTCATCAAATTTGGTATTCAGTATTGTACGTATGACCATGTTACATATGCACATAATGATATGTACAAGTAGAAGTAAAAGGTATCACAAATAAAGAAACTTGTATACCTATGTTTCTTCGTCGATATAACCTGTACGTACAAGTGTGGCTTCTTATGGTCATATTTGACATTGAATTTGTCCTTAGCACATGACCTTGACCTTTTATTAAATGCCTCAGAAAACAAATGATCATTCTCGCTGTAGCTGCTGCAATACATATACCGTGATTAAATGTAAAATGACAATATTTAATATAAAAATGTATTCATGTTATGGTTTAATGTGCTTAATTTTTACATTGACCTTGACCTTACACATGACCTTGACATCTGATAACCCCTTAATTGTCAGCAAATTAAAGGGTATCATACATTTAGTTGGAAATGAGACATGAAATGTACTTTTATGATACGTACTACTAATTTTACATTAGTTTCACTATTAGAACTTATGACTTGGCGGCCATCTTGGATTTAAGCAGAATAATCGAAGTTGCCAAGGGTGGAATTGGGTGAAAAAGATTTCCGGTATAATAACCGGCTACTGGACCTATTTAAGATGAGAAAGCTTTGTTAACATTTGTGTCCAACCTAAGTTGTTCATTGCCTGGACTACAGAGCTAGTCATAATATCTAGACTTGTCAATTGTCCATTTCCGTATCCATCGACAAACATGGTATTTGAGATCCGCAGCGCAACATCGTTACGCGGCGGAACGAGTACGGAGCCCCGCAGGGGACATGGATTCTTTTTAATTCGTTCCCCCGAAATAACATTTCGTTCCCTCTTTTAACAATTCGTTCCCTCGAGTTAACAATTCTTTCCCACGATATAACAATTCGTTCCCTCGAATTAACAATTCGTTCCCACGAATTAACAATTCGTTCCCTCAGTTTAACAATTCGTTCCCTCGAATTAACAATTCGTTCCCCTTTAGATACAAAACGTATCTAATTGTATCTAAAGAGTATTATACCCCCATATTTCAAATTCAATTTACAAATGAAAAAAAAAAAAAAAATAAATAAATTGGTTCCCACGAATTAACAATTCGTTCCCGTGGGAACGAAGTGTTATTTCGTGGGAACGAATTGTTAAATTGAGGGAACGAATTGTTAAATCGTGGGAACGAATTGTTATTTCGTGGGAACGAATTAATAAAAAAAAGAATTCTACGTCTCTGCTGGGCTCCGTAAATACGAGTGACATATATCCACATAGAAATCAAATAACAGTTTTAATATATACAGTGGGGTCAGCGTGTAAGTGCACACACGAACGAACACGACAGATTGGGTCCAACCTGTCGTGTTCGTTTGTGTGTGCACTTACACGCTGACCCCACATGTAAGTGCATCATTAGTAATTTATATGCGCTCACAAACTACACTAAATATGCAGAGTGATTCATCAGCATGTATCCTTCGGCCAATATGGCAACATACACGAGATCAGATGTCTTAATTTGTGAAACATATTTACCGGATATCATTGTTCAGACGAGAGACATTACTGCCATAAATTATGTTGAAAGTTTGCAGAAAACAAAATCAAAGGAAATGAGTCTCGCATTTGCTTTGAATTGTTTCCAAACTTTCAATATAAACTTAATTCACATATTTACTAATTCATTTTCGACTAATGTCTTATACATTTAACAGGCCCGTAGCCAGCCTTCAAATAGTTGGGTGCGTAATTAGCCGCGGAGCCGCGAATACGAGCCACGAAGTGGCGACGCGGGGGTGTGGGTCCGGGAGGGGCCTTTTAGCCCTCTTTCCGCGACGGGGGCGAGGGGGGGGGGGAGGGGTGGAGGCGGCGGGGGTTTGGGGGTGCTCCCCGAAGAACTTTTTTGAAATTTAGACGCTAAATCCTGCATTCTGTGACATTTACGACTTTATTTGGGAGTAGGAATTGTATGCTATTTTTTTGTATGAAATTTGACTTTTATCGAATTTCTCACAAGAAAGGTGTTATAATCACATTGTGAAGCAGACTATCAGAAACCTTCCGTATACACGTATCTCCACGGTAAGTTTATATACATGCTGTCAGGTCCCAAATAGTTTGAATATTTGTTACATTTTGTTATTCACACTGACGTCACTATACATATATAATATTAGTAAAGTAACTTGATCCTTGGGCGATGAAAGCTCGAGTTGGTATTAGGCAGATCAGCTGGATCAACGAGACGCAGCTGATCTGCCCAAGACCAACGAGAGCTTTCCGGTCCAAGGATCAAGTTACTGTACTAATATTGCGTTTATTATATACCAGTCAAACATTTAAAACACATATATTGCATTGACAAATCGTATAATTGGATTACAAAGTTGTAATTATTTTCTGCGCAGTGCGCAGTGTACGTGTGCGGCACATACGCATTGGGAGGTCAGCACGCCGGGTGTCTGGGATGCCAGCAAGGAATTGACAGCAACAACAGGGAATTTATCGACGCCATGACATTCGCCATCGACACCGTGAATGCGCAAGCCAGGACCAGTTACCGATACGTACCGGTTAACGTGTACAACACGACAAGCCAGGTGTGTGATTTATTAAATTATAAAAAAATAGTTTTATCCATAGCCGTCAATCAGATTTTTGCAAATGGGTTCTCTCGTTGAATCTCAATTTCCATGTACAGTATTGTGCCATATGCAGAAAACAATAAACAGACCACATATTCTTATTTTCCATGAAAACACATCTTGGTATTTCATTAGAATTGTCACCAATGAGACAATTGTAATGAAATGCCAAGATATGTTTTCATTTCGAAGCAAACTATTCAATAATTGCTGTGCCGTGTCTGTTAATGAGCAACAGTAGTGTGATTTTATTTTACCCAATTAAAATTTTGAAATACCCAATTGCTTCAGAAATGATAGTGACAATACTCAATTACTAATTCCTTATATGGAGCACTGTGTCATCGTTCAAAAACGAAGATGGTCGACACGACAGTCTACATTGATGACATTTTAATAAATACAGCAGCGGAAATATATAATAGTAGGTTAGTGCCGTGAATGGGAAAACTATTTGGTAAGGCATAGGAAACGGGATGGGCGAGGCTATGCCGAGCACGTCCCGTTTCCGTGCCGCGCCAGATATTTCTCCCATTCACGGCACTAACCTACTATACTATTCTATTTATCCCGTCAACACCTACAAATAGCTTTACAATACAAAAAAACTAAACCCAGCCGCTCATCAAAATCGGAGAATCGACTATGACAACCGCACATATGCATACGCAGTGATTAGGTCATATTGACAGGATATCAAAGATGTTTCACGGCGCCGCGTTTCAAGGCACATACGTACTGTGTTGACGGGATAATTATGTAATATCGGATCTTAATACGTTAGTATACATATTTGTGTTGTAAGCACATTGTGTACACAATCAGATGGTGTGACTCATATTTGAAACGGACACAGTTCTACACGACGATCCAACATAACAATGCACTAAACAGTCAATTAATATGACTCCTGCAGAGGATATCGCCAAAGCAGTCATCGATGTCGAGCATGCCGACGGAGATACAGGTTACAACATCAGCACGTTGGTATGAAAACAACGGTAGTTATTGCAGTAGATTCCGACATATTTCAGCTAGTGACACATCATGCAGGTAATTATGATTACATCAAAGGTTATGACAACGCTGAACCAAAATCTACATCCATTTCTTGCAGAAACTCTGCTATTCTTGTACGCTATTTGCAAAGTGGCAAAGTGACTGTCCTGACAAAGTACGCAGCCCTGAAACAACCCACTACCGTCTTCATGGATGTATCAAGAAGGCAGGATAGTAAACAAATGCTTTGATGTAACGACGGCACTGGCTCGATGACCTTGCATGTCGGGACCGACTATTTAAGCCCCCATCCAATAGGACTAGGCTAGCACGAGTCTTGCCCAATGGCACGCCGAATCGGCCATTCGGAGCGGGTCGAGGTGGGAAACGAACCAGGGATCTCCCGATCCGCTGGAGACCCCTGGTTCGATTCCCACAACGACCCGCTCGAGGATGCCCTGCTTGTTATATATGGGTGTGCATCATCAAGTATTTGCGCCGCAAGAGTGGCTAAGTTTCAGATGCAGGTGGCTACCTCAGCTGATTATGTGCAGCCAGAGAAGCTTCCGCCGACGAAAGTTGCTGCTTCTTTGCAGTCATAGGACTTGCCACCAGCTTCCGGTGGTATAGCATGGAAACAATCTCTCTTCTGAGGAATGGGGATGGGCGTTGGACGTTTACCTGTTTAAATTGCACAGCTCCCGGTACGAGAACGACCGCTTAACATTATAAGGTGCAATTGCAGTGGAGTGTTTGACAGGAAAACCTGCAATGTCACAACAATGGGTTTGCACGCCACACGAGCATGTGTACTGTTCGAGGGAATCACTTACTGGAATGGGACACATGTGGAAAGCCAGCATTTATAGACACATAAATATACGATTATGTGAAGTAAAGTTGATTGCGTATAAACATTAATATATTGTGCATTAATTACATTGGCTTGCTGTATTATATGATTTTAGACCATTAAACCAGGTATACCAAACTGGTAAGACTTGCAGGTGTGTTGAAATATGACAGTTCGGCATAATGTGCAGGTTTAAACAGTTTAGTCCGATTTTCATCAAATTTGGTATTCAGTATTGTACGTATGACCATGTTACATATGCACATAATGATATGTACAAGTAGAAGTAAAAGGTATCACAAATAAAGAAACTTGTATACCTATGTTTCTTCGTCGATATAACCTGTACGTACAAGTGTGGCTTCTTATGGTCATATTTGACATTGCATTTGTCCTTAGCACATGACCTTGACCTTTTATTAAATGCCTCAGAAAACAAATGATCATTCTCGCTGTAGCTGCTGCAATACATATACCGTGATTAAATGTAAAATGACAATATTTAATATAAAAATGTATTCATGTTATGGTTTAATGTGCTTAATTTTTACATTGACCTTGACCTTACACATGACCTTGACATCTGATAACCCCTTAATTGTCAGCAAATTAAAGGGTATCATACATTTAGTTGGAAATGAGACATGAAATGTACTTTTATGATACGTACTACTAATTTTACATTAGTTTCACTATTAGAACTTATGACTTGGCGGCCATCTTGGATTTAAGCAGAATAATCGAAGTTGCCAAGGGTGGAATTGGGTGAAAAAGATTTCCGGTATAATAACCGGCTACTGGACCTATTTAAGATGAGAAAGCTTTGTTAACATTTGTGTCCAACCTAAGTTGTTCATTGCCTGGACTACAGAGCTAGTCATAATATCTAGACTTGTCAATTGTCCATTTCCGTATCCATCGACAAACATGGTATTTGAGATCCGCAGCGCAACATCGTTACGCGGCGGAACGAGTACGGAGCCCCGCAGGGGACATGGATTCTTTTTAATTCGTTCCCGAAATAACATTTCGTTCCCTCTTTTAACAATTCGTTCCCTCGAGTTAACAATTCTTTCCCACGATATAACAATTCGTTCCCTCGAATTAACAATTCGTTCCCACGAATTAACAATTCGTTCCCTCAGTTTAACAATTCGTTCCCTCGAATTAACAATTCGTTCCCCTTTAGATACAAAACGTATCTAATTGTATCTAAAGAGTATTATACCCCCATATTTCAAATTCAATTTACAAATGAAAAAAAAAAAAAAATAAATAAATTGGTTCCCACGAATTAACAATTCGTTCCCGTGGGAACGAAGTGTTATTTCGTGGGAACGAATTGTTAAATTGAGGGAACGAATTGTTAAATCGTGGGAACGAATTGTTATTTCGTGGGAACGAATTAATAAAAAAAAGAATTCTACGTCTCTGCTGGGCTCCGTAAATACGAGTGACATATATCCACATAGAAATCAAATAACAGTTTTAATATATACAGTGGGGTCAGCGTGTAAGTGCACACACGAACGAACACGACAGATTGGGTCCAACTTGTCGTGTTCGTTTGTGTGTGCACTTACACGCTGACCCCACTGTAAGTGCATCATTAGTAATTTATATGCGCTCACAAACTACACTAAATATGCAGAGTGATTCATCAGCATGTATCCTTCGGCCAATATGGCAACATACACGAGATCAGATGTCTTAATTTGTGAAACATATTTACCGGATATCATTGTTCAGACGAGAGACATTACTGCCATAAATTATGTTGAAAGTTTGCAGAAAACAAAACTCAAAGGAAATGAGTCTCCCGCATTTGCTTTGAATTGTTTCCAAACTTTCAATATAAACTTAATTCACATATTTACTAATTCATTTTCGACTAATGTCTTATACATTTAACAGGCCCGTAGCCAGCCTTCAAATAGTTGGGTGCGTAATTAGCCGCGGAGCCGCGAATACGAGCCACGAAGTGGCGACGCGGGGGTGTGGGTCCGGGAGGGGCCTTTTAGCCCTCTTTCCGCGACAGGGGGCGAGGGGGGGGGGGGGGGGGGAGGGGTGGAGGCGGCGGGGGTTTGGGGGTGCTCCCCGAAGAACTTTTTTGAAATTTAGACGCTAAATCCTGCATTCTGTGACATTTACGACTTTATTTGGGAGTAGGAATTGTATGCTATTTTTTTGTATGAAATTTGACTTTTATCGAATTTCTCACAAGAAAGGTGTTATAATCACATTGTGAAGCAGACCATCAGAAACCTTCCATATACACGTATCTCCACGGTAAGTTTATATACACGCTGTCAGGTCCCAAATAGTTTGAATATTTGTTACATTTTGTTATTCACACTGACGTCACTATACATATATAATATTAGTAAAGTAACTTGATCCTTGGGCGGTGAAAGCTCGAGTTGGTATTAGGCAGATCAGCTGGATCAACGAGACGCAGCTGATCTGCCCAAGACCAACGAGAGCTTTCCGGTCCAAGGATCAAGTTACTGTACTAATATTGCGTTTATTATACACCAGTTAAACATTTAAAACACATATATTTCATTGAAAAATCGTATAATTGGATTACAAAGTTGTAATTATTTTCTGCGCAGTGCTTCGACGGCAGTCATTTGGTTTATTGCCTAGCACTGAGACGTCGCGCTAGTGACACGCGACGAGAAACGACGTCAAATTTCAGCTATCATTTTCTGTCCTATTTTCTAATCATATCCCGACTAATATCCTACATCGAGTGTATTGTCCGTTGACAACATGCATTTTAAGTGAAACTTACTAGCTTTTACGGGTTTATTGTCATTTGAAGGACATCATTATGATTTCCCGAACTTTCCTGATGACAAGTAGTTCTGGCAAATCAGAATGAGAACGGAGTGGAATATGGATTCAGAAAGCCACTGAGTGGAATACGGAATGTCAATCTGCCGTATCGTATCTGGCTGAAGAATACACCATGAATTCACCACATAACTTTGATAGGTATATAAGAAACTGCTATATTTATATGGCAGTTACGTGCATGCATGTATAATGTATATCCCATTCAAACAAAATATTCAACACGGAGTCTAAATATTTGCACTAGTACAAGAGTGATTCCAATTCCATCCTACGAGGATGTAGGCGTACACATCGGGATATTATTTCCCGCACATCGTGTTTGAAGCCATAATGAATGTATACGAGCGCCAGCGAGGAAAGACGACTACTTGTCATAGATGCACGTGAAGAGTGGTGAAGTCGCCTCAATGCACTACCGGCGCGTTCACATTCTGCACTGGTGAAAGGTAAGGTGCATGCGATTCTCAACAATGTGTGAATGTTCGGATATAAACATGGATCGCATGAACGTAACGCACTGAAACACGAGGATGGCGGATCACTTTCTGGGACAAAACGCTTAGCCCAGATTTTTCGCGGCACCCGGAATCTTAGTCTGGTTCCCGGCGTAATTAACGGTGAGCTCCAGATAACGTGATTGTGTGTTCATGAGCAAAAACAATCTTGGCTTGTCCGAAAAAGTTGGGTGCGGACGCACCCAACGCACCCTCCCCCCTGGCTACGGGCATGCATTATGCACTATATTACGTGTCGTCACGTGACTGGTCCTATCACCACATATAAATACTTCCGCACGCATTTCATACAGCACAAGTGGGCGCGTGCGGTATAACACTTATATTGTTTACAGTTTGATTTATTTAACTAAAGAAAATGGAGACTCTTGTCCGTATTTTCTTGCTGTCCGTTAGTGTGTACGTGTGCGGCACATACGCATTGGGAGGTCAGCACGCCGGGTGTCTGGGATGCCAGCAAGGAATTGACAGCAACAACAGGGAATTTATCGACGCCATGACATTCGCCATCGACACCGTGAATGCGCAAGCCAGGACCAGTTACCGATACGTACCGGTTAACGTGTACAACACGACAAGCCAGGTGTGTGATTTATTAAATTATAAAAAAATAGTTTTATCCATAGCCGTCAATCAGATTTTTGAAAATGGGTTCTCTCGTTGAATCTCAATTTCCATGTACAGTATTGTGCCATATGCAGAAAACAATAAACAGACCACATATTCTTATTTTCCATGAAAACACATCTTGGTATTTCATTAGAATTGTCACCAATGAGACAATTGTAATGAAATGCCAAGATATGTTTTCATTTCGAAGCAAACTATTCAATAATTGCTGTGCCGTGTCTGTTAATGAGCAACAGTAGTGTGATTTTATTTTACCCAATTAAAATTTTGAAATACCCAATTGCTTCAGAAATGATAGTGACAATACTCAATTACTAATTCCTTATATGGAGCACTGTGTCATCGTTCAAAAACGAAGATGGTCGACACGACAGTCTACATTGATGACATTTTAATAAATACAGCAGCGGAAATATAATAGTAGGTTAGTGCCGTGAATGGGAAAACTATTTGGCAAGGCTTAGGAAACGGGATGGGCGAGGCTATGCCGAGCACGTCCCGTTTCCGTGCCGCGCCAGATATTTCTCCCATTCACGGCAGTAACCTACTATACTATTCTATTTATCCCGTCAACACCTACAAATAGCTTTACAATACAAAAAAACTAAACCCAGCCGCTCATCAAAATCGGAGAATCGACTATGACAACCGCACATATGCATACGCAGTGATTAGGTCGTATTGACAGGATATCAAAGATGTTTCACGGCGCCGCGTTTCAAGGCACATACGCACTGTGTTGACGGGATAATTATGTAATATCGGATCTTAATACGTTAGTATACATATTTGTGTTGTAAGCACATTGTGTACACAATCAGATGGCGTGACTCATATTTGAAACGGACACATTTTCTACTTACAGGTGGTCGCTGGCGTTGACTACCGAATGACATTTGACCTTGGAATGACCTTTTGCGTGAACAACCAGCAGACGATGTCCAGGCTGAAGGACACGTGTCAAGTGCAGCCAGGACAGCAGGTAAATTCAAACACGATCCGGCTCATTTGGATCTACAGTGTTTGCATATAGGTATCTGTATCTGACCTGTAGGGTTGAACGGCTTAAAACTGATTACGGTTATGCATGGCGAGGCTACTCAATTTTTTCACACAAAAAAAACAAAACAATTCTCTTAATTATGCACGGTCGGAAGTATATATTGTTACCACTCATTTGAACCGTATCATTGAGACAACATACTTTTGGATAGAAATAAGAAAAATTGCAAAATTTATTTAAAGTTTTTCATAGCCCATATATTGGATATTCAAACATGAAATGGGATAATATGACCTCACATGGTTATACTTCGGTTTACCTGGCGTTTTGGTCTTCTTTGGGTAAGCTGTTTCGATTTTGAAACAACATTATATTAGTACCATTAGTATAGTCACTGTGGTACTAAGTGTAGTATAATTCTGTTAAAAATAGAAATAGTTTTCACAGATGAGATCGAAGAGCACACGTAAACTACTGTCTGTTTCACGAAAGCTGTCCAAATTTTACGCATATATAAACAATGCAAAAACAATATTTTTTCGATAATATTAAATTATATCAAAATTTAAGACTGAGCCTACTTTTTAGTTCATGAAATTTGGTCCAATATTGATTTTATTACGAAAAATGAGTTCTCTATGGGAATTTAACATGGGGGAAAAAAGAGATGGAGAACCCGGAGGAGGAGTCGAAAAACGAAAATTTTGGAAATTGATTCTGAAATGTAGCTAGATAGCTTGAAAATGATCTAACTAAGAAAACAAAAGTTACATTTTGAAAATCGGTCGAGTATTTCTGAAATTCATAAAATGTCCCCATGTTAAATCCACATAGATTTAAAATGGGGGAATTGTTTTTCACAATAAAATTCGGAATTTTATAATTTCCGTGCATCGCGAGGCTTTTAACACCAACATCGAAATTTGAGGTCTATGCGAACATAATTATATGCAAATGAGACATCTGTCGGTCGCAGGACATACTTTTGCGGGTTGAACTTTAAAAAAACACGGGTCTTGCTACTCCATGAAAGTAGTGCAAGCTCTGTAGGAAACAGGCAACCGATTTATTTCCCATAGACCCACATTCACACAAACATGACCATCGCAAACTACCTGCAACAAAATCAATTTTGTTACTTCCATTCCTGGAGTCAGTGACCTAAGCCGGTTCTAGATCCATGCCAAATACTGGGTCTTGCGGGTTGATTTCCATGAGTTATTTCCCCTTTTTTGACGGAATCGTTTACTTTCATTTTCGAAATTTCTATCTCGCCCCCATATCAAGTCGCACACAGAAAATTTAACCTGCACGTGTAGAATATGCAAATAATATAATAAAATGTTTGGCATGGACATACCTTTCCTGCAGCATTATTTTATTTATCTCTCTGTCATAATAATAACAATTAAGGCCGTTGTCCTGATAATTTACTCCTTGTTGCTAAGCTGTACCAGGACTGGTTTACGGTCACATTATTTATTGGCCGACTGGTTCCTGTATTTCAGACACTCACCTGCCGCGTTGCAGTCTGGGATCAGGTATGGATGACACCGCGCTACGTACTTTCACCAGACGAGTGTACACCGATGCTGATAGCCGTTGGGAAATGATTGAAATAAAATACGCCCGTGTACACTATGTACATTATAATATGTACAATATAACTTCTCTAAACCGGACACGCAGGCAGTCTGTGTATCCTTAATTGTATGGGTTTCATTGGTGTACATTTATGACAGGGGCGGATCTGGAGGGGAGGGGGGGGGAGGGGTTGCAACCCCCCTCCACACGTTCAGCCACGGAGTTTACATAGATCACAGTTTACCACCAGTTGGAGTCTGAATTTAAATTGCCGTAAAACACAGGAAAGTGCATTTCTAAGAGCTCGAAAATAGGACAACCCCCTAGTTGCGAACGGTAACTTTTGCAATTACTCCCGTACCGTCCGTAGCTAGCTACGAACGGTACGGGAGTAGATTGCAAGAGTTACCTTCGCAACTAGATACCCCCGTTCCCCAAATGCTGGATCCGCCCCTGTATGGTGATACATGTAGTACCTGTTCCAGTTCGCAAAGCACAGTCGCATACCTTGGAACAGTCATATGTACGGAGCCCAGCAGGGCACGTAGAATTATTTTTTATTAATTCGTTCCCACGATATAACAATTCGTTCCATCACCACGAATTAACAATTCGTTCCCACGAATTAACAATTTGTTCCCTCAATTTAACAATTCTTTCCCACGAAATAAAAATTCGTTCCCACGATATAACAATTCGTTCTCACGATATAACAATTCGTTCCCTCGAATTAACATTGTTAATTCGTGGGAACGAATTGTTAATTTGTGGGAACGAATTGTGAAATTGAGGGAACGAATTGTCATTTCGTGGGAACGAATTGTTAATTCGAGGAAACGAATTGTTATATCGTGGGAACGAATTGCCATTTCGTGAGAACAAATTGTTAATTCGAGGGAACGAATTGTTATATCGCGGGAACGAATTGTTATTTCGTGGGAACGAATTGTCAATTCGAGGGAACGAATTGTTACTTCGTCAGAACGAATTAATGAAAAGAAATCCATGTCCCCTGCGGGGCTCCGTACATACATGTGTATATATACATGTGTATATCCAAATATGGAGTGCTTGGTTGAAAATGGATGATATAATCTTTCTGAAAGCAGCGCATGTTGACAATTGTATTGGCCAACTATTGAAAAAGCTTTCTTTCCTTGAGTATTTTGACAGTATAAAAGGGGTCCGAAAGTTAGGAACGGTGAATGTAGATATTTAACGAATTATGTCGAGTGTAATGATTGCGCATCAGCAGTTGCTATGTAAATTATACAAAACCAACGAAATCCACCAAAATCCATAAAAATACACTAAAGTAATTAGTGACCATCTACTCAAACACCTGTGATACCAGTCATACACGGTACTGATATGCTTAGAATACGAAAAGGACTATTTTTTTTCTGAAATGAATCTGGCAAGGGTATATGTTTCCCCCTGAACATTACATTTTTTCTAAGATTAGAAGGACTTCCGGTAAGGTGTCGCAAATTCTCAAAATGATTTACATGTATATGTGGCTGTGACTGGAGAAATATGGCTTATGGAGTTTGTGACCAGTGTAGTACCTGATCAGCCTGCGCATCCGCGCAGTCTGAGCAGAGCCTACACCGATCGCCATTCAGTAAGTGAAATATAAGTGTTGCTTATAACAAACGGTCTGTATCCTTATCATGCTTCAAGAGTGTCTTAACATACCTGCGAAATGCAATTTTCAGTATCTTTCATATATTGTTTTAATTAATTTTGAATTGAAAGTATTTTAACTAGGAAATATATATTTTTAACAAATTTAAAACAAATATGTGAAAAGCCAGAAGGCGTTTTCATTAGATATGAAAGTGGTCGTAGGTGATGGTATCATTTGACAAATAAAAGTGTACTTCTAGTATAAATTTGGTGTGTGTTATGCCCTCGCCACCGACTGGTGATGGGGGCATATAACGTTACGGGGTAACCGTCCTGTTCGTCCGTCCCGTACGTACGTCATAAACGTTGACAGTTCTTATAATATAGGGTTAAGTGTATTGTAATTTTGAAATGTGCGCGTATATCAGAAAATGATAGGTCGGAGAATCTGTTTAATGGCGGCGCGCTAGCGGAGCCATTAAACATGTTTTCCGACCTATCATTTTCTGATATATGCCGCAAATGTCAAAAATAAAATGTGGTGAACCTATTTCTAATGCACTCCTTTACTACTGGCGTAGGAGTACATATTGAAATAATTTGCGACCGTTCATCAACAATGATACACCTGTAATGTATGACCATCAGCCAATCAGATTGCGTGATATTTATAGAGTGCATTAGAATGTATGTTTCCATCCACGTAACTGCTTGATATTTCATTCCTCTGATAGTCCTCTGTAGTATATTCACGATCTTCGCCCCCACCCCCCCCCCCCACCCGCGCTAAACCCAAATGTCAATGTCGCATATTCAGTGCGTTTTTTTTATAGGTTAGAACACACCAAATAGTTTTACTATATAATTTAATCGAATCCCATCCAATAAGGTCAGTCTCTCCTACTTCCACTATTCGTATGGATGCTGTGGGACCTACTTGTACATGACCTGCAGCCAGTCTGTACTGGTTCTGCATGAATTAAACAATAGGTTCACTTACTCCTAAGAAAGAAAAATCCAACCTCGTCATATCTCCCAATATTATTTACATTTTTTGCCCACGAAAACTCTGTTTACATCACGTGACCAACATGTTCAGTGTTTTCTTGTATATGCTACAAATATGCTGAAAAATTGTGTTAAAAGCATCCCCAATTTGCTCAAGTGAAACTATCTAGTACTAGATCAAGATTTCCAAGCAAACTAGGTAACTATGTGACCTCAAGACGCCCGCACTATTATTATATACCGGACTACTTCTGCGTCATTTGGTATTCGATTTCGCACCATTTGGTATTCACTAACCTTTATAGCGACTTATTTACCTAAGTATACATTGAGGGAGTAATCATTTATATTTCCAGAAATGCATTACTTCATATAGAACTAACGACTGCATATACATGCAGTTGATGATTAAAAGTATACAAAAATGACTGTGATAATGTAATAAATGCAGTATAATATAAAATAATACATTTATCCTTAAATTTAAAATTTCTCCCTCAAAGTGTACTTAGCAAGATAAGTATATTTTGCAATTTTGGTGAAATTGGCTACAGATTACTGTCTGTTTCACGAAACCTGCCCAAATATACGACCATATAAACAATGCAAAAACATTTTATTTTTTTCGATAATATTAAATGTATCAAAATTTAAGATTGAGCCTTCTTTTTATTTCGTGTAATATGGTAAAATATTGATTTTGTTGCGTAACATTTATTTGTCTATGGTAATTTAATATGGGGGAAAGGAGGTGGAGGAGTGTGGGAGGAGTATGAATCGAAAAGTTTGGAAATTGACTCCGAAATCTGGCTAGATAGCTTGGAAATGATAACTAAGAAAACCAAGTTACATTTTGAAATTCGGTCCACTATTTCTGAAATTAGAAAAATGTCTATGAGGATTTAATATGGGGAAGTTGTTTTTACGTAATAAAATCAATGTTTAACCAAATTTCACGAAATACAAAGTTTGCTCATTCTTAAATGTTGCTAAAAAATTAATATTACCGAAAACAATATTGTTTTTGCATTGTTTATATGGCCGTACAATTTGGGCAGGTTTCGTGAAACAGACAGTAGTTTTGTATATGGGTTGTAGACTGTCTCAGACCAACGTGTATTGTCCGGAGCCCCGCACAGGACATGGATTTTTTTTATTAATTCGTTCCCACGAAATATCAATCCGTGGGAACGAATTGTTATATCGTGGGAACGAATTGTTAATTCGAGGGAACGAATTGTTAAATTGAGGGAACGAATTGTTATTTTGTGGCAACGAATACAAATAAATCCATGTCCCCTGCTGGGCTCCGTCAGCTTCTAACCAAAATTAACTCTCAATCCAATTGCTATCAATTATTAAAAACATCTTTGCTGTCAGTTTCTTGTTTTTCTAAAGTTTCAACATATAACACTAAATCATTTTCGACTGATATCTACGGTGTTACTCTCACCGCGTTTCATTTAGGCCATCGTAATATCGCTATCGGGTCGATACTACAATAGCACAATATCACGATAACGATAGTACGATGGCGATATTACGAGGCCATGATAACGATGCAGTATGATAGCACAGTAACGATATCACGATAGCACGATGACGATACTACGATATTATATCGTAGTATCGTCATCGTAGCATCGTACCATCGTCATCATAACATCGTACTATCGTCATCGTACCGTCGTGATATCGTACTATCGTCATCGTAACATCGTACTATCATCATCATAGTACTTATCGTAGTATCGACCAGATAGCGATGTTACGATTCACTAAACTTCGTACGACTAAAATGTTTGTAAGCGCAAATTTAGGATTGTCTGGAAATTTAAATTCATGGATTTACATTTATTGAGCATAGGCTACAGATTATCATAATTTTGGTCGTACGAAGTTTAGTGAAACAGCCCCCAGGGCCGTAACCAGAGGTAAAAAACAGACGAGGCGAACCAAGTCCCGATATGGGGGTCAGGGAGCATTGTTAGCAACACACGGATCATTCTAAGAGTATAATTGAGACACGCCATGTGCTTTTGTACTTACGGACATCCGCGCGATGTTACATGAAATATATTTACAGAAAATGGAATATTTTCCGTAAATGACTTCAGAAGTTGACACAATATTTCAGAGTATTCCGCATGTACTCGGAAATATTTGTCAACTTTTTACTTCATTTATGGAAAAAAAATTAAATTTTGTAAATGTATTTCACGAAATAATGCAATTCAGTGTCAGAAGGTACAAATTCACATGGCGTGTCTCATACAAGAAATCGTACTCATTTACTGACTCAGTATCATATCGCATATCATCAACTCATTTCGTAAAGTATTCACAAGTAGTATACATGTTTATAACTCTGCTGTGACTACACACCTAAATTTATTACATGGGAACTACTGTCTGTTCCACGTTTTGCTGCCGACGAACATTTGGCTATTAAACACATTAAATCTCAAAAATATTTAAAAGTAAGTACTTTTTTATCAATAACAAAAAAGTCACCCTCCCTAAAAAAGGTACTTGATGAAATTCCATCAAATATTGATTTTATTGCGAAAAAACGATTTGCCTATGAGAAGTTAACATGGGGAGTAAATTTCCAAAACTTTTCGTTTTTTGATCCTGAAGGATCAAAAAACGAAAAAATTTGGAAATTGACTTCTACACCTGGCGATATAGCTTGAAAATTATTAAATTAAGAAAACAAAAGTTAGATTTTGAAAATCGGTCGACAAATAAAATAAATATTTAAAAAGAAAATCCATTTTTAGCCCCCATGTTAAATTCCCATAGGAAAATCGTTTTTCTCGCAAAAAAATCAATTGTTGATGGAATTTCATCAAATAAGTTTTTTTGGGGAGGGTGACACTTTTGTTATTGATGAAAAAGAACTTGCTTCTAAATATTTTTTAGATTTAATGTGTTTAATGGCCAAAAGTTCGTCGGCAGCAAAACGTGGAAAAGACAGTAGTTCGGCAAAATGACAGAAGAGAAGACCGCCTCGTCTACCCATGCTGGTTACGGCACAGGATATCCAATAACGCTATATTGCGTATTGTCACGTGACTGGACATAGCGTCCCATTTAAATACTTCGGCCTGCATTTCATACAGCATAAGTGGGCGCCTTGGAATACTTATAACTTTGGTTTGCATTTAGATTTATTTAACTAAAGATAATGGAGAATCTTGTCCGTAGTTTCTTAGCTGTCCGTTAGTGTGTACTACGTGTGCGCCGTTCATGCAATTGGGGGCATACAACCAATCGACGGCATCGACAACAACGCGGACTTTATCGCCGCCAAGAAATACGCCGTCGACACTGTGAATATGCAGACCGGGACTAATTACCGATACGTACCGGTAAACGTGTCCGAAGCCACAAGACAGGTTTGTGATTTATTAAATTAACTAATGAATAAAACCATGGGTTGTTGCGTTTACTGGGGTCCATACTACATTTGTACGTGGAGTCCGAAGGGCTCCTCGCAAACTTTAAACAGACCAAATGTATTGTACACCCCAGTAAAAGCAACAGCCCATGGTTTTATTACTTATATTTACATTGCATTTTCTGATAGTTTAAAAAATGTAAATAACCAAATATGGCGTTAAAATTAAGTATAATAGTATTTTACGTCAGTTTGTCGCTATTCCCGGAACAGCAACATTGCCGGTCAATAGCGTGCAGTATTGACAACCTCGTGGAATTTAACCAATCAACAACATGGCGCGCCGTCACGTTGGTCTAATGTATTGTATTGGAATTTAAACGCAGTACGTCGAATGAATGTATGGAAGGTGTAAATATTATGTAATAGGCGTCACATATGTCGGAGCGCACCATCTCAGTTTGAAATTATACGATTGTAACAAGTGACGTTATTATCCCCTCGTCGATAGCCAAGAGGATATATAGAGATATAGAGTGTCCGGTTTAGAGATATTTTACTGTAATCCCGATGTAAGAGCACTGAAACACATTCCTGTGTGTATTGCAATCACGAACATTTATAGACAACTGCGATATGTGACAGTGAAATCGGTCATAATTTAATACATCGATGTCCCAAATGTGTTCGGTTCAGAGAGAAGCACATTTCACGTTGTACAGACAACACATGTCAGCTCCCGGCCATTAATATACGGCGGACACTCAAGCGAACGTCCACACACGCCTTCCACGAGATAAAGTAGTCCCTCGTCATCGTGTGTGCCTCCGCCAGCCAACGTTTCGGGGCGACGGTCCAAACACAAATATTCCGTGGGCGCAGGATGGGTGTAATTACCGGAGGCAAGGTAGCCACTGTACTCCTTTGTCCAGTCTGGGTAACACTGGTGTCTGCCCGGTATCATCATGGTAGCGGACCGCGGAGAGTAGCACACGGCGCACGGCGCACGGCGCATCCTGGTCAGTCATGTTTCGACCGAAGAAACTAGCTGCGCCACCGGGATGGAGCCAGAAGTTGTATTCACCTCCATAGACCTTGCCACCACTCTCTACTGAATCGCTATAGTGGTCCCAGAGGGGGTCGGGTGACAAACATATATGGTTCACAGCGGCACCCTTGTCCCCGTACGTCACTTCGCCGATGTAACCTAAACATATTGTTACATGACTGCTGTTGTTTAACACTGCTCACAACCGTGTTCAAACGTACAGCGCGTGCTGTTTGACCTTGGCTGTAGACAATGCTCATTCCGGGCCAAGCCAACACCTACGTAATCCATGTGTCTCGTGTTGTTACTAGAACGCGCCATTACGTCACCAGACCAGTTCACAACGATGGCACTGAAATTTTGCAAATTGATGCAGCTGCATCACGCGACGTGTACTGCGATCCCGGAATATGCATGTGTAAATCAACTGTTGGAATGGGACGGGTTATCGAAGTACCGAAATAAGTGCATATATGTTCAAATTACACGACATTTTCGACGGAAATGTAACAGTAACGTTCGACCATGTCTATCCGTGGGTAAACGTTTGCCGTGGCACTCGGGAACTGTTTGAACCCGCGGCCTACGACCTTGGGGTTCAAACAGTTCGATCGTGCCACGGCAAACGTTTACCCACGGCTAGACATGGTCGAACCTCATAAAGGATAATGTTTATGGACTCTATCAGTGAACGATCTCTACACTGTCACGTAGTGTTCGTCTAGTAGCTGGCGAACATGTGTTTATGCAGTATTTTCTGCATGTACATGTAGCTGAATGTGAAAAATTAAGAATGTGTCGAGACCCCACTTCATATTGTCACGCACCAACATCGTTCATACCTGAATGAATAGGCGAGCGTTGTTCCGTTGGTGGGGCAGGTTGTGCGGCTCCATCTCACGTATGTTGATCCCGAACCTGCAGGAAATCAAGCGTTGTAATCATAAAGGTCCGATATCGTGCTGGGCCGAATCGTTCGGTCGGCGACAAACGTTTGTCGCAGGTCGCAGGTCGCAGGTCGCAGGTCGAGTGATTCACTCGGAATCGCTAGGTCTGGGACAAAGCGCCTCTATTGTTGTTGTATGTGGCGTTTTGTCGCAGGCCGATTGATTCATTTCAGCACGACGACGGGCCCATTTATAAAACAACTAGAAATGGACGCTTGTCGACAAGCGCATGTGTATCCCCCTCCCCAGATACACAAGTAGTTTGAAAAAAGGGTGTTCGAGTTATGCTCCGGAGACAAAATCAGTGACGGAAAAACAAAGGGAGATAACTAAAAAATTAGTGATGCAAGCGTTGTCATTCTTGCGTGACACACCTTCAGGGTCGCGGTCTATGCATGTGTGAAGTTTCATGAAAATATGTTAACTAGATGGCCGCGGCCTGCATGTCGCGCCTTGTGGCGAGGCATGGACACTAAAAAAAAAGATATAGTATAACGAAAAACTTTAACCAAAAAACTTAAGCAAAAACTTTAACCGGACACACGTACATACGTACGTACGACAAAGTGCCGACTATATCGCGCTTTCCGCAAGCGGGCGCGAAAAAAAACGAAAAACTTAACCAAAAACTTAACCAAAAAACTTTACCAAAAAACTTAACCAAAAACTTTAACCAAAAAACTTAACCAAAAACTTCAAAGTAATTTGACCTTGACATTGGGCACAGGGGCCGCACGGAAGGGGGGTAGAATGAAAATATAGATGATGATAAACACCCATGTGAAGTTTCAAGGTAATGGGCAAAGCAGTTGCAGAGATATAGTATAACGAAAAAATTTAACCAAAAAACTTAACCAAAAACTTTAATCAAAAAACTTAACCAAAAACTCCAAAGTAATTTGACCTTGACATTGGGCACAGGGGCCGCACGGCAGGGGGTAGAATGAAAATATAGATGATGATAAACACCCATGTGAAGTTTCAAGGTGATGGGCAAAGCAGTTGCAGAGATATAGTATAACGAAAAACTTTAACCAAAAAACTTAACCAAAAAACTTAACCAAAAACTTTAACCAAAAAACTTAACCATTCGGTTCGTGGTCTAATTGAATGTGTGAAGTTTCATCAAAATATTCCAAAGGGTGGTCGAGTTATGGTCAATCAGTGCGCGAAACAAAAAAAAGGAGATAACTAAAAAATTAGCTATGCAAGAGTTGTCATTCTTATGCGCGACACACCTTCGGGTCGTGGTCTATGCATGTGTGAAGTTTCATGAAAATATTCCAAAGGGTGTTCGAGTTATGCTCCGGACAAGAAGTGTCTGCGGCGGACGCGGACGCGGACGCGTCCCGCGGACGCGGACGCGGGATGCGGACGCGACGCGGACGCGGCCAGCTGTCAAATCCATAGTATCCCTCGACGGAGTCCGGGGGATACAATTAAGCGATCCCTGGTTGAAGGTCAAATATTCGGTTTTATTAGATGCCTGCCCTTGAAATACATACGATGTAATATGACAGATATAATAGAACAATCATAATAAATGTATGTTCTCATCGATGAAATAAACAACATACGGTGCAATATCAGTACTTCCGGTGTCTATATTCATTGTGCACCTGCCAAAATTGATGTAGGCTGCAAATGTAAAAAAACATTTCATACCTTATACTATCTAGTTAAAAAACTGACTAATGTGTTTGGTGGCGTATATACTAAAGAGAACATTCAACGTATTGCAATCAACGAATATGACATATTATGTTCATCTCGGGGTGTGAAACGTACGGCGCTCGTTGCGTTAACTACGGACATTTTACACGACGAGATGAACATATAATTGAACACATATGAACATCATCTTTATATTAGAACATTTAGACGCGAAACAAACTTCACATAGTTTAGTATGTTTGTCTGTTTAGTTGGATTCTTCTTCTATCCTCTGTATTTCCTTCCAGTTATGGAACACCAGGATTTCTCTTGTACGCTTATTTTAGGGATGATTCTTCAGTTTTAATTGGCATAGTTCAGATTATAGTAGTATGTGTATTTAGTAAGAAGGGAATGTGTTATAAAGTGAAAAAATATCTTGTCGGCGGCTGAGGTCGAACCCAGTCCGCCTGCGTGAGAGACGAACACTCTACCACGTCGCCTTCCTCCTTCCTACAAATATACATTTGTGTCTCAAATGTCTCCCTCTAGGTGCGTTCATAGACTCCCTAGTTGAATTTGTACGGAATACTTCATACGAGATATGACTTCGCCTATTGGCTCGAATGGTAATATATCACCACTCTAGTAGGAGGGGAATGTGTTATAAACATGATAAAGTGAAACATATCTTGTCGGCTGCTGGGGTCGATCCCAGGCAGCCTGTGTGAGAGACGAACACTCCACCACGTCTCTATAAAAACCGGCTTGTACCGCAAGGCAGTACAAATGTTCGATTATCCTACTATGGCCGTACTACTACATTCCTCCTTCCTACAAATATACATTTGTTTCTCAAATGTCTCCCTCTAGGTTCTTTCATAGACTCCCTAGTTCATTCTGTACGGAATACTTCATACGAGATATGACTTCGCCTATTGGCTCGAAGGGTAATCTATCCTGGTTCATTGGCACCACTGTAGTAGGAGGGGAATGTGTTATAAATATGATAAAGTGAAAAATATCTGGTCGGCGGCTGGGGTCGAACGCAGGCCGCCTGCATGAGAGACAAACACTCTACCACGTCGCTATAAAAGCCGGCTTGTACCGCAAGGCAGTTCAAATGTTCGGTTATTTTACTATGGCCGTACTACTACATATATATTTATATTGGTGAGCATTGCCTGTACAAAATACAAGCATTTAATTCTCTGGAGCAGGCAGTATAAGCAATATTCAAAAACACCGGGGGGTGTTTCACTAAACTTAAAATGTTCGTAAGTTTAAAATTATGATAATGATAGTCTGTAAATTTCTATTAACAATGTGTTCTTGTAAACAATTATTGAATTTACATTTATTGACATATGCAGCCTATTTTCAATAAATGTAAATCCATCTATTTAAATTTACAGACCATCCTAAATTTGCACTTACGAACATTTTAGTCGTACGAAGTTTTGTGATCGGGCCCAATGTCTCAGATATACGCAGAAAGCCATGAAACAGGTTTGTATAAAAAAAAGAATTATATAATTGCATCCTATTTCTGAACACATGTATAACGGTCTCTCCGAAGAACAGGCCGTTATCTGATGTTTTGGGTTCTATGTCCGACTTGGTTTGTAACAACGCTAAGACATGTCACATCTCACAACATTTATTTATACCAACATCGTCACATCACATGGACACAAATATCACCAAACGTACTACATGTGGCTATACGTCAAGGGAGATATACTGTTAGGATAGCAGATAAACCCTGGTTGGCAGTTTAGAGTAGACTAAACAAGATACAAGTTTCAGTTTCTTTATTATTTCTATCACGATTGTTTGTCAGGATGGCATTATACTGTAGTAATTGGACAGTAGTAGTAGTAGCCCAAATGTTAGCGGCTGAAAACATCTGCAACAACAACAACTAATGGCTGAACGAGGTTTTAGTTAAAGTGAAAGTCTGCATTTGAGCGTTGGTCTGCTCTTTGTGACCAAAGTGACCGAAGTGAGAATCTGTGTTGCGTCATTCCTTATATAGACACTGGATCTGACAGTCAGCCAATCGGTGGCCAGGAAATCTGACAGTCAGCCATTTCAATGGTTGAAATCAGAGCATTGACTGTCAAGTTTCCGCCATCTTGGATTTGAAAGTTACGATTTTAGGCTTTAGACGACTAAAAATACAGCGTAGATAGCTAATATATCGTGACGGTCAGATGTCCAGATGATTCTGCATGTCACAACACATCAGGTAGGTGTAAACTTATGAAGATAAACATGCATTTAATGAGTGACCGCCAAACAGAAAGGCTGCGTGAGTTGACAGTCAAATAATGGCGGTCACGAAACTTTGTGAGCACTGCGGAACAAATAATTAGAACAATTGAGATATTATGACGTCCGAGATATGAAAGCCTATGCAAATACTTAAGAAGAGGGTTGAGCTACCAACATATGTAAGTATGACACCATGGTAAAGAAGATCCAGCAGAAACTGACCCAATAAAGGTGGTCACGTGACCTCCACAGAAGTGTCAATCCATGTCAACAGTCAACAAGGGCCATTCCATTTCATTCCGTTGTGATTCACAAGGCAGAATGTGAATAGTATGGCTTATTTAGCAGTTACCTGGTTATGTACTTCATCACCCAAAATATGCATCACTGTGAATGTGCTTATTAATAAAGTATTAGCAGTCAAAAAAGGGAAATAAATCTGATCAAATTGTAAGGATCATTTCCTTACACTACGTCAGCAGCACGACCACCGTCTACATCATATGAGCTCCTATTGTGGACCAAAGCCTTATACACCTGTAGCTCACGCCGTCACATCAAAATGTCACCGTCATCAAAACGTCCAATGTATAAATATTAGTTGTTAATGTACGAATGTATTTAGAAATAGAGATGTGTGTGACAATAGCTAAGGAAAGATTGACTGGAGAGCACATTTTGCCGGTAAGAGGGAAAGAGTGCAGCTTATCCGCCAATCAAATTCCAGGCTGATTCATAACACAATCTAAAGACGCAATTGCAATGAGCCAAAATTGGAGAAATGGGCAAAAGAGGACGGAGGACTGTACGATGATATAGGATCAGCATAGGATATAGTGAGTATGTGTTAGATATATTAGTATTCATAAGCGGAGGTATCCAGTGAGGAAAAGAGCGATTGGACGATAAATTAATTTAATGCGCTTATGATACATGTTGTGGATTAAGTTAGAATATGAGACTGCCACATACATATACCTTGCCTGAAAAAAAATGGGATGTGTAAAAAAAATATTGTTTATAACACTGATAACATCTTCGTACGAAAATGTCTGTCAATTTACTTCACACATTACTGTGATTCACTAATTCTAACATTTTCCACCTATATGTCTACCTACTGATGGAACAGGTGTCGAAGCATTGACAAACACACTTTCCCTCACAATATTAAGTCAGGTAGGTTTCTACTCACATGCGCTCTTCGACTCAAGATGAGCCACCTTGCTTTGAAGTTTGTCGTTCTGGTATTGGAACTGTGTATCCCGGCTTTGAAGCTGAGCTACAAGCACTTGAAGATGACATTCTCGCCCTGTAGTTGAGTAACATTCATTTGAAGCTGCGAGTTTTCTGTCTTCATGTGCGTAAATTCGGCCCTCAAGTCCAGTAACTCTTGTACAGTATCGAGCTGACTATGAAGCAGTATTCGTTTGTTGAGAGCTGTATCGGCAGTATTCATGGTGACCGTATGCAGGAGAGCGAGAATCGATAAAATACGACATATTTCATAAAATACGTCAACATTGACAAAATATATCAGAGTAAAACTGGGACCAGGTGGCCGTTTAACTAAACTTCGTACGACTAAAATGTTCGTAAGTGCAACGTTATCATAATGATAGCCTGTAAATTCCACATGTAACACTGTTTTCTTTCAAACTATTATTGGACTTACATTTATTGAGCAGAGGCTGCATGCAGCCTAAGCTCAATAAATGTAAATCCATCAATTGAAATTGCCAGACGATCCTAAATTTGCACTTACGAACATTTTAGTCGTACGAAGTTTCGTGAAACGGCCCCCAGGGCGACACGTGATTGTCAACAAATATTGTATTTCAATTATTGTTAATTTGGTGCTTTCTGTGACTATGTATCGATATAACCTGGTTATATACAGACATAGGCAAAGAGAGCTCTGACGGTACAATACAGTGTAACATCTCTAAACTGGACACCGAAATAATAGATGTGATCTCATTTTGAGATCCCATGGTGTACGGTTTAGAGAGGTTTCATTGTAATTGAAATATAATATATTGATATCCAGTCGTTGCTCTGGAGCCAGTGAAGAGCACATCCGGAATCAAATGCCACACATGATCTAAATAGTATTAAAATTTCCGATCTTATTTACGAAACAAATGACTGCTTTTCGTAATAATAATATTCAAAGAATACAGCTATGTACGATTTTTTTTATTTCCATTTATTCAAGATCTTTTCTTGAATTTTCAAGTTCTTTTCTTGAATTTTCGAGGTCTTTTCTTGAATTTTCGAGATCTTTTCTTGAATTTTCAAGATGTTTTCTTGCATTTTCAAGTTTTTTTCTTGAATTTTCCAGATCTTTTCTTGAATTTTCAAGAATTCTGCTTGTAGTCTGTATGCGAGAAAGTATCTTGAAAATCGAGAAAGATCTTGAAAATTCTAGAAAAGAACTTGAAAATTCAGGAAAAGATTTCGAAAATTCAAGAAAGTATCTTGAAAATTCAAGAATAGATCTTGAAAATTCAAGAAAAGATCTTAATTAAATGTAAAAAAGGAAGAAGTGAAGTGGCCCTAATGGGCTTCCGTAGTAATGGGATAGCGTACGTATTAATTCCAGTGCTCGGCTATATTAGATGTCTGCATATGTACTTGTAGCAGTATTACATGCAATTCAAGACAGATAAGAATACAGGTCATCGTGAAAGTGTATCGTTCGTCTCCACGCACTCGTGTCGTGTGCGTCCCGTGTTCGTCTCGTGCCGTGTTTTTAATGAGGACACGAAGTTCGTTTCGTTTTACTAATTTGCATATCGTATTGGAGTGTTTGTTTGTTTGTTTATTAGTGTTTAACGGCCGATCAACAGCTAAGGTCATGTAAGGCCGGGCAAACGGGTTTGATCCCATTTTAACCTGCTGCATGGGGGGGGGGGGGGGATCCCAAAATCAGAAGGGAATATTTACATCGAGAACAAATATATTCAGCCCTGAAATTAGAATAACCTGACCTGGTGCCAGGTCCATACCACACCAAGTCACTTGGCCCTTTCCCCTAAAATAGGATTACGAATATCGTAATACTCACATAAGGGGTAAAACCAGATTCAACTGTCACATACAAAATGCCAAAGACGTATGTGAGGGCCAAACCAGGTCTCCAGTCGGGATTCCGGTAAGGATGAACCCCGATCGTTAAATTACCCATCACATGCTCCCACCTACCACCCACGCGTGTTGGTGTGAATCGTGCCGTGTCAAACGATACGAATTAGAAGATAGGTGCATTGTTACACGGCATCCGTGCCGTGCCACACGGGACGATTTGGATTAACCAATGAGATTGTTAGAATAGTGCGGTTAAAATATACCGATGCACCGGTTCATTTCGCATGTAAACATCCGGTTTTCATTTCTATTTTCGGCCACGATTTTAAGTTTTTCAAAATGAATACATTTTCAGTTTTACGATACAGAATCAATTTAAAACTGATGATTGTGAAGTATCACAATGCATCTTATACATGTGTGTTCAATAAAGTAATTCATCAGTAATTCATCATTGTACTCCGCACCACCGCCGAGGACACACAACAATAATCCCCCACACACAGCGGCCATCTACATTTGGCGTCCTAAAAGTTCCGGTCTATATCCCACAGTGGGAACAATGTGTATCACCACCACCACCAGTTTTTGTCTATGACTACAGTACACCGACGACCCCCACTTCTGTCTGTAACACAGGAAGACTTGCATGACTTAAGTTACATGCAGACTACTAGTCATGGTTCGGTGGCCAACTGATCAGGTGATATACTAGTCATGGTTCGGTGGCCTACTGATCAAGTGCTAAACTAGTCCTGGTGCGATGGCCGACTGATCAAGTGCTATACTAGTCCTGGTGCGATGGCCGACATATCAAGTTCTAAACTAGTCCTGGTGCGATGGCCGACTGATCAAGTGCTAAACTAGTCCTGGTGCGATGGCCGACTCATCAAGTTCTAAACTAGTCCTGGTACGATGGCCGACTGATCAAGTGCTATACTAGTCCTGTTGCGATGGCCGACTGATCAAGTTTTAAACTAGTCCTGGCTGACTTGTCAAGTGTTATACTGGGCATGGTGAGATAGCCGGTGATCAAGTGCTATACTGGGCATGGTGCGATAGCGGGCGATCAGGTGCTATACTGGGCATGGTGCGATAGCCGGTGATCAGGTGTTATACTGGGCATGGTGCGATAGCCGGTGATCAGGTGCTATACTGGGCATGGTGTGGTGGCCGACTGACAAGATGCTGTACTAGTCATAGTGCAATGGCTGACTGACCAAGTGCTATACTAGTCATGGTGCGATGGCTGACTGATCAAGTGCTATACTGGGCATGGTGAGATAGCCGGTGATCAAGTGCTATACTGGGCATGGTGTGATAGCCAGTGATCAGGTGATCTACTGGGCATGGTGCGATAGCCGGTGATCAGATGCTATACTGGGCATGGTGAGATAGCCGGTGATCAGGTGCTATACTGGGCATGGTGTGGTGGCCGACTGATAAGATGCTGTACTAGTCATGGTGCGATGGCCGACTGATCAAATCGCATGCCATAATAACTAGATGGCCGTGGCCTGCATGTCGCACCCGCCGAGGCATTTGATAGTACAACAAAAATATTTATTGCACAAAAGCTTTAGCCCGTTGACGTAAAAACATGCCGCACCTGCCGAGGCTTTGATAGTATACCGAAAAACTTTAACCAAAAACTTTATCCTGAATGCACGCCAATGTGCCGACTATATCGCGCTGTCTGCAAGCGGGCCCAACAACAACTTTAAGGGAAATTTCAAAGTAATTTTACCTTGACATTGGGCACAGGGGACGCACGCGTTGTGCATATAATGAAACTGTGGGTGATAAATACACAGTATGTGAAGTTTCGAGTGAATTGGTGAAGCGGTTTCAGGGATATAGTGTTCTTAAAAGTACATGCCCACTCAGTAGCCACAAAATGTTCTTTATATCAGAGACATCATCCAAGACATTTTCTGGTAAAATAAACATTTATTCACCATTACCCCATGTATTGATTGGCATTATTATAGTTCATGTTCAAGTTCGTTTATTTCCATACTTTAGGCCACCGGCCCATAATACCACATAGTAATATGCATGTGCAATAGGAGTGATAAACCACAATATAGCATGTACATGTGCAAGTATATCGTAATACAAACAACAGTTGTGTAATATATTGTGAAAATACATGTAAAGCGCCGTGAGTAAAGGGGCTCTATTCGGATTTCGACCAGTGTAGCATCAGATCATACCGCGCTTCCGCACAGTATGATCGCAACTCACAAAATATAATCATAGTAATAGAAATACTAATAGTGTAGAATACATAATTGCATTTAGACTTGTAGAATGGATTGTCTTTTCTCAAACGCTAGAAAAATGAACTTTGCAATATTCCGTATATCAGATACCTGTGAACTCGCCATCAATCTATTAAAGGGATCAACATTTCCATTTCTAAGAAGGTCGTTATCGAAAATACATAGATGCAAATATTCATAAGCAGTACATTCAAAGAAGAAATGATAATCAGACTCAACAACCTGTATGCCATCTTGTCTGCAAATTGGGCAATATCGTAAATGTATATCAATACCTACATGACGGCCGGTTTCAATCAGTAAACAATGCGTCGAGCATCTGAATTTAGCTAAGATTTGTTTATACTGAAACGATAAATCGACCGATACATACTTTTCAGGCGTTAGCGCAGACTTAAAACCGCTATACGTGTCAGCATTACTAGTTGTATTTATTAATATCTCGATTATAGGTCGTACATACAAACATGCAAGACTATACTCGTATGCACAGCGATTTATAGCTCACCTGAGCGAAGCTCATGTGAGCTATTGTTACCGCAATGTGTCCGTACGTCCGTGGTCCGTCGTCCGTCCGTCCGTCCGTCCGAGCAACCAAGGGTGTAGAAGGGGCCATGGGGCGGAGCCTAGCACAATCCTTTGATTTATTCCGTGTGGCCCCTTATTCTATTCATTACAAGGGGCCATGTATTTGATCTAGAACAATGGAAATGGCCCCTTCTTCACTATTGGTCGTCCGTCCGTCCGTCCGTCCGTCCGTCCGTCCGCGTCCGTCCGTGAACATTTTCAAACGTATTCTCCTCGGTAACCATTGGGACTATAGTCACCATACTTCATGGTCATGGTCCTTGTCCTTAGGTAGGGGGATTACAATATTTTTAAAATGACGTCATTACGTAATCCAAGATGGCCGCCGTCTAAAAATAGCACAAATTCTTCAAAAATCTTCTCAAGAACCGCCAACCGGATTTCGACAAAACTTGGTAGGAATGATCGATGTACAATGCTCTTTCAAAGTTGTTAACATGGTGACCCCGGGGTCAAAAATGGGCGTGGCCCGTGGGGTCAAATTAGGGTCATATTTTATTTTTGACCGAATATGGTAATTTCTATATCAAATCGAAGGTATCAGTGAGCCGATCGCTTTGGTACATCTTTTTGTCGAAATTGGATGGTCATGTCATCCAAGATGGCCGCCGAAAGGTCAAAAGGTCGTTCTTTTATTAGAGATTTCAAAGTTCTTCTTCATTCGAACCGTTTGGCCCATGGTGGCCAAACTTCACAGTTATGGTCCATGGGTGAAGCCTTTTCAGTTGTTAAAACGGAGGTCGTCGCTAATACAAGATGGCTGCCGTCTAAAATTAGCAGAAATTCTTAAAACATCTTCTTCTCATGAACAGCCAGCCGGATTTCGACGATACTTGGTAGGAATGATCGATGTAGAATGCTCTTTCAAAGGTGTTAAAATGGTGACCCCGGGGTTAAAAATGGGCGTGGCCCATGGGTCAAATTGGGGTCAAATTTTATTTTTGACCGAGTATGCTCATGTCATATATCAAATTGAAGGTATCGATGAGGCGATTGATCTGGTGCAATATTTGTCGCAATCGGATGATTATGTCATCCATGATGGCCGCCAAAAGGTCCATTTATTCGAGATTTCTCAGGAACCACATAGCCGATGCTGGCCAAACTTCATAGTAAGTTAAGAATTTTCAGATTTTTGAAAATGAGAGTCATCGCTTAATCCAAGATGACCGCCATCTAAAAATAGCACATTTTTTTAAAAGAAATATGAACTCTATGTCACATTCTCCTCTGGTGTTCATGGAGTCAGATAGTGGAAAATGAGACTTAGCGGCCACAATTCCGTCGTCGGTGTCGTCGGTCGGTGTCGTCGGTCGGTGTCGTCGGTGTCGTCAACAACTTGGGACGTAAATTTTGGACGTAGCCAAATTCCCTATATCTCTTGATCCGCTAGTCGGATCATTACCAAATTTCATTAATAACTTCCTCACATGTATAGCTATCCACCCAGTGTCATTCGGGTAACATTGACCTTGGTATTGGTTACTTTAAAGGCACATGATCTAAGTGGACATAAACTGTTCTTTATATCGGAGACATTTTTTTGACAAAATAAACATTCATTCACTATTACCCCACGTATTGATTGGCATTATTATACAATAAAAACATCAGGCCTCATTTGCATATTAAAATAGCCTTATACCACCGCGAGTCACTATCAGTAAAATAATTATTTCTAAATGTTTACTTCTGTATAGTGGGCACTTGTAATTTTTAGAACTGGTGGAATAGTTAATTATATTATATACTAATTTAATTCATATACAGAACAGTTTGTGCCTACCGAGTGGGCATGTACGTGGGGCGTAAATTTTGGACGTAACCAAATTCCCTCTATCTCGCGATCCGTTAGTCGGATCATTGCCAAATTTCATCAATAGCTATATCAAATTGATGGCTATCCACCAACTCATTCGTGTGAGACTGTGTCGATAATTATGCCCCACCACGATATATAGTGGAGGGGGAATTTAGTGTTACCCTTGTCCGTCCGTCCGTCACCAACATTGTAACTCGTAAAACTTTTAAACCCTACTAGTTACAGACCTGAAACGTGGTATGTAGCTTCCGTATGATGAGTATATGCGAAAAGTGTATTTAGATTTTTAATTCGATCCCTGGGTCATGGATTATCTCCCCTTTCTTCCTTTTCGACTTCGATTTTCCCAATTTTTCCTTGTAATTCATAAAACTGTTTAAACCGTAATAGACTGAAACTTGGTACTTAGCTTCCTAATGATGAGTAGATGAACAAACTTTCTTTTGATTTTTTTCGACCCCCGGGGACATGGATTATCTCCGCCTTTTCGACTTGGAGTTTCACCATTTTGCCTTGTAACTCATATAACTTTTAAACCATACTAGCTACAGACCCGAAACTGAATGTGTAGCTTCCTTATGTTGAGTAGATGCGCATAGTTTATTTTGATATGTGATTCGACCACGGGTCATCGATTATCTCCCTCTTTTCGACTTAGAATTTCACCATTTTACCTTGTAGAAAATTCTGAACCATAATAGCTAAAGGCTTGATGATTGGTATGTAGCTTCTTAATGGTGTGTAGATGCAGAAAGTGAAATTCTATTTTTGCATTAACACTGAGCCATATATTATCTTCCCTTTTTGGACTTGGAATGTTGCCTCGTTTACTATCAAAGCGATATATGGGGCATCCGTGTTCGGTGAACACATTTTCTAGTTTGTGCATGCGTCCAAATGTTGAATACCTCCTGATCCGTTTATCGGATCCTTTACCAAATGTCATCAATATCTTTCTTACATTGATGACTATACCAGTGTCTCATTCGGGCGACCGTGACCATGGTGACCTTGACCTTCATGTCAAAAATATTGGACGTGCATCCAAACGTTGAATATCTCTTGATCCGTTAGTTGGATCATCTCCGAAATGCATCAATAGTTGTTTTCTTACATTGTAGTTACATCATTTCCAATATATCTAGACCGGTTTCGGAGTCACTTTCGGATCTTTGTTCCTTTTTCAACCCCACCGTCACTCCCCAGCTCCTTTCTGTCCCATGTTAAATTCCCATAAGAAAATCGTTATGGGGAGTCAGACTTTTTGTTATTGATGAAAACGTACTTACATTTAAATAGGTTTTAGATTTCATGTATTTAATAGCAAATACATAGTTCGTTGGTAGAAACAAACGTTGAACAGACAGTAGTGACATTGACCTGGGTGTTCAGACGTGGGACAGAGCTTATGAAAAATGGGAGTACAAAATACGCACAGCAATGTGAAAATACGCATTGATTTTCAAATTGAGAAATGAAAATACGGTCATAAAGTTGAAAATTCACTTACTTGAGCTGCACAAAGCTTTTTGCAGCTGAAATAAGTGAATGTTTAAATTTGTTATATTTTTTAGCATTTGTTCCCTATTTAGTAATGAGTGAGTGAGTGAATTGGGTTTAACGTCCGCTTTTCTGACATAGAGGTACAAGCCTCAGGGAGTCTACACGCAGACGGGTCAACGGGGTCGTGTCCCGTATCCACCTGTCCGAGGGGGGTAAATCCCAACTTCAGAACTCAATATTTACAATCAAAATATATATTCAGTCCTGAAATTAGAACAACCTGATCTGGTGCCAGGCCATGGCCACACCAGCATCATTTATCCCATCCCCTAAAAGTAATAGGATTAGTGCTAATCTTACTTTTATATATGGGGCATAGCCTGACTCAACTCTCACATACAAGAAAGCCAAAAATGTACATGAGGGCCAAATACGGTATAGTTGGTTCCGGAAAGTATGAACCCAATCGTTAAGCCAGTTTAGTCGCCTTTTACGACAAGCAATGGCTACTGCAGCACTATTCTCAGGATCAGTTGATCCCGCCCCGGTGCCTGCACGGGGCATTTAGTAATGAAGAAAATAAATAATCCATTTTTAAAAGTAAAATACGCAATGATTTTGAAATCAGGGGGTATCGTACGCTTTAGACACAAAGCTTATCTGGAGCGCTAGTGGGGTGCACGCGACACCGTCCTAGACACACATTGTGGCCAAATATTGAAATAGGTGAAGGTGTTTTAAGGTATTAGGTAATAGATAGATACACTTGACTTCAATGATAATTGCTTCATAAGAGTGACGTGATATATTAATATAACATATGTGAATATTGTCATCGTACAGTTTCACCACTTCGTGCGTTTGACACATACAGCAAATAATATGACAGTAAACCAAATACAATTTGGTGTATTACATAATAGATAGATATGACCACGGCAAGCTATACATATTATGCCAGCAAACTATACAAAATACGACATATCTGAGCATTTCTCAAAATAAATTTCAACGTGTAAACTTTCCAATCTGATGCACAGCCTATGTTAATGTACACATTACCCATATGTAAAGCCATATTTACTTGCATAGTAGGTGAATAGACACCAGGGACAATACACTCGGGTAACTGCATACATGTCACTGGATCTGATAGTACAGTAGTGGGTATATATAGTATGTGTTGTGTGGTTTGCAAGGTAAAGTGATACACTGTGCGATTTTCTGTGTACGAAGCTATTTATAATGGTGGTCCGTGTTGTTAAGAACACAGGCACAAACCTGTCCAGAAAACTGACATATATTACAGTTTGGTGTAATATAATTGATACGAGTCCGTTCTCCTGGCTTTTCTAAATGTGATTAACGACAATTATATCATATCATTATATCTACATGTACTTCACATTTTGAGTTATTTGCCAAACGAAAGAACAGGTGAAACTGGCTGATGGATGTAGCACACAAAGATGGCCGACTTGGCCACCCCATGTGCCGTATAGGATACAGTAACGAGGCAGTGTTAACATATATGTAAACAAAATATGTCTATCACATTTATGAAGAAAGTATCTTTGAATCAAACGATGAACAGGTATATACTCATAGGTGGTCCTTAGAAATTATTGAAAAGAAAAACAACCTTTAATGCAATTTGCCTTTCACACAAGTCGAGCAGAATTCTTCAGTGACCTTGACCTTGGGTGTATGCGAAACAAGCACCATCCATAGACACACATTGTGGCCACATATCAAATAAAATCCATGAAGTGGTTCTTAAATTACATATATTAAGAAATGAAAGGTGTTTGGCGTTACTAAGGTACATGCACACCTACGCTTGTACGTACACACGTACACAGACTAAGGCTATGTATAACGTGCACGTTTCGGTGTATCAGTGGTTTTCACCACACAAGTTATTAACCTCTTGTGTCTACATATACATGCAGACAGAGATAAGATTTCTCAAGTTCATATTATAATATTCCACGTTTTGAGAATAGACCGTCACGCGTTTGTGAACAGTGTAGCCCCAATATCAATCTACGCACCCACTCAGTCTGATCAGGGTGTACACTATTATTCATTCAGCCAACAACGCAATGCTGGCGATCTTATTTGTGGCTGTGAATATGGCTTATGGGTTTTGCTACCAGTGTAGATCCAGACCAGCCTGTGCATCCGCACAGTCTGATCGGGATCTTCACCGTTCGCCATTCCATCAATAAAACTCTATTTGACGAGGAGCTACACTGGTCGCACATCTCATAAGCCCCATTTATCATGTCATCTCCACATTTATAATCACGATTTAACTCTGCCACAATAGTCCCAGCAAAGAAGGCTAAACAATTACTGAGGTTGGACAAAAAATGTTAACAAAGTTTTCTCACCAGAACACCCGATTGCACCCATGGCAAATGCCAGTTTTCAGCACAAATCCAAGATAGCCGCCATATTTCAAGGTTTACAATTCAAATATACATTTGTTTTGGTACTAAGCAATATAAAAACATGTTTCATGCCAAGTTCTTTCATTGTGGTCAAGCTCAAATGCAAAATTCACAAAAATAAACCAAAGTCCGGGGAATTTTATATATTTACAGCTCCTAACAACATACCATACATTATTACCATATTTTCAACGTTTAAAACGAGTACTGGCGAGACTTTATATAATCAGTGAATATTAATGTTCAAGCCACTTCCGTGATGGGTTGTGACCTAGTGGTTAGAGCACCTGACTTCTAATCCGGAGGTTGCGGGTTCAAACCTCGCCTCCGGTATAAACTAATATTTTCATAGTATTTTTATCCCACTTGTCTGTCGGATGAGACTTTAACTGTGGTCACCTCGCTATATGACCTTAGGTGTTGCTGGGACGTTAACCCTTTCACTTTCACTTTCACTTTTTTCTCCAGTAATTGTCCTTAATGTGTGCCTATTATTGTGAGATAGCAGTCACTTGTTGCTTCATCGTGTAGTGAAGAGAGGTTTGAATGGGTGCTGCTAACAGGGTAACATAAAATGAAATTTGCAAATGCAGTAACAGTTAACATATCCGTATACACAGTAAGTGGCTGTCATCATGTAATCTGGTGGTCTAAAGCATGATCGTGAATGCAATGCTTTTCCTTCTCTCAAGCCCTGTATGTGTTGAGATGGACATTGATGTATGTCTTTGGTGAGCTGGGACCATTCAAAACAACATCAGGTGAACTTGTGCGTCACTCAACAGGGTTAATCGCATGCAACATGTACAATGTAATGGATGTCGATGGGGCCCAACGTATCGCAGATGAAATCCTTGCTTCCCTGGTCGGTCATTCTGTATCAGAATACAAGTTTTCCCAGAAGAATCAAGTACATACCTTAGTATCGGCTGTCGATGCGAATACATCGGCGAAACGAATCAAGATGGATCTCCAGCATCTTCTCGACACAGACATCGTCGACTCCCTCTTTCCAATCTCTTTCAGCATGAATCTCTATTGGACAATCGCATGCACATGCAAACTGGCGACAAGATGACCGATCTCCTGTAGAGGTTATCACTGAATGAATTATCACAGCTAGTTTAGAAATGGCCTCGCATTTTATTGTAGATATGGGTTTTTTTTTGTTCTCTATGTAAAACGCACAGCTCTGTTAGTTGTGCTGTGTGCTGGCTGTAAAAAGTCTCCCCGTGCTTGTAACCAATGCTGCTATTATTTCCGCCCCATTGGGGATACTCGAGTATGGCTTACATATTCATTTAATGCTATATCATATGCTTTATATATGTTTCATGATACGTATATTGTGATAGTTAATTGTGTACCTGATTCATGGGTATAATGTTCTCTATTTTGCTTCACAAGTTCTCATAGCCTAATAATTATTCCAGTTACTCAAAGATATATGTGATGCATGTTCAGCATGTACGCAACAACTATGATCGTGCATGTATTGTCTTTGATAGATATCACGGCTCCAGCACTAAGAATGAATTCCATCATCATCAGACAGGACACTACGTTGGTGCATCAGTCATAGTTTCTGGTGACATGCGTCAAACGATGTGGAAACAGACTTTTCTTGCTAAAATACAGAACAAAAATACACAAAGGAGACTTATGAACCCATATAAAGAAGAAACTAGCACAATACATGATGATAAACACGGACAACGCGCACATTGGTGGTCGAGAGGCTTTCAACGCGGCACAAACATGCAGTCCGCGACCAGCAGTGTGTGGTCCGAAAACGAAAGCAAAAGTATGTGAAATACACTCATATAAAACAAATGTAATGAAAGCACCACAACAACTATTCCCCAATAAACCACCGAGGAAATGACAGCCCCAACAGGACAAACACATCAGAATGAAGTAGAATGAATAAAAGAAGACATTAGAGAAATACTGTATTCTGGGAACGGCCAGCAGTCCTCTGGGGCGATTGAACCTGATTAACGCAGTGCCACAAACATCCCACATACCGCACCATCTTGCCTCAAATTAATAAAAACGTACATCAAAGATAATATTGTAAATATAACTACATGTATAGGAAAATATGACGACACGAAAACACTGAAGCCACAAAAGAACATACGACATGGCTAAACTGTAGTAGTATGACGGGCCCCGTCACCAGTTCTACATGACGATCCTACATAACCATATACTAAACAGCCAATTAATATGACTCCTGTAGATGATATGGCCGAGCAGCCATCGATGTCGAGCATGCCGACGGAAATGTAGGTTACAAAATCAGCATGAAAACAACAATAGTTATTGCAATAGATTCCGACATATTGCAGCGAATGACACATCATGCAGATTATGGTGAAAACCTATATATGAGTACATCAACACAGAGGTTATGCATCACAGCGCTGAACCAAAATCTGGATCCATTTCTTGCCGAAACTCTGCCCTTCTTATATGTTATTAGCAGCTGTGACATAAAGTCAAGACCGTTTGGTAGTGGCAAAGTGACTGTCCTGACGAAGTAATTGTACGCTTTTAGCAGATGTGACACAATGTCAATACCGTTTGGTAGTGGCAAAGTGACTGTCCTGACAAAGTAATTGTACGCTTTTAGCAGCTGTGACACAATGTCAATACCGTTTGGTAGTGGCAAAGTGACTGTCGTGGCAACGTACGCAGCCCTGAAACAACCCACTACCGTCTTCATGGATGTATCAAGAAGTCAGGAAAGTAAATAAATGCTTTGAAATACCGACGGCACTGGCTCGATGACCTTGCATGTCGGGACCGACTATTTAAGTCCCCATCCGATAGGACTAGGCTAGCACAAGTCTTGCACAAAGACACACCGAATCGGCCATTCGGAGCTGGTCGATGTAGGAATCGAACCAGGGGTCTCCCGATCCGCGGGAGACCCCTATTTCGTTTCCTACATCGACCCGCTCGATGACTCCCTACTTGTTATATATGGGTGTGCATCATCAAGTCTTTGCGCCACAATGATGGCTAAGTTTCAGATGCATGTGGCTACGTGCAACCAGAGAATCTTCCGCCGACGAAAGATGATGCTGCTTTACACAGTCATAGGATTTGCCACCAGATTCCGGTATGGCGTGGAAATAATCTCTCGTCTGAGGAATGGGGATGGGAAACCTCTACAGTTGGGCGTTTACCAGTTTAAACTGCACAGCTCCCGGTACGAGAACGACCGCTCAAAATTATAAGATGCAATAGGAGTGGACAGTTTGTCAGGAAAACGTTCAATGTAACAAAACATGAGCTGCACGCCATACGATCATGTGTACAGTTCGAGGAAATTACTTGCTGGAATGGGACACACGTGGAAAGCCAGTATGATGATCTGGAATTTATAGACAAATAAATAAACGAGTATGTGAAGTAAAGTTGATTGCGTATAAACATTAATACATGTACATTGTGCATTAATTACATTGACTTGCTGTATTATACAATTTTAGACCATTAAACAAGGTATACCAAGCTGGTAAGACTTGCAGGTGTGTTGAAATATGACAGTTCGGCATAATGTGCAGATTTAAACAGTTCATTCCGATTTTCATCGAATTCGGTATTCAGCATTGTACGTACAAATATGTTACATATGCACATAATGATATGTACAAGTAAAAGGAAAAGGTATCACAAATAAGTTAACGTGTATCCCTATGTTTTACATGTTTCTTCGTCGATACAACCTGTAAATTTTTACTAATTTGTACAAGTGTGGCTTCTTATGGTCATGTTTGACATTATATTTGTCGTTAGCACATGACCGTGACCTTTTATCTGGATCAAATGCCTCAGGAAACAAATGATCATTCTCACTGTAGCTGCTGCAATACATGTACATAAAACGTGATTAAATGTAAAAAGAAAGTATTTAATGTGGTTAATTTTTACATTGACCTTGACCTTACACATGCCCTTGACATTTGATAACCCCTTAATTGTCAGCAAATGAAAGGGTATCGTACATATAGTTGGAAATGAGACATGAAATGAAATGTACTTTTATGATACTTATTACTATTACTTTCACTATTAGAACTTATGACTTGGCGGCCATCTTGGACTTAAGCAGAATAATCGAAGTTGCCATGGGTGTAATTTGGTGTAATTTATTTTCTTGTATAATAACCGGCCACTGGACCTATTTCAGATGAGAAAGCTTTGGTAACATTTTTTTCCAACCTACATGTATGATGTTCGTTGCCTGGACTACAGAGCTATTCATCATGTGCATAATGTCTAGACTTGTAAATTGTCCATTTCCGTACCCATTGACAAATATGTACAATTAGTTCCTTCAATTTAACAATTCGTTCCATCGAATTAACAATTCGTTCCCTCGAATTAACAATTAGTGCCCTCGAATTAACAATTCGTTCCCAAGAAATGATAATTCGTATCGTCAGTTTAACAATTCGTTCCCTCGAATTAACAATTCGTTCCTGTGGGAACGAATTGTTATTTTGTGGGAACGAATTGGTGGGAAAGAATTGTTAAATTGAGGGAACGAATTGTTAATTCGTGGGAACGAATTGTTATTTCGTGTGAACGAATTCATAAAAAAAATAATTCTACGTCCCTGCGGGGGCTCCGTAAATACGAGTGGCATATATTCACAAAGAAATCAAATAACAGTTTTATTATATAAGTGCATCATTACTATTGTATATGCGCCTCACAAACTGCACTAAATATGCAGAAAACAAAACATCAGAGCGGTTCATCAGCATTTATCAAATTTTAAACTAGTAAATTGTCCCTTTCCGTATCCTTCGACCAATATGGCAACATATACGAGATAAGATGTCTTAATTTATGAAACATATTTACCGGATATAACTGTTCAGACGAGAGACATTTGTGCCATATATAAATTATGTTGAACGTTTTCAGATAACAAAAATCAAAGGAAATTTGCTTTTATTTGTTTCCAAACTTTCAATATCAACTTAATTCACATATTTACTAATTCATTTTCGAATATTGTCTTATAATACAGTATGTACTATATTACGTGTTGTCATGTGACTGGTCATATCACCCCATATAAATACTTCGGCACGCATTTCATACAGCATAAGTGGGCGCGGTAGAACACTTATATTGTTCACAGTTTTATTTATTTAACTAAAGAAAATGGAGACTCTTGTCCGTATTTTCTTGCTGTCCGTTAGTGTGTACGTGTGCGGCACACTCGCATCGGGAGGTCAGCACACAATGTGTGCGGGATGCCAGCAAGGAATTGACAGCAACAACCAGGAATTTATCGACGCCATGACATTCGCCATCGACACCGTGAATGCGCAAGCCAGGACTAGTTACCGATACGTACCGGTTAACGTGCACAACACGACAAGCCAGGTGTGTGGTTTATTTAATTATAAAAAAAATAGCTGCAGAAAACAATAAACAAACCACAAATATAGCATATTTTTCTTATTTTCCATGAAAACACATCTTGGTATTTCATTAGAATTGTCTCCAATGAGACAATTCTAATGAAATGCTAAGACATGTTTTCATTTCGAAAGCAACCTATTCAATAATTGCTGTCTGTTAATGTGTAACAGTAGTGTTATTTTATTTTACCCAATTTAATTTTTGAAATACCCAATTGCTTCAGAAATGATAGTGACAATACTCAATTACTAATTCCTTATCTGGAGCCCTGTGTCATCGTTCAAAAACGAAAATGGCCGACACGACAGTCTACATTGATGACATTTTAATAAATACAGTAGCGTAAATAGAGAATAGTAGGTTAATGCCGTGAATGGGAAAATTATCTGGCAAGGCTTAGGAAACGTTTCCGTGCCGCGCCAGATATTGTTCCCATTCACGGAACTAACCTACTATTCTATATATCCCGCCAACACATACAAATAGCTTTAAAATTCAAAACAAATAAACCCAGCCGCTCCCTCAAAATCGGGGAATCGACCATGACAACCGCACATATTCATACGCAGTGATTAGGTCGTATTGGCAGGATATCAAAAATGTTTCACGGCACCGCGTTTCACGGCACATACGCACTGTGTTGACGGGATAATTATGTAATATCTTAATATTTTAGTATACATATTTGTGATGTCAGCACATTGTGTATACAATCACATGGCGTGAATCTATTTGAAACGGACACATTTTCTATTTACAGGTGGTCGCTGGCTCTATGTACCGAATGACATTTGACCTTGGAATGTCCTTTTGCGCGAACAACCAACTGACGATGTCCAGCATGAAAGACACGTGTCACGTGCAGCCAGGACAACAGGTAAATTCAAACACGAGTCGGCTCATTTGGATCTACAGTGTTTGCATATAGGTATCTGTATTTGACCTGTAGGGTTGAACGGCTTAAAACTGATTACGGTTATGCTACTCAATTTTTTCACACAAAAAAATAAAAACAATCCTCTTAATTATGCACGGAAGTATATAGTGTTACCGAGACGGTTCAAATGAGTGGTGATAATATACGTTTGGATGGAAATAAGAAAAATTGCACAATTTATTTAAAGTCTTTCATAGCCAAGTCAATTTTGTTATTGGATATTCAAACATGAAATGGGATAATATGACCTCAAATGGTTATACGTGGGTTTAATTGGCTTTTTAGTCTTCTTTTGGGTAAGCTGTTTCGATTTTGAAACAACATTATATTAGTATCACTATTGTAGTCACTGTGGTACTAAGTCTAGTACAATTCTGTTAAAAATAGAATTAGTTTACACAGATGAGATCGAAGAGCGATAATATTAATATTAATATTGGTCCAATATGGACTTCATTACGAAAAATGAGTTCTCTATGGGAATTTAACATGAGGAAAAAGGAGGAGGAGTCGACAAACGAAAATTGTGGGAATATGTAGCTAGATAGCTTGGAAATAATTTAACTAAGAAAACAAAAGTTAAATATTGAAAATCGGTCCAGTATTTCTGAAATTCAAAACATTTCCCCATGTGAAATCCTCATTGAAGATGTCTATGGGGATTTAAGATGGGGAAATTGTTTTTTCGCAAATAAAATCAATATTTGACAAAATTTCGCAAAATAAAAAGAAGGCTCATTTTTAAATTTTCCTTTAATTTATTATTATCGAAAAATATATTGTTTTTGCATTGCTTATATCATAGCCGCACAATTTGGGCAGCTTTCGTGAAACAGACAGTAAATGTAACCATTCGGAATTTTATAATTTCAATCCTTTTTATCCGAGCATTGCGAGGCTTTTAAAACCAACATCGAAATTTGAGGTCTATGCGATAATATGCAAATGAGACATATGTCGGTTGCAGGACATACTTTTACGGGTTGAACTTTACAGAAAACACGGGTCTTGCTACGCCATGTAGTTCTAACAGCAAGTTATGTAGGAAACAGGCAACCAATTAATTTCCCATAGAACCACATTCACACAAACATGACAATCGCAAACTACCTGCGACAAAATCAATTGTGTTACTTCCATTCCTGGTGTCAGTGACCTAAGCCGGTTCTAGATCCATGCCAAATACTGGGTCTTGCGGGTTGATTTCCATGAGTTAGTTCCCTCTTTTTGACGGAACCGTTTACTTTCACTTTCGAAATCTCTAGCTCGCCCCCATATCAAGTCGCACACAGAAAATTTAACCTGCATGTGTAGAGCATGCAAATAATATAATACAATGTTTGGCACAGACATACCTTTCCTGCAGCATTATTGTATTTATCTCTCTGTCATAACAATAACAATAAATGCCGTTGTCCTGTTGCTAAGCTGTACCATGACTGGTTTGTGGTCACATTATTTATTGGCCGACTGGTTCCTGTATTTCAGACACACACCTGCCGCGTTGCAGTCTGGGATCAGTCATGGAGGACACCGCGTTACGTACTCACACAAGACGAGTGTACACCGATGCTGATAGCCGTTGGGAAATGATTGAAATGAAATACGCCCGTGTACACTATGTACCTTATAATACAATACAACTTCTCTAAACCGAATACGCAGGCAGTCTGTGTATCCTTAATTGCATGGGCTTCATTGGTGTGCATTTATGACAGGGGCGGATTTGTACGGGGGTGGGGGGGGGGGTCCGGGGTTGCAACCCCCTCCCCCCTTCCAGCCAAGGAGTTTACAATAGATCACAGTTTACCACCAGTTGGAGTCTGAATTAAAATGCCGTAAAACACAGGAAAGTGCATTTCGAAGAGCTCAAAAATAGGACAACCCCCTAGTTGCGAACGGTAACTAGCAATTAGTCCCGTACCGTCCGTAGCTAGCTACGGACGGTACGGGAGTAGATTGCAAGACTTACCTTCGCAACTAGACCCCCCGTTCCCCAAATGCTGGATCCGCCCCTGTTAGTTGTATGTGTTTCATTGGTGTATGATGATAAGTGTGCATGTTCCGGTTCGCAAAGCACAGCCGCATACCTTGGCATAGTCATATGTACAGAGCCCCGCAGGGGGCGTAGACTTATTTTTTATTAATTCGTTCCCACGAAATAACAATTCGTTCCCTCACCACGAATTAGCAATTTAACAATTCGTTCCCACGAAAAAACAATTCGTTCCCACGATATAACAATTAGTTTTTACTTTGTCTGGGGGCAACTGCTCAGAATCCGGCATCTCATGTTATTTTTTCTTTGTTAGTGGTTTAAAATTTGTATTCATCTGGGATCCAACTTTCTGAGAAATCTGAGAGCCATTTTTTTCGGGCACTTTCAAAGTAATTTCAAGGTCATTCAAAATCAATTTCAAAATCCTGGTATTTATGCCCTAAAACCGCGGAATTGCTTCATTTGAAGGGTCAATATCTCTGGTGGTATGCATTACAATAATTAAAAATGAGCTGCAATCAAGGAATCTAACAACAACTATCAAGGTCAAGGTCACATTACTATATTTTCAAGGTCACCGAAGGAAAACGATAACGTTTTCTTCTTCGTAGTACTGCTATAACAGTATGATGTACATATATCGTTAACTTATTATCATAGAAAATATATCTCTAGAGATCTGTAACATAATGCTCATTTTTTTCACCAGCCACGACAAAAAGGGACTTATTCAGTTTCTTACTAGTGAGGCGCATGATGCGCTATTACATTAATACACACTGGTCTGAACATAACGTCGTTATAGTTCGGGGTAATCGCCAAGAATGCGGCACATCGTGTTATTTTTTCTTCTCGTGGCCTTACAGCTAGGGTTCAGCTTTCAGAAATGTACGGTGCCATTTCTTTTCAAATAAGTTCAATGTCATTTCAAGGTCATTGAACTTCAATACACCTTTGATTATATATATACTTATCTTCATTAAAGGTACATGCCCACTCAGTAGGCATAAACTGGTCTATATAGGCATTAAATAGGTGAGAATTCTGTCACTAGTCCACCAGTTCTAAACATTACAAGTGCCCGCTATACAGATATAATAATTTGGTAATATTTATTTTAATATATATTTCGCGGTGATATCGGGCTATTTCATATGAAAATGAGGCATACTATTTTTAATTACTTAAACTAATCAAATGCGTCACCTGAAAAAATAACATGTTCAACAGATTATAACGTATAATCATTGCACATCAAAACATAAATACAGAGAATAAATAGTAATGTCCGTTAACATTTTAAGGAAATACGGTTATCGCCCCTGATATCAGTGTGGAAATTTACGTCTGATATAAAATGTATAATAATGCCAATCAATATGTGGGGGTGATGGTGAATTAATGTTTATGTTGTCAGAAAATGTCATATCTACAGAATATACAAAACTATATGTCCCCCTATATGATAAACTAAACATACATTTCTAAAATCTAAACATACATATATATTATTGTATTCAAGGTCTGTGGTAATGTAGTATAATCATTATTATTTATTGGTGGGACCATGCCCATTGGCTCTTGATAACAAACAGACAAGCAATATGATAATATATGACAGATAATGGACACGATTAACACATGTTATGACATATAAGCGTGCATTGTATACTCTCTGCGCTGTAACGGATATCATGAAAAAAGTTGCCACGCCCACAGTCAGCTCTGAATACAGATCATTCTGACACATACTCTTACTTATATCGTAGACGCTGACAAAGATAGCAGATACTAGTATAAGGGTTCAGTGCCTCGTTAAAATGCTGCCCTCTTACCATGCACATTTCATAGTATTAACATGTTGACAGTATTATCCATGAGTCTACGGTCAATATGGTTTACTGATTTCCATTATACATTTTTTAATACGCATGCAATGATTTTGACCCAGTCTGGTGACCGTCATTATGAGGAAGCTTATCATTATTGGAATGATTACATTGCTTAAAATAACCAGCGTCAGTATCAGCTCGAATAACTGACTTCTGAAAAGAACGCAGGGTATGCAAATATCATTCTCTGAATTGTTCTACTTTTCTGAATGCAGTGTATGTATCAGATTCAGCTTAACACGAATCTATACGTGATTGACGACTGCTCGGCCAAGGCGGTGATGACCAAAAAGAAGGACATGCTCTCCGAGTTCGCATTTTCTGGCCGGCATGCGGGGCAAAGCGTATGGATCTCCACTCAGAAGTACAACGCCGTCCTCAAGGATCTGCGCGAGCAAACGAAATGGGTCGCCCTCTTCCACTGCAAGGACCGAGACACATTCGATGACTGTCTTCGAGAGAACGACGTTATCCCGACACGCGTGGAGCGGCTGCAGGTTCGACATATGTTTTCGGAAACTAAGCACGCCAAGCTTCTGTTAAAGACTGATCAACCAACGGCTTACAAAGTGTTAAGCGCAGCTCAGATTGTGCTTAACGCTCGTTAGTAACTGCTGAACAATTGTTAACAAATGCTGAACAAATGCTGAACAAATGCTTAAAAATGGTTAACAAATGGTTAACAATGCTTAACAAATGCTTAACAAATGCTGAACAATGGTTAACAAATGCTGAAGAAATGCTTAACAATGCTTAACAATGCTTAACAAATGTTGAACAAGTGCTTAATAATGGTTAACAAGTGCTGAACAAATGCTTAACAAATGCTTAACACTGCTTAACAAATGCTGAAGAAATGCTTAACAATTGCTGAACAATGTGGGAATCAATTTGTTGCTCTGCTGCAAGCTTTGCTACGAGCATAACGGTGATCATAATTATCGGGTGGTGCGCTTGGCAATATGTTAGACTTATGAGGCTGGTCAGAATAGCACTCAAAATGAACTGCGACGAACTGTAGGAAATGACTGCCGACACGGGTGGAACTGTAGGAACGACTGTCGGCACGACTGCCGACACGGCTGTCGGCAGGTCAGAAACCGCGACTTCGCAGCGGCGCCAACGGCTCGCTGTACTGGTTGCAAGGGGGCAGGCCGGGCAGTATCTGGGGTGACGTCTCACAGTCGACCAGGTGGATAAGATGTCAGACGCAGAGATTGAGAAATGGTATGCCCCTGTCACGCCAGGGTGACACCGGGCTAGATTACTGAAGGGATGGAACACCAAGCACGCTGTGGATAGATACAACAAGGTATATTTTTACAATGATGATTAAATTTTACGTAAATGAAATGCACAAACAATGGATTAATAGAATATGTCAATACGGACAACGTCCCTTAGTAGCCACCGCCACAGGCACTTGCACAACCAAGGCACCTCCACGATTATGGAACAGGTAGGTATAGTTCAAAAGTAAACGGTATCATGATCAGGATCAAGATCCAATGTTAGAGTTCAGCTAATTAACTCCGGCTTCCGCCATGATGGGAGTGACGTTCTAATGACGTCGTAAAGTTACTGGTAACTATATGATACAGAGCCTACTTGGGTGGATGGGGCCAATAACACATCGGTGAACGTCCTTAGCGATTCATCACGTCCTTGGACGGAATGACGTCACTGGAATATGCCACACTCGAATACGCCCTTGGTCCACGCGGAGCAGAGTCCCCGCTGGTACACGGTGTCGTATTGTGGACTCCAGAATAAATAGATATGTGTTGCGTACTGATTCTAAGCATACACAGCGTATGGACGAGCCGTCGCTCGTTGCTGACTGGCTGGCTGCCTGGCTGGTGTACTGGCTGGGACTACAAAACACCAACGGTGTTGTTATCAGAATGTAACATGTTATAGTCTCAATAATAGTCACAGTAGTGCACATGAAATCAATATCATGATTGCATTGCAATACTAAACATCATCATATATTACAATGATGAAACATGATAAGTTGCAACGTACACAAATATATTTTCACTAATTGGAAGAAGGGGGCTGATGGAATTCATAAGTCAGAAAATTCGATATAACACATTAATGAACAGCCACTCTATCTAGTGTACCCAACGATATATCTCTTCACAGCCGTACATGTGAATACAGACGTCATTCACAGTTATTTACCATTAGTAAACAAACATTTGATTACGACAGGCCTTACCTTGATCAGACTGCCCGTGGCCAACTGCGCTAACTTAATAAAGAGCAACTCTAATAAGACTAGGATTCCACAGGCTAACACAAAGCATCAGTGATTGAAACAAATTATACTTCACATCATGACCTTATTGCAGTTTACTGATGTATAAATCAGTGTATTTAGAACAGAACTGTCTGATCTGGTCTATCCTGGTCGCAATAGCATTTACTAGATTTACAATACACTGTGAACGTATATGACTTAATAAAATGAATGTACAGACGACTGGGTTAGGAGTTTACATGTGTCCCTCCATAGAGTAATGAAAGTCGTCCAGAAAATGCACGTTACAATTGTGACATGTTAACATTGGCAATATTCTCATGTATTGTACAGGTCGCAGAATTGATATTGGACTGAATCCCAATATAAAATGCATAGATAATGTTAATGAACATTGCAATAGAGTTCGCTCCTCGTTTACAAATACAATAAATTGCTAATGCAATTAGTCAGTGACATGCAACAAAACACATGAGAATAATGCCATTACAATACTCACGGAATGCTCCCACATGCCAGTCCTGTAATCGTTATCATTTACACGTAAACACGACGAATTAATGAATCAATAAGATTTGATTAAGTGAGATAATCTACATCCGCGGATACATGCCATACGGCTTTTATTGACCAAGTGTTTGGTCGAAACGGGGCCAAATAACTCAGGTAAATTAAATAGTGCAGTATTATCGAAGATACGATAACAATGCGTAGAATTGCCGGTCTTGGCAAGATTCAGACTTAAATGGCCGCATTAGAAAGTAACTAAAACATATGTACTCACCAATTCCCAGTGAAAGCTTGCGCTCCAATGTCACAAGAATGTAATTGAGTGTCCGACTGATAGTATATGGTGCTAAATCGAATATATACTCCCACCCTAGTGCACGACTATCCTCATGTAGTCTGCCTGTCAATGTAAGACCTATGTGCCAACATTTGGCTTACAATTTTGCGTAAGTGGACTAATGTTCTAACAGTCAGTCTAGCTCGTGAGATATCTGGTGAATCAATCTGAGATACTTCAGTCATAAGTAAATATGACCTACTAGGTAATTAGGCTAGCATACAAGTCTGCACATACAGTGTAGATCACCCAGATAAGACCAGTGCAAAATCCAATACTGGTGGTCCGTGCGCGGTTTCGGATAAAGCGCTATTCCCTCCAGCGGTTTATTCCACGGGAGCGATATTTCACACACCAATACCTATTCGATCATCTGTACTAGAATATTCGATTATTGTGCTATATACTAATATTGTGTGACCCGTGTTACAATTAATTGATGATAAAGAAAATGGTCGGCTACGATTCGTGAAAATACTCCCCCCTAAATAAAAGTGTGAAACACTTAGCGGTAATCACGAGTTGTACCGACATTGTTTACCTATATACATATATACACATCCTACACAACTTTCACTATTTGAGGCCCATGATCTTGGCTATGGTGTGTGGTCTATGATTTAATTAGATCCTACTCAAATAATCTGCACCCACATTGTCTGAACTACAGATGGCTCCGATTGCTATTCGTCCATCTATGGAATACATTCCGTATTCTCTCTGCGTTCTTCTTCCTAACTCGCACGACTGGGTATGAACATGGACAATTAGAAGTTTCGAATACTCCTAACTGCCAAATGTCTTCTGCCTCATATCTGTCTATGTCACGAACTTTCTACGGGATGGGATAATCTTTTATCCGTAATGGATCTGATGTAGACAATTTAATGTCATGAATCTCTACATGGGTGTGCCCTGGTCTATCAGTCAGTACGTGCTCATACTCCTTAAGCACCCTTTGTACTTCTATCTTTTGGTCCTTGGACAACCCTGGGGCTAAGTCCACCCTGTCTATCGATTCCTGTGTCCCCATTGGACACGTCATGTGCTCACCGGCACTACACTCCCCTGTACCCGAATTCCCGTCAGTTATGTCGTCAATTATCGCCGTGTTCATGACGACTAGTATCCCCTTCCCTGGGCTTTGAGGCGTACGCTCTTCATAGCATTTCAACATGTTCACATGGAATGTCTTTTCAGTTTCCCCTTCATGTCGATCCTATAATCCCGGTCATTTAGTACCTCCACTATAGGGTATGGACCTTTCCATTGGAGTAACAGTTTGTTCCTATCAGTGGAGAGTAGTACTAACATCCGGTCACTCTCTTTATACTTCCGGTCACGCGCTTTCCTGTCATAGTACTTCGCGTACCGCTTACTCGATTTCTTGAGATTTTCTCTCGCGATTTCACATGTTTGCTCGAGTTTCTGTCGGAGATCCAGTACGTACTGGTATGTAGTTTTCACGTTTTCGTCAAGTTCCTTCTCAGACCACAGATCCTTGAGAACACTCATAGGACCTCTGACTGTTCTCCCATAGAGTAGTTCGAATGGGGAGAATACTAGTCTCTCCTGTGGAACCTCGCGATACGCGAACAACAACGCGTTAATGTTCTTATCCCAATCTTTGGGACGTTCCTCGCCATGCGTTTAAGCATCTGCTTCAATGTACCGTTGAATCTCTCCACCAACCCGTTGCACATATGATGGTAGGGAGTAGTCGTAAGTTGTCTCAGTGATAATAGCCTACTGACCTCCCGCATTACGTTCGACGTAAATTGAGATCCGCAATCAGTCTATAATTCCTCAGGAATTCCTAATCGACTGAACATGTCTACGAGTGCCTCAGCTACTCGTTCCGCTTCGATACTCGGTAATGGTACTGCCTCTGGATATCGTGTGGCGATGTCTACGGCTACGCGTTTCAATGGCGTGTCAATCAGTGGCATGTTGCCCAGCGGTGCCTGTATTACATGACCCTTCGAGATTATTCGTTGACAAATGTCGCATGACCTGCAGTATCGTGTCACCTCACCGGACACGCCAGGCCAGAACAATTCTGCCAAAACGTGATTTGTTGTTTTCTTTACTCCTAAGTGCCCTGACATAACAGATTCATGTGCCACCTTTAACACGGTCTGTCTAAGTTTTTCCGGAACGACCAATTGATGGTATTTTCTTTTGTTATCTGTCATCTCGAACTGAGATTCATGTGCCACCTTTAACACGGTCTGTCTAAGTTTTTCCGGAGCGACTAATTGATGGTATTTTCTTTTGTTTCCTGTCGTCTCGAACTGTCGATACAGTAAATCTTTTAGGTACAGAAATGACGTAACGTTACCGTTCTTAGACTACTTCACGTTTCCGTTTTTTTAGCGTTTGTGTGTAATGACGTTAACGTTACGTCGTTTGTTTGTTGTTCTTTGAATTCACTACGCGAAACGTGCGATACGGTTTCCGGTACGATTCATTGAGTTTCAAAACCTGTGAACGCTTTTCAACTGCTAACGTGGTCGCGCCTTTGAAATCATTCAGTACAGGAAGTTGTGACCCATCAATGTTCTCTATCGTTACATCGTACATAGTTTCTTCCATGCATAACGCTTCGGTCTCTCCTTTGAAAAATGGGGTGTCAATGGTGATTCTCGCTACAGGGACTTCACTCAATCGTCTCTTGTCTACTAGCATACATGTGGCCACTCTCCTGAGAAACTGATCAGGATGTACTAGTTCCTTTCTCACTACTAGGCCCGTGCAACCTGTATCAGGCATCACAGTCACCACTTTCCCATTTAACAAACCTTCTGCCACTGGCAATTTTGCACTGGAAAATTTGCATCCTGTAACCTTCGGACTCTGGTCAACTTCCTTACCTGCGCATATCATAGTGATTTCACCGTCATCTTTGGTCTGGTTGTCCTCTACAATACAAAAATTACCCTGATCCACAGGTGGTGAAAAGGGGCGCCTCTGCCTCTTCCGCGGTGGTGATAACGCCTTCTGCCCCTGCTCCTGCCTCTACTCCTGCATCTATGTATTGCATCCTCCATTTCTGGTTCGTCACCGGTGCCTGCAAAGCTTACCTTCTTTTTCCCATAGGCACCAGTATAATTTTCCTCAAGGGCTGCAGCTCGATGCATGTGACCTCTTCTTGGGCAGTCTGGAGCTACGTGACCTTGACCTCCACAATGGTAACATGTAATGGTACGTCTGTCATTCTCTCTGTACCTTTCCCTACTGCAATCTCTACTTCTCTCGCCAATTCTCTCTCTACCATAGTTACGAGATCTGTCATTGCCTCGATATTTCTCACCTTGACCTCTCACCTTCCTCTCATAACCTATGTTGCGATTCTCACTTTTCGCTCTATTGTCTCGGTTCTCTCTCTGTACTACGTACTTTGTACCGCCTCTGGCTTCCGCAAAAAAGTCAGCTTGTACTGCCATCTCATGTACTTTGCTAACGACTTTTTCCTTTAGAAAAACGTACAAGTCACGACTGCACGTGCTTAGTAACTGATCCATGAGCAAATAATCTATCACGCCTTCACTGTTAGCATTTCTTTTGTGGCTTGATATTTGTATTATTTGATTTTGTGGCACGCCATCATCGGTAAAGTTTTGTAGATAGTGCACAAAAAGATATCAACTGGCAGGAGGTGCCCATTTTGTTACAGTGTAACGGTGTAACATTGTAGCGAAGGATATTTTCCCCAGTAACTATATACTATTGATATTTTCTGTTTTATTGCTTATTTTCAAAAAAATTGGACATGCTTTCTAGGGGACCATAACAATTCTAAAGTGTGTAACGTATGGGGAAATACTGTAAGAAAGCGTAACAAGATGTAACAGAGTTGCACTTTATAGTAATCTGCACATATTCATCGTTACACTCTAACGGTGTAACGACTGTAACGAAAGGCCAAACAAATTGGACATGTTTTCTAGGGGAGCGTAACAATGCCAAAATGTGTAATGTATGGGTAAATACTGTAACAAAGTGTGACAAGGTGTAACAGAGTTGTATTTTAAAATATCCTGCACATGTTCATCGTTACACTGTAACGGTGTAACGACCGTAACGAAAGGCCAAACAAATTGGACATGTTTTCTAGGGGACCGCAACAATGCTAAAATGTGTAACATATGGGGAAATACTGTAAAAAAATGTAACAAGGTGTAACAGAGTTGTATTTTAAAATATCCTGCACATCTGCATCGCTACACTGTAACGGTGTAACGACTGTAACGAAATGTCAAACAAATTGGACATGTTTTCTAGGTGACCGTAACAATGCTAAAATGTGTAACTTATGGGGAAATACTGTAACAAAGTGTAACAAGGTGTAACAGAGTTATATTTTAAAATATCCTGCACATCTTCATCGTTACACTGTAACGGTGTAACGACTGTAACGAAAGGCCAAAACATTTGGACATGTTCTCTAAGGAACCGTAACAATGCTAAAATGTGTAACGTATGGGGAAATACTGTAACAAAGTGTAACAAGGTGTAACCTAGTTGTATTTACAATAGCCTGCACATCTTCTTCGGTACACTGTACATAACGATGTAACGATTGTAACGAAAGGCCAAACAAATTGGACATGTTTTCTAGGGGACCGTAACAATGCTAAAGTCGGTAACGTATGGGAGAAATACTGTAACAAGGTGTAACAGAGTTGTATTTAAATTATCCTGCAAATCTGCATCGTTGAAAGGCCAAGCAAATTGGGACACATTTTCTTGAGGACCGAAACGATGCTAAAGTGTGCAACGTATGGGGAAATAATATAACAAAGTGTAACAAGATGTAACATAATTGTATTTTAAATAGCAAGGTACTACAGCATTTCTCCATAATTTTCAAACTCCAGTTCTTGGCCTTTCAAGTTTCATCTATTATGTATTTATATATTCTGCATATAATATCATTGCTACAATGGAATATATATTTTACTATATAATGCTTAATGCACATTTTAGTTATCCTTCAGTGGACCGTCATCCAGTGTGTAGCTGACATAACTGGTATCAAAGTATAGCCAATAGTAAATTAATAACTTAAAAAACACAATAGTTGTTTACTTCAATGTTGTTGTTGTTGTATGTATGCATCAATCTCTCTACAGCAACAAAGACTGCAAGAGCTTTGTTTCGACTGCTCGACTTGATTGTATGCAATTTAGCAACAAGTGGAAAAATAAGAACTGTAACAGTGAGACAGTTAAAATGGTCATCACGATATGTAGAGAACTGTCGTAACAGTGAGACGATTCAAATGATCGTCACAGTATGTGGAGGAATACAAACTAACTGTGAGACGGTTCAAATGGTGGTTACAATATATGGAGAAATAAGAACTGTAACAGTGAGACGGTTCAAATGGTGTTTACAATATGTGGAGAAATAAGAACAGTAACAGTGAGACGGTTCAAATGATCATCACAATATGTGGAGAAATAAGAACTGTAACAGTGAGACGGTTCAAATGGTCATCATAATATGTGGAGAAATAAGAACTGCTGTAACAGTGAGACGATTCAAATGATCGTCACAGTATGTGGAGGAATAAGAACCAACTGTGACATGGTTCAAATGGTGGTCACAATATGTGGAGAAATAAGAACTGCTGTAACAGTGAAACGGTTCAGATGATCGTTACAATATGTGAAGAAATAAGAACTGCTGTAACAGTGAGACGGTTCAAATGATCGCAATATATGTAAAATAGTCTACAGGCATACAACATAGTCTACAGCATCTACACTAAGGTACAATAGGTTACATGTGTCCATTTCCTGGGTAAAATCGGTGGCCAATATCTCTGTTCTAATTAAGAAGTGTGTATTTTCCTGACTGTGATTTAATGCCACACAGACTCCCTGTTGTATGTATGAGAAAACAGGTATTGTTTCATTTGTGAGCGTGAAACATGACTGGTGTGTCATTGATGTAATGACGAACAGTGCAGATCCTGATCAGACTGTGAAGATGCACAGCCTGATCTGGATCTGCTCTGGCCCCAAAACCCATAAACTCCATAAACTTTCTGCCACATTTATCAAAAACCTTGGTAGTTTATGAGACAAGAAACTTTCAGCTGAATGTTCATTTCTGTAAGTTGTCTATTTTCCCATTGTTTGTTTCTGACTGATTTATGGCTCCCATTGATTCCCTGTGCAGTGGTATGTTTGAGAAAACAGGTATTGATAAATTAGGGAGCTTTGTAGACCCAATATAAAACTACATCTGGAATCAGTAGAACTGATGAGTGAAGATAGATCTACACTCAGTCGGGCAATTGATTGGTGTGTAAGTGTAGCACCTGATCTATTTGTGGCTGTGTCTGGAGAAATGAGGTTTATTTTATTTGTCACCAGTCTATATCCTGATCAAATAGCACATTATATCATGTCTATAGTACAGTCAAGTCTGTGACAGATATCTCTTACATATCTTCTATTTAAGAAGTGTGTATTTTCTGACTGTGATTTATGGCTCCCACTGACTCTGGGTATGTATGAGAAAATAGCTATTGTTACATTTGTGACTGTGAAGCATGACGGGTGTTTCAATGATGGAATGGCGAATAGTGCGGATGCATAGGCTGATCTGGATCTACACTGGACGCAAAACCGATAATCCCAATGATTCCAATCACATCCACATTTACCAAAAAACATTGTTATTTTATGAGACATAATATTTCGTCATCCCGCTTCTGTTCGTTCGTAAGATGTGCGTTAGGTTTTATTTGTCGGTCCAGGTGGCGGCTGGGGGCATCATTGAGCCTCTGCTCACTCTAGTTTCTTATGATGCAAGGCAATTGGAGTCCGGTCATAAATTACAGGAAAACATAACCCGATGGGAAAAATAGACAACTTATAGAATTGGACATTCAGCTCAAAGTATATCGTCTCATAAACTACAACGGTTTTGGTAAATGGTAAATAGATCATCTATACTATCCAATAGCCAGACTGAGTGAAGATCTGTCTTCACTCATCTTCTGATTCCAGATGTAGTCTTATTATTATATTGGGTCCACAACGCTCACAAATGTAAACACAACACCCGTTTTCTCATACATACCACTGCACAGGGAGTCCTGAAATCCTTCGCAGTAGGTGTTTGTGGAGGACACATATACTAAGAATTAATTTGTTGGAAAGTACATTGTAGTCTTAAGAATTGGCACCAGGAGGGATGCGGAACTTTACGGAATAGATATATTGCGGCTTGTCAGTAGTTGAGACAGCAACTATTCAAATGGTCAGCTACATACAAGTTTCACTTGCTCAATAATTTCCCGACTATATATACTCACAGGATATATTGCTTTGTCATATGTTATTATACACTAGTTCTGAAATATATATACATTATGATTACCATAGTAACCATGGTAACCAATATTGGAAAACACAAAAATAGTATTTGTTGAAAAGGTGGTTACTTTTTGAAAATCAATGCAATACACCCGAGTACTGTTACCATCTTGCAATACACTTAACATGTGAACGTTTAATAATATTGGTTGTCATTGCAACCATTTTAATATTTCACACAATAAAAATCATATGTACTCCATTTAAAATCAATATATTCGCCGAATCAGTATACTTTATCAATGCTACAAAAAAACAATATATATCTTGACAAACATGATTGTTCAAAGTAATTTCACCTTGACCTTGGACATGAAGGCCACATGGGTGTGGTACATGTATGGAATGAAAATATGGATGATGATAAGGAAATATATGAAGTTTGAAGTCAATCTGACTTACGGTTGCAGAAAACTTTAAGGCAAATCGTACGGATGCAAATGTCTAAGTAATTTTACCTTGACCTTGGAAATGAAGGCCGCATGAGTGTGGTATGGAATGAAAATATGGTTGATGATAAGGAAGTATATGAAGTTTGAGGTCCATCCGACTTTCCGTCACAGAGATAATGGGTACCCAAACTCTTTAACGTGGACGGACGGAATTACGAAAACTATACCCTCGACACTTTGTATGCCGGGGGGGGGGGGGGGTATATCTATAGTTTTGTATACACAGTTTAAACTTTATATATTTTACACCAATTACAAAGAGCGAGCAGTCATGCATGGAACACGACAGGTGACATATGTCATCAGTCCCTTTTTTCCTGTCACAGTCATAGCTCAGGAACTAGACTGGTGACATATGTCATCAGTCCATTTTCTCTTGACACAGTCTCCTAAATTTAAAATTCATATCATTTTCCAATTCAAATCGGAATCCTCAGCGATTTGTAACCCGGAGGATATAACAAAAACGTTCTACTTTCACTTTCATTTCAGCTACACATTAAATTTTAATTTATTGAGTAAATGATGCCGAAATATCTGGCGAGGCTTAGGAAACTGGATGAGCGATGCTCTGTAGAGCCAGATATTTTTCCCATGCACAGCACTAACCTAATATTCTATTTATCCCGTCAACATTTTAAAACAGCATGTAAATCAACTTAATTTAGCCTTCAAAAGCGAGATAAGTTAGAACCTTATTACACCAAACACTCATTGGCCCACAGAACATAGTTCGATAAAGTATGGTCGTAAAATCCGTTTATCAACAGTCATGACAGTACGGATTCGGTTTTCGGCAAATGTGGCTGTGACTGCAGAAATTGAGCTTAAGGGTGTTGGGGCCAGTGTAAATCCAGATCAACCTGTGCATCCACATGATCTGATCAGCATTCGCACGGTTCGCCATTCCATCAATACAACGCCTGTCATGCTTCACGCTCCCAAATGTAACAATACCTGTTTTCTCATACATACCACAGAGAGGCTGTGGGGCCATAAATCAGTCAGGAAGATAAACACTTCTTAATTAGAACAGAGATATCTGCCATGGATTTGACACAGGAAATGGACCTTTAATCGGTATGATGAACTTGTAAACACTTGGTAGCCCACCATATAGACCATGTCATTTTCTAGGCAAGGCTATCATGATCATGTACGATCATGAGGAGGATATACACTGTTTGATACCTTGTTACGCTAAAACAAGATGACCGTGGCCTGCATACCACACCCGTCGAGGCCAGTATGTATGTATAGATGTACAGCATGTGTCCGTCTTATATAGACCAGCATAGCTCTGTACAACGTATACATGTACAGCATGTGCCCATCTTGTACAGACCTGCATAGCTCTGTACAACGTATATATGTACAGCATGTGCCGATCTCGTACAGACAAGCACAGCTCTGTATAACGTATACATGTACAGCATGTGCCCGTCTCATATAGACCACAGGCGAGTAACAAGGATCTTGCTGAGGGGGGTGCGCATTGAGCGGCGACAGCCGCGAATTGCCAGTAGGGGGGGGGGGGGGGGGGGGGTTGGGGGGGGGGGCGGGGGTATGCGCCCCAACCCCCAGAATTTTGTTTTGTTGCAAATCCTGGCTTCTAGAGCCCTCCAGACATCGATATATTACATCGAAATTTTCATTTTACGAAATGTAGTTCGCACCCGTCGCACCCCACCCCCACCCCTGGTTACGCGCCTGGACCAGCATAGCTCTGTAGTCTGTACAACGTATAGATGCCCAGACCAGCATATGTATGTACAACGTATACATGTGTATCATGTGCCCGTCTCGTACAGACCAGTATAGCTCTGTACAACAAATACATGTACCGTATGTGCCCGTCTAGTATAAACCAGCATAGATCTGTACAACGTACACGTGTACAGCATGTGTTCGTCTTGTATAGACCAGCATAGATCTGTACAATGTATACATGTACAGCATGTGCCCGTCTTGTATAGACCAGCATAGATCTGTACAATGTATACATGTACAGCATGTGCCCTTCTTATATAGACCAGCATAGCTCTGTACAACGTATACATGTACAGCATGTACCCGTCTTGTAATGTACAACGTATACACGTACAGCATGTACCCGTCTTGTAATGTACAACGTATACACGTACAGCATGTACCCGTCTTGTAATGTACAACGTATACATGTACAGCATGTACCCGTCTTGTAATGTACAACGTATACACGTACAGCATGTACCCGTCTTGTAATGTACAACGTATACACGTACAGGATGTACCTGTCTTGTATGTATTCATAATATACAACAAACAAATATTCATATATTGGCTAATGAAAACATTCAAGTAGCAGTTTGGGCACTTTATTTTTCCAACATGTACAGAAAAGAACAGTACATGCTACTAATACCAGTTTAACAAATTTATTCCAACACATAATTCAAATGAAGGGGGTTATGTCCACCCTGTAAATAACATGAAGGAGGTTATGTCCACTCTGTCAAAATCATGAAGGGGGTATTATCCACCCTGTCAAAATCATGAAGGGGGTTTTGTCCATGTTGCCATTTTCACACGAAGGGGGTTATGTCCAATGGGGGTTTTGTCCGGATACTGGTATAGAGCAGCATAGTTCTGTATAACGTTTACATGTAATGTTTTCCCATGATCCAGCTTATTTAATTTGTCTATTTGGAGATTAAATTTAGACGCAGCTGGACATCAAAATTGGTTATCTGGGAGATCTATGGAAAGGAGATCAGGAGAAAATATGGGAAACCTCCCATGTTGGTCGTCACCTGGTAATCCATCCAATATAGCAAGGAAATAAAATACAGAAGACAAAGTAATTGAAATCTCACAAAACCTGGTGTGCTCTCGCCTGTTTATGTGAAAATGTGAAATGGCTATACCATCATATCATCACTTAAAAATATAAGTATCAGAAACAATATTCTTAACATGGTCGTTTTATTACTACCAGTCCATTCAAAATATATTTTTAAATTATTGTATTTATAATATCTCACGAGTTTGGTGTGAAGTTTATGGCGGAAATCGCATATCTACCCAAGTTAGTCACATTACCAACACTACTGATATGTAAACCAGTGTAGTCCCTGATATTTACCCAGGATGATCAGACCACCAGCAATATGTAGTCTATTTAGTCCCTGATGATAATGGATATCTACAGTGTTTGATGGGACTCTCGGCATTATGTAGACCAGTGTAGTTCCTGATCATAATGGATATCTACCCAGGATGGTCGGAATATCGGCAATATGTAGACCAGTGTAGTCCCTGATCATAATCTATATATACCCAGGATGGTCGGACTATTGACAATATGTAGACCAGTGTAGTTCCTGATCATAATGGATATCTACCCAGGATGGTCGGACTATCGGTAATATGTAGATCATTATATAGAACTTCCAACTTGTATTCATACAGCAATACAATTTGAAAATCAGTTACAACAACGCTTATGAAGAACAATGTGGTAAGTTATACATGCGATACTTATTGTTCAATATTGCACAAAAGCAATACCCGTGAATAAAACACAATTTTGTACATGTTACTTCCAAATACGAAACTTTCAAAATAAGTATGCAAGTTTATGGTTAGGTTAGAATACTCAGCTATACAGATGACTTTTACTATTTCATCTGTCTTTTATATTATCTTTATAGCCGAGACCCGGTCATTATAAAATATGGTCAGAATAACAGCTCGTTCTGTTCTCGCGTTTTGGGAATAAAAGGATAATCCAGGTCAAAGTAGGTATATTTATATGTTTATTGTTGGTCTGTGCAAGTGTTTTAACAGAACTGCAAAGTATTAAACCGCTCGCTCGTCACTAAATGCCAGGACAGAATGGATGTTGTTGTGACAATATTTTATAATGGCCGGGTCTCAGCTATAAAGATACAGATAATATAAAATAAAAGACAGATGAAATAGTAAAAGTCATGCATATAGCTGAGATTATCTAAGCTAGTTCAAGGTCAAAGAGCCAGGTAACTTTAAACACACAATATGTACATACCATATTTTGGTTTCTCCAAAATATTAATTCCTAAAAACACATTTCATTATTCCGCAAATTATTTATTACACATCGTAAATTCCCACTCCACAATTTAGCCCTATCAAACAGGTTCGCAATTAAAACTTGTTATTAATAATTTGGAAACTATTCTTTTAGAATTCCATTTCAGGTGACAAATATTGAAATTTATGATGCAATAGAACAGTTTTCTTCAAAATGTATATCCCTACATACATGTATTTTTAAATTTACCAAAATATTAATCTGTTACATGCATCCAGAATCGGATTGTAACTTCTGATAGAGGACAAGAATATACCAGTCAGTTGACAATAATTGCATCAAGAGAAAACAGACTTTGTTGTATATTTAACAACACCATGTTTGGTCTTTTGATCAGCATACACCCATGATAGCATGATAAACATACAATGTTTTGTTAAGATGCACCTTGAACTACCAAAATGATGAATTACCTGTATAGACCTGTGTGTGACTTATCACACCTTTAATCTAATCTAAATATACAGCTCTGACAAATTTAACAATCCCTGTTTTCTTGTGATCCAAGGCAATTGGGGCCCAGTCATAAATCACAGGAAAACATTCACAGCACAAGGAGTCTGTGGGGGCCATAAATCACACACAGTCAGAAACAAATACCTGTATACACTTCTCAGTTAGAACAATGGGAACATAGAAAACTTACAGAAATGGACATTATGCTCTAAATTTCTTGTCTCATAAACTACCAAAGTCGAAACGGCCCCTGGTCAAAACGGCCCCAGGTCAAAACTGATTGATAAGATATACAAACCATACACAAATATAATATATTGCATGCATATTTTAGTTTTCACCAATATTCATAATACAAGGTCATTTATTATTGCTATTTTATATGAATATTAAGAATATTTGTTACAATATATAATAGGGGGCCGTTTAGTACGGGCCGTTTTGACCAAATTCCCAAAACTTGGGGGCCGTTTTGACCAAATCCAGGCCGTTTTGACCAGGGTGTCGCGTGACACGTGCATTCTTGTACATTCTGGATTCCGTATAATTGTATATTTGTGATGTGTGGTACTGTGTTGTATGGTTGTGCGTACTATTGATTTCACATACCTGTGATTCCACATACCTGTGATTTCACAAACCTGTGATTTTTACATACCTGGGATTTAGCATGTACATTTGCCATGTACAATGTGCGTGTAATAAGGGGGCTTATGTTGTATTGGTGGAAATACGTTTATGCGTGTCCTTTTTTGCGGATTTAAATATACGTCCATTTTATGAACAATGTTTTACTGATGTCACGCCATATTTGCCACAGACTATGCATGTGTGTGGTAGAGAACTCGTTGACTGCGTGTGCTGGTTTCGCTAGGGAAAATACCCCTTTTCGTATTACGGATGTCCACTATCCGTGCCAGCCGAGTTTGTCCGCGTGTCAGTTGTTCACCAGATAAGGGACTTTCTGTAGGTGAAGCCAGTATATAGCGCAGACCATACCATGGTCTGCCCTGTTATGTATGCTACGGGTTAGTGTTTCAGCATAGCCTGGTACTGGCAAACACGGATATATCAGATCCCATACTGGTGATGCTTTGAGTCATGATATTTCCGTAAATGACCACGATATTTGAGTTTAGTATGTGCTACACTCTCATTTGAGTGTACAGCCCGTAGGACCGATATGGAGGCGTTTGGCAGGGCCAAAAAGCGACCTTCGCATTGTCGAGACCAGTCGAGTAGATTTCGGATTATGAGATCTGGGTCTATAGTGTGCAGATTTATGGTAGTGTGGGATATACCATGTTGATGGTATGTATTCCGTGAGGGCTGTACACTAGTTTGGTCGAATTTATGGCGTGGGAACATATATTTATGCCAAATATAACCCACGGGTGAAATGGCAAAAGCCATGGTTTTGTAATATTTATGTGAGATGTCGAACGAGGGGTAGGCATATTCATTATTCCGTGCATGGTTTCACTGGTGCGTATATAAGCGATGTCTCGCTATGTGTTGGTGGGACACATATTTTCTGGTAACAGAAGGATAGTATTGTATTCACCAGTGACACGGAGGATTTTGGTATGTACCTACAACATTTTATTTCAGCTGTGATTTGCCGTTGTTCGATTCACGTTTTAGTCCGTTGTGCATCCTGTCTGTCTGTCTGTGCGTATTCGTCCAGTAATTGGAGACTCATTTCATTTTTGTAGCCTCTTGAGATCGCTCCAGCGGGCAACATTGGACGTTTTGGTCCACTCGTTGAGGGCAGACCCCAGTCAGTGCAGAGTGTCAGGTCGTCCGAGTGTCCGTACGTCTGTCTGGCGCAGTGTGTGTAGCAGCTCCGGGTACATGCCTGTATAGAGCAGCGTGTGATAGCTACATCGCGTTCAACAGGCAGTCACAGCCATAGATTAGTGAAGTGAAACGCCATACGCACATATCATATCATTATACTACCACCGAGTTGAATGTCACCTAAGTGAAACTTTTCCCGGCGTCTTAGCCATCGTGATAATCGCCATTTCGTATTATATCGGAACTTTACATCCGGTCTACCACATCCGGTATTACAACCCATTGATTCACCATGGATACTTTACATCCGGTCCACCACATCCGGGTTGCTACAGTCGAGTGATACCATAGGAACTTTACATCTAGTCCACCATTTCCGGAAATAATACTACCTGTGGAACTTTACTTCCGGTACCAGCTTCCGGAACATTATCGTTATTGACTATCATGTGATGTAACCACATCCGGTTTTGACTTTGACATTCATACTTTGGAAATATATTGCATAGGCAATACACATGTATACTTTGATAGTGTATGGTAATACTCCTATCATGGCATATCATGGTTAAAGGATTGTAGTACAAATACATATATTGTTTATGGATTAATCCACTTGAAGTTGGATAATAGCCATATTGGTGACTAGACCTCATACTGCGGGTGAGGCAGACCTTGGGACCTTGATACTCAGAGGTTGCCACTGTCTATTGAGATACGCCAGCACTGGGGTAGCTCAGATGATTGTCATTTGTCCTCCAATGTTCGTTCTGCCATGTTGTACTTGTATGTTATTTCACTTTGATTAGCGATCATCAAAGTACTTGTGCATTCATACTATTGTCCACTACGGGACCATTGAGATACCACATACTGAGTTTATTCGTCTATAGCTTTTAAGTTGCGTTAAGTATAACAGTCGATTGGCTTACAACCTTGTAGTAATTGAATAGTATCATGCACAGTACAGTGATGTTCGCATATCAATGTGTCATGTATTCCTGTGTGTTTCCCCATGTAATATAGTGTACATTATAAGTGATTAAGTGACTACGTGTACTTATCTACTCTAGCCTATCCCTTACACTTCAACTGCATTGTTACCACTTTTCGTTCGTCTGATCAAACTATATTGGCCATAACGTCATAACAATTGAAGTATACTTGGTTCATATTATAATAGGGGAGACAATTTGTCTCGATCATTCCTTACCTTGGTAATGACCTTGACAATGGTGTCAGAAGTGGGATTTGTTTCCTCTTTTATAATCAGTTTCTTCAAAGCAGTTGAAGTAAGGAGGCTAGAATAGCTGTACCCCTAGCGTTGTCAAAATTCAATCTTGTATTTGTTTGCCTTGGGAGTTAATGTAAGATGCCCTCCAACACTTAGGCACTAATATATCACCACATACATGATTTGACTACCTAGGTACAGAAGTATAGAGTTGAGACGATCTTGTGAGATAGTCGATGTAAGGGTTATTGTAATTTTTGATTTGTCGAACAGTACCTCCCTGTGATGATGGCACAGCGGGTGTTCTAGGTTATCACTAGACACTTCTACATCTGAGGCGAGATTACTATCACTATTATATTGTGTATGAACAATACTATATCCTGCCAGGTGTCTATAACCAGTCCCCATTTTTTTTGTGTCCAGTACCATAGAGGGGGAATTGTAAATATACCATTACATTAGACCATACATATACCGGATTGACTTACCCGAATTGAGAAACTTATACCGTCGTTAGGAGTAGATACCGGATTGACTCACCTTAACCTTATAGACGTGAATCAAGAGACTCGCACATATCACCAAGTGATTTGAGTGCTGGAGACCTTGTGTACCGTCGGGTAAAGCATGTAAATCGATAATCCGAGTTGAGAGTGAGAATGTCGTCCATTAAGGAGCTAATGGAGATAGGCAAAAGCTTGGTTCTAGCAGATTCAGAGTTAAGGGCCTTTGTAAAAGAAGAGCAGGTGAGAGAAAGACAGGAAATACTTGAGGCTAGGCAGGCTGAGAAAGATAGGTTAGATGCTGAGCGGTTGGCTAAAGAGGCTGAGCGGTTGGATAAAGAGGTTGAGCGACAGATGGAGAAAGATAGGTTAGATGCTGAGCAGTTAGCTAAGGAAGTTGAGCGACAGATGGAGAAAGATAGATTAGATGCTGCGCGGTTAGATAAGGAATCACATCGTTTAGCCAATGAAGCACAGTTAGCTCTAGAATTCAAATTGCGAGAACTAGACACTAAGCATCAGGTAGAAATTGCAAAAGTAGAAAGGGGTGGAGTAGTAGATGAAGATAGACATGATAGGGACAATGGCAGAGCGTTCGGTCCGAAGCTGCCACATTTTGATCAGAATAATGACAACATGGATAGCTACTTAGCTAGATTTGCGATGTACGCAGCAATTCAAAGGTGGGGGAGAGAAAAGTGGTCACTACACTTGAGTGCTTTATTGAAGGGCAAGGCATTAGATGTATATTCTAGACTACCTATTGATGATGCTCTTGACTATGATAAGTTGAAATCCGCATTGTTGAAATGTTTTGATCTAACGGAAGATGGGTTCAGACGCATGTTCAAAAACACCAAACCTGATCACAGTGAATCATTTGTGCAATATGTCAGTCGGTCAAATAACTATTTAGATAGATGGTTTGAGTTAGGTAAGGTGAATAGAACATATGAAGGAGTACTAGACTACATGATCAGAGATCAGATGTTAAGTATATGCAGTCGTGAGCTCTACTTATTTCTCAAAGAGAAAACATTTGACTTGATAGATCAGATGGCGGTTCAGGCAGATTACTTTGCAGAAGCTAGAGGAGGTAGCAAGTATGTAGTTCAGAGGAAAAGTACTAGCAACAGAACTGAGTACAGGTCAGTAGATAACCAGAGGCGCAAGGTAAGTAATCGATCGAGAGATAGGAGTCGAGATAGGGACAGATATCAGAATAGAGACCAAAATAGAAGCCCAAGTAGGGGTAGTTATGATAGAAGCCCGAGTAGAGGCAGTGATGACAGAAGTACCAGCAGGAACGGCTACGATAGGCATCGCGGGACATGTTACCATTGTGGCAAAGAAGGTCACATGTCCTACGATTGTCCTAAACGTGACCGGTCCTCAGCTTACAAAGCAGCAGTAGTCGAGGAAGAGAAACATGTAAGTTTTGCAGATAAAGAACAGAGAGGTCGGTACAGAGGTAGAAATAGAGGTAGAAGTGGAAGGCACACTAGAGGCAGAGGTAGAGGTAGATGGCAAAACACGGAACAACCAGGGGAAAACCAAGGAAATTTCTGTATGGTTGATACCGACACCACTATTGTATGTTCAGGTAGCGAGATACAGCCGGAGTTGATTAACGGATGTACATTTGGTATGGATAGGCTACTCGTAGCAGAGGGCACATTAAATGGGAAAAAGGTCACAGTAATGCGAGATACTGGGTGTACCGGGGTGGTCGTCAGGGAAAGCTTAGTACAACCAGATCAGTTTTTAAGCAAAGTTTCAACATGCATGCTGGTAAATAGGAGCAAAATGAGTGGAATTCCTACCGCCCGGGTAGATCTAGATACACCTTTTTTCAAAGGTCGGGTAGAAGCCCTTTGCATGACAGATACAATGTATGATGTTACCATAGGTAATGTAGACGGGTCAGAGTTACCGGTGATATCCGATTTTAGAGGCGCAAAATCGTGCGCAGTTGAAACTAGGTCACAAACGACAGCCCGAGAGGAATCATATAAGACCCTCAAAGTCCCTACCGCAATCGCGAACGTATCACGCGATGAATTCAAAGAGGCGCAGGCACATGACGTCACATTGACGTCGGTTCGAAATAACGAAAAAGACGGAACGGTACGGTCAAGTAAGAACGGAAACAAATCGAAATTCGCATACCGGAAAGACTTGTTGTATCGTAATTTCGAATCGATAGGGTCAGGTAGGATATACCATCAGCTGGTAGTCCCAAAATTACTTAGGACTACCGTGATGAAAGTGGCACATGAATCAATCATGGCGGGCCATTTAGGGGTTAAGAAGACAACTGATCGAGTGTTATCAGAATTTTATTGGCCAGGCGTGGGCAGTGACATTACACGGTTTTGTAGGTCTTGTGACATATGTCAAAAGACTGTGTCAAAGGGACACATCACCAAGGTTCCGTTAGGAACTATGCCGTTGATAGACACTCCGTTCAAACGAGTCGCAGTTGACATTGTAGGGCCAATTTTTCCAGCTACCGATCGAAAGAATCGTTACATACTAACGTTAGTTGATTATGCAACTAGGTACCCAGAAGCGGTACCACTTCCAGGCATCGAGGCCGAACGAGTCACGGAAGCTCTCGTGGATATGTTCAGTAGACTGGGTATCCCCGAGGAGATGCTCACCGATCGGGGTAGTCAATTTACGTCGGCAGTCATGGAGGAAGTTAGTAGATTGTTATCGCTGAGACAATTAACCACGACACCGTACCACCCACAGTGTAACGGTCTCGTGGAACGGTTCAATGGTACGTTAAAGCAAATGCTTCGTAGAATGGCAAGCGAACGTCCCAAAGATTGGGACAAATACATTAACGTGCTCTTATTCGCGTATCGCGAAGTCCCTCAAGAAAGTTTGGCTTTCTCACCGTTTGAACTATTATACGGAAGGACCGTTCGGGGTCCGATGAGCATACTAAGAGATCTGTGGTCCGAGAAGGACATAGAGGACAACGTCAAAACGACGTATCAGTACGTCCTCGACTTGCGCGAACGGCTCGAGAAAACGTGCGAAATCGCGCATGAGAACTTGAAGAGTGCGTCCAAAAAGTACACAAAGTACTATAACCGTAAGACCCGTAGTAGGCAGTATGCAGTGGCAGATCAGGTACTTGTACTAATACCGACAGACAACAACAAATTGCTTCTTAGGTGGAAGGGACCATACCCCATAACAGAGGTAGTTAATGAGTGGGACTATAGGGTTGACATGGGAGTGAAGTTGAAAACCTTTCATGCAAACATGTTAAAGAGGTACGAGACTAGGCCTGAGCACCCGTGGAAGGGAATACTCACTGTAATAAATGCGGCCGTGATAGAAGACACAGTAGAGGGGGGTCCTAGTCCAAGTGGGTGTAGTGCCGAAGAAAACATGTTATGTCCCAGGGGATTAGAGTCCGATACGGAGAGCAAAGTTGACCTGTCGCCTGATTTAGGCAAGAAACAAAAGACGCAAGTCAAAGAGATCTTACGGAAATTCACCCATGTCCTGAGGACGCACCAGGACACACCCATATAGAGAGACATGAGATAAAGTTGTCAACGCAAGACCCATTAAGAATTAAGGGGTACCATATCCCATTTAAGGTCAGGGGAACAGTCAGCCAGAATGCGTATTGTTGCGATAAAAGGGGCCGACAATCTGAGGCAGACCTGAGCAGGATATCGGGGTAGATTCAGCTGTGCCAACGTGTCTCGCGATTATGCACGAAAGTGTAAACACTTTTTGTTTAGGGGGGAGACATGTCGCGTGACACGTGCATTCTTGTACATTCTGGATTCCGTATAATTGTACATTTGTGATGTGTGGTACTGTGTTGTATGGTTGTGCGTACTATTGATTTCACATACCTGTGATTGCACATACCTGTGATTGCACATACCTGTGATTTCACAAACCTGTGATTTTTACATACCTGTGATTTAGCATGTACATTTGCCATGTAAAATGTGCGTGTAATAAGGGGGCTTATGTTGTATTGGTGGAAATACGTTTATGCGTGTCCTTTTTTGCGGATTTAAATATACGTCCATTTTATGAGCAATGTTTTACTGATGTCATGCCATATTTGCCACAGACTATGCATGTGTGTGGTAGAGAACTCGTTGACTGCGTGTGCTGGTTTCGCTAGGGAAAATACCCCTTTTAGTATTACGGATGTCCACTATCCGTGCCAGCCGAGTTTGTCCGCGTGTCAGTTGTTCACCAGATAAGGGACCTTCTGTAGGTGAAGCCAGTATATAGCGCAGACCATACCATGGTCTGCCCTGTTATGTATGCTACGGGTTAGTGTTTCAGCATAGCCTGGTACTGGCCAACACGGATATATCAGATCCCATACTGGTGATGCTTTGTGTCATGATATTTCCGTAAGTGACCACGATATTTGAGCTTAGTATGTGCTACACTCTCATTTGAGTGTACAGCCCGTAGGACCGATATGGAGGGGTTTGGCGGGGCCAAAAAGCGACCTTCGCATTGTCGAGACCAGTCGAGTAGATTTCGGATTATGAGATCTGGGTCTATAGTGTGCAGATTTATGGTAGTGTGGGATATACCATGTTGATGGTATTTATTCCGCGAGAGCTGTACACTAGTTTGGTCAAATTTATGGTGTGGGAACATATATTTATGCCAAATATAACCCACGGGTGAAATGGCAAAAGCCATGGTTTTGTAAAATTTATGTGAGATGTCGAACGAGGGGTAGGCATATTCATTATTCCGTGCATGGTTTCACTGGTGTGTATATAAGCGATGTCTCCCTATGTGTTGGTGGGACACATATTTTCTGGTAATAGAAGGATAGTATTGTATTCACCAGTGACACGGAGGATTTTGGTATGTACCTACAACATTTTATTTCAGCTGTGATTTGCCGTTGTTCGATTCACGTTTTAGTCCGTTGTGCATCCTGTCTGTCTGTCTCCGTATTCGTCCAGTAATTGGAGACTCATTTCATTTTTGTAGCCTCTTGAGATCGCTCCAGCGGGCAACATTGGACGTTTTGGTCCAATCGTCGAGGGCAGACCCCAGTCAGTGCAGAGTGTCAGGTCGTCCGAGTGTCCGTACGTCTGTCTGGCGCAGTGTGTGTAGCAGCTCCGGGTACATGCCTGTATAGAGCAGTGTGTGATAGCTACATCGCGTTCAGCAGACAGTCACAGCCATAGATTAGTGAAGTGAAACGCCATACACACATATCATATCATTATACTACCACCGAGTTGAATGTCACCTAAGTGAAACTTTTCCCGGCGTCTTAGCCATCGTGATAATCGCCATTTTGTATTATATCGGAACTTTACATCCGGTCTACCACTTCCGGTATTACAACCCATTGATTCACCATGGATACTTTACATCCGGTCCACCACATCCGGGTTGCTACAGTCGAGTGATACCATAGGAACTTTACATCTGGTCCACCATTTCCGGAAGTAATACTACCTGTGGAACTTTACTTCCGGTACCAACTTCCGGAACATTATCGTTATTGACTATCATGTGATGTAATCACATCCGGCTTTGACTTTGACATTCATACTTTGGAAATATATTGCATAGGCAATACACATGTATACTTTGATAGTGTATGGCAATACTCCTATCATGGCATATCATGGCTAAAGGATTGTAGTAAGACTACATATATTGTTTATGGATTAATCCACTTGAAGTTGGATAATAGCCATATTGGTGACTAGACCTCATACTGCGGGTGAGGCAGACCTTGGGACCTTGATACTCAGAGGGTACCACTATCTATTGAGATACGCCAGCACTGGGGTAGCTCAGATGATTGTCATTTGTCCTCCAATGTTCGTTCTGCCATGTTGTACTTGTATGTTATTTCACTTTGATTAGCGATCATCAAAGTACTTGTGCATTCATACTATTGTCCACTACGGGACCATTGAGATACCACATACTGAGTTTATTCGTCTATAACTTTTAAGTTGCGTTAAGTATAACAGTCGATTGGCTTACAACCTTGTAGTAATTGAATAGTATCATGCACAGTACAGTGATGTTCGCATATCAATGTGTCATGTATTCCTGTGTGTTCCCTTATATGTGTTCCCCATGTAATATAGTGTACATTATAAGTGATTAAGTGACTACGTGTACTTATCTACTCTAGCCTATCCCTTACACTTCAACTGCATTGTTACCACTTTTCGTTCGCCTGATCAAACTATATTGGCCATAACGTCATAACAATTGAAGTATACTTGGTTCATATTATAATAGGGGAGACAATTTGTCTCGATCATTCCTGACCTTGGTAATGACCTTGACACAGGGGCCGTTTTGACCAACGGCCGTTTTGACTTGCTTCCGTGGCAGCTGGGAGCATGCGATGGGTAATTTAACGATCGGGGTTCATCCCTACCGGAATTCCGACTGGAGACTTGGTTTAGCACTCACATACGTCTTTGGAATTTTGTATGTGACAGTTGAATCTGGTTATATCCCTTATATGAGTATTACGATTATTCGTAATCCTATTTTAGGGGAAGCGGCCAAGTGACTTTGGTGTGGTATGGACCTGGCACCAGGTCAGGTTATTCTAATTGCAGGGCTGCATATATTTATTCTCGATGTAAATATTCAGTTCTGATTTTGGTATTTTCCCCCAAATGCAGCAGGTTAAAACGGGATTGAACCCATTTGCCCGGCCTTACATGACCTTAGCTGTTGATAGGCCGTTAAACACCATTAATCAAATAAACATATGCCTTCTCTGCAGAACAACCAATAGCGAATCGGATCTGATTCGCACTTTAGCAGTTAATTGTGACATATTGGAGATATTTTCGGAATTTCCGTCTGAAAACAATATTAGTATTATAAAATTAATACATACTAATAATTCTGAAACAAATTTTACTATTGTAGAAGGTTTAGAACATTATTTTTGGCCTTTACAAAAAATGGAGCCCATCTTAACTTTTGAAATGTTTGAATTGGGAATTTTTTAATGCATACAAAATGTTAATTACTATTAACAGAGATTATCATTTCGTTTCATGTAAATTTGTATTTTGTGAGTAATTCCCTTGCGCTTTCGCTTTGTTCATATCTGGAATTTGTATTATAGAGAGTTGTTTTCCAAACAATTTTATTCTGGCTTTTCATTGGTCAATAGTTTTCCCTCATCACAGTTTGTGCTTTCCAGTCATTGTGACAGTTTGAAATAATTTGCTAAAGAAAATTGCGTATTATTCTGGCATATATTATTTCGAAGGTCTCCGAGCATTCTATGCCGCGGTTCTCCAAGGTTGGATATGCCAATAGGGGTCAAAGTCAGATGAAATCATATGATAATGTTGACCGAGTATGATTTGGTTCACTATACAATCGCAACAAATGTGCAAAAACCAATGACCATCTAGAAGTTATTAGAGGAAAAATGAAGTTGTGCCAGCACATTTGTGCTGAATGTTGGTTAAGGGACAATAAGAAAGTCAAACATCAGGAATGTTCTAAAGAATGCCCACGCAACATTGCATGACGATCCATTTCTCATCAAATCGCACAGCGCCTTGAAGAGAATAAAAGCGCAGTGGAGTTGTTTTTGCCACAATTCATGTTAAGCGTGCAAACAAAAAATATTTCCAAGATTTCTTCCAGTAATAACGTAAAATTTGGTCCATTTCACAAATATTGTAGCATCTGTTCAGCTACAGACAATGTGACTGATAATAGGTTACAGTTTTTGTTACACGCTCATGATACAGTAATAAATTCTGGGAAATTTAATTACGAAATTTGTAAAATTCGAGTCAATAACAAATTAAATTTTCCGTTTTTGCGAAATATGTTGTCAGACTATAGAGACTCGGAGCTGTGCGATTTGTTGTCAGACTTTAGAGACTCGGAGCTGTGCGATTTGTTGTCAGACAATAGAGACTCGGAGCTGTGCGATTTGTTGGAATTTGGATTTCCTTTGGGATGTATTAAGGAACTTCCAACTAGATCTTGGAAATGTGCATGCAAAAATCACAGAGGTGCACGCTATTACCCTAACGAATTGAACAAATATTTTGTTAAAGAAACTAAACATGAAACTGTTCTGGGGCCCTTTGAAAACAATCCTTTTGCTACTGACATTTTTCCTTCTCCTCTTAATTCTGTTCCTAAGAAAAATACTCTTGAACGACGTATTACTTTGGACTTAAGTTTTCCAAAAACTCATTCTTTAAACGACACCATAATAAAAGATGAATATCTGGTGGAAAGGTTTCCTTAATATACCCCAAAGTAGATGATTTGGTCAAATTGATTCAACAAAAAGGCGTTGGTTGTAAATTATATAAGCGCGACCTTTACCGGGCATTTAGCCAGGTACCTATCTGTCCTAGTGAGTATCACAAAGTAGGTTACAAGTATCACAAGCATTTATTTTTTGATACGGTATTAAGCATGGGGCTAAGATCGGCAGCTCAAATTTGCCAAAGAGTAACAAACGCAATCTCATTCGTGATGTTTAAATTTGGCATTAACTTGCTAAATTACATTGATGATCTCGCATCAGCAGAAACGGCAGAATTAGCGAAATTTTCATTCTTGACTTTAGCAAGTATTCTGGAAAAATGTGGCTTCAAGGAGTCTGCAAAAAAGGCCTGTTTTCCTTCAACTAGAATGATATTTGTGGGAATTTTGTTTGACACAATCAAAATGACACTGGAAATTTCACCTGAACGCCTGAAAGAAATCCAAAATTTGGTCAAAATGTGGTTGCAGAAAACAAAAACCACTAAAAAAGAGTTACAATCTCTTTTAAGAAAATTGAATGTTGTTAGTGCGTGTGTTCGACCGGGTAGGATATTTGTACAACGAATGTTACGCTTTTTACGCGAAATTTATACATCAACTACGGGAAGCCACATTATTCCCGAATATTTGAGAAAGGATCTATGGTGGTGGGATACATTCCTGCCCGAGTACAATGGCATATCATTAATGTCGTTCAATGAATGGGGTTAACCAGACAGTGTGAATTCCCGGAGGAAACAAATGAACTTCATTTACACATAAATCAGTTAGAAATGCTGACTATAGTTGTAGCTTTAAGGTTGTGGGCATCACAGTTAAACGGACACAAAATAGTGGTGTATTATGACAACCAGTCGTCCTGTGCTGTAATTAACAAGGGCTCCACAAGAAACGAATTTTTACAGTCATGTTTAAGGGAAATATGTTTCCTTGTAGCAAAATTTGAATTTCAATTGAAGGCAAAATAAGGAGTAGACAACCGTGCAGCAGATCATTTGAGTCGGTGGAACATTAATGACTGGCATAGGAAGGAATTCTTGCAGAATTATGGTCAGAATGCGGTAGAATGCGAAGTGTCGGCAGATTTATTTAAATTTTGCAATACCTGGTAATTTTTCGACTTACTTTTCCAAACAGTGTATATTTGTAACTTTATTTTTGCAGAATCACAGTTGGCAGAGCTAAGGACGGATGTGAAAGTTTCAACACAATTGGGTTACGCTTCTGGTACTATAAATAACTTGAGGATTCAATGGGAGTCTCATCTATTGTTTTGTTGTTATTTTTCTTTTTGTGCAGTGCCAACGACCACACAAATTTTGTCATTATATGCTCAATTTCTCAGTCGGTCATTTAATTCAGTTGATTCCATTATAAATTACATTAGTGGTGTTCGAACGATGCATTTAATGTTGGGTATTGAAATTGACATAAACCGTTTTTTGGTGAATTTGAGTTTAAAAGGTATGAGTACATTAAAACCGCATTGTACTCGACAGTCTTTACCTATCACTCCAGGGATTTTGGTAAAATTTCGTACTAAATTGGAATTTTGCTGGTTTTGGATGTTTGTTATTGGTGTTTGTTTTTGTTCGCTTTCTTTTTGTTAGCTCGTAAATCAAATTTAGTTCTTGAAAGTAAAAATGATGAATCTGGTAAGTATTTACTTAGGGAAAATGTCAGATATCAAGGTGAAAATTTGGTTGTTTCTTTAAATTGGACAAAAACAGTGCAATATGGAGAACGCGTTTTAGAAATTCCGTTACTAAAATCCGGTTCATTATTGTGTCCAGTCTCAGCGTTTGAACATATGCAACACGTAGTGTCATCGGTAGCAAAAAAATAAACCACTTTTTTCATTCTCGAAGACTAAAGCCATTACGTATTCCATGTTTCAGAAGAAACTTAAATCTTTAGTCAGTGCTATAGGTTTAGATCCTTCAAAATATTCCACGCATAGCTTCCGGCGAGGGGGGGGGGGGGGGGTGGGTGGGGCGACATTAGCCTTTCAGGCTGGAGTACCGTCCGACTTAATTCAGCATCAGGGCGATTGGAAGATAATTATTTATGCTTCACTCTTGCTGATAAGCTTGATGTTGCGCGATTAATGAACGCGCGTATTGAATGAATTTGTTTATTGTATTGTATGACATATGTGGCGGTGGCTGACGAGATGGGGCGTTTGGGATTTTTGATCTGTATAGTTCCTGATCGAGTATCACACTCCTGTAGTCTGATAATGATTTATTGCTTGTTACAATCATGACAAGTGTTTCGTAGATAGGGTGGTGAACTGTGCAAATCCTTATCAGACTGTGCGAAAGCACATGCTGATTTGAGTCTGCACTGGACTCAAAGTGACCTGATCAAGTGGCACACTTCTGTAGTCTAGTAACGATTCATATTGCTTATTAAAATCATGACGAGTGTTTTTCTTGGCGGTGAGGTGCATATGCGCATGCTGATCTGGCTCTATGCAGGTCGCCGAGCCCAGGGGCCCATTTCAGCAGTTACAGCCTATTTAGTATTTGTATGTAGCCTCTTGTGGTGGGGATAGTTTCGGCCTTTTCCACTTCGGCACCTAATTGTGATCATTTTGGGGTCTTCTGGGCGGCCAGGGTTTACATTTGACCTATCTGGATTTGGCTGGTGTAATTTCGGCTGGGGAATGGTGCCTCATTTCATGTGCAGCCAGTGTAGATCCAGAAAGGAGACTGTACTGTTTATTGATAAAACAATGTTTACGTTTTTGCCGTAAGTTGTATAATTTTTGATCTGACTCTATGCTGGTTGTTGTTGTTGTGTGTGGCATTTCACATCCGATGCCTTTGTATTTGTCACGTGGCAGCTCAGAGAATTTTAATTTGTTCTTTTCTGTTTACAGGACCCAAACGAGTGCTGCTAATTTCCGACTCGATTTGTAAACACGTGCATGGGGTTAATGGCCTGGAATTACAGTGTTTCCCTGGTGCAACATTTGGTCGCTTAGGACATGAAGTTAAGCAAAATTTATATTTGCAGCGCCAAATTTCTTCATCAGACTTTGTGATAATTCATGTTGGCACTAATTTGTTTAAGTTGTCTTCCGATGAATTTCCACCAGCATTGAATAATTTAATTTGTTTGATCAGGAATTTGCAACACTCCATGAAAGTTTCCTTTTCTGCCATTTTACCTAGGCCGGTTGATTTTGATTCATCCCAGGAGTTGGCTAAAAATGCCAACAACAAATTAAGACGTGTTTTGTAATATGAGAAAAAATCCTTTAAATCAACGTTTAGACCTTTCATAGACAAAGGTGGTAGACCATATCGCCACATGTTTGCTGTCAAGGATGGCGGGTTACATTTAAACATGGAAGGTTCTCGTGTGCTGAGTAATTTTTATATACAAGTGCTGAAGGGTTTACATTCTTGAAAACGATGAGTATTTCTGTATTTACTTACATCAGACTAATCCGTTTATAACTGGTTTCTTTATTGCTTGAAAGGTTATACATAACATGGTGTTTGTGCCCTTTTTTGTTGGAATTTTTTGTTGAATTAACTGTTGAATTATGTTTGCATATTCCCTGCTGTTAATCTGCCTATTGGGTTCTCTACAGGTCCCTTTCCAAAGTACATCAGATGCGAGGAATATGTGTTTGAGTCAATGAATCAATCACTATTCCACTGTGTTTGGCAGGTAGACAGCTGGGGAATGTGGTGCAAATTCACGCAATGATTACCTGTGACATTAACGCTTCTTATTGTTTTCGGAGAAGGGGTGGGGTCATTTACGTTAATTATTTTACGTTAATTCATTTAGTAAATAGTTTTCCACTCGTGTTCCAATACTCATGTGCGAGAATGTGCTCTCGTGTTCCGTGTGTTGTTAGTTTATTTATTGCCTTGTTTAATTTCATACTTTTTGTTATTTGGCGGGCCTTCGGCTTGGCGGCTGAGGAAATGGATTTCATTTCCCAGGCATTGGAATTGTCAGTGCTTGTTTTTCTCTTCATCCTTGTGATATCAGACCGTTAACTTGAGAAATGTTTTGACATATTGTTTTCTGTTACGTTGAATTTATATTTGTAACTGGATGGGCATACTGGTTCTAGTACTGCTCATTGTGCATGATGGGCCGTGCTTCATCATTGTGATATCAGACCGGGAACTTGAGAACTGTTTTCACATATCGTTTTCTGTTACGTTGAATTTATATTTGTAACTGGTTTGCAATTAGCCACAAAAATACATATTTTGTATTTTCTATTTTGTTTATCATTCATTTGATTTCCATATTATCGAATTAGTGGTAATTGGGATTTTTTTAATGCATACAAAATGTTAATTACTATTAACAGAGATTATCATTTCGTTTCATGTAAATTTGTATTTTTTGATTAATTCCCTTGCGCTTTCGTTTCGTTCATATCTGGAATTTGTATTATAGAGAGTTGTTTTCCAAACAATTTGATTCTGGCTTTTCATTGGTCAATAATTATTTCCCTTCGGAATTGCAAGCGCTCAGTTTTCTCTCATCACAGTTTGTGCTTTCCAGTCATTGTGACAGTTTGAAATAATTTTACCCACCCACCCATGACCCAGATTTAGAGTTAATTCTTTGTGGTTTATTGTTGTTTTCCTTCTTATTTTTCACTTCAATCAAATTTTAATTTGTTAAGGTGATCTTTATTTAGCGTGCAGTTAACTTATTTTTACATTTGTATTGTTCAGTTTTCAGATATCAAATTGTTTTGTCATATCAAGGTACAGTACAGAGCCATCTATCAAGTTTAAGGTAGGAACTTTCCGTTTACCTTGTGAATACATACCTTGTTATTTGCTTGTATTATATAATGATACCATTTGCATTGTTCTTAGCATATAGATTAGCGGCTGAGGAAATGGATTTCATTTCCCAGGCACTGGAATTGTCAGTGCTTGTTGCATTTCTCTTGTTCCTGATCGCTTGGTTTACTGCTACATGCAGTAGCATCTGTCGGACATCATGTATGATGGGCATACTGGTTCTAGTACTGCTCATTGTGCATGATGGGCCGTGCTTCATCCTTGTGATATCAGACCGGGAACTTGAGAAATGTTTTCACATATTGTTTTCTGTTACGTTGAATTTATATTTGTAACTGGATTGCAATTAGCCACAAAAATACATATTTTGTATTTTCTATTTTGTTTATCATTTATTTGATTGCCATATTATCGAATTAGCGGTAATTTGGCTGCCGCTGACTGGATCACTTGTTGATAATAACTTAAATTTACTTTATCATGTCAACTACATATGTAAATTTATGTCATAAGTACTTGAATATGTTATGTTCATAACATTAACACTCATTTCAGTTTAAAACTATAGAAAATCTTTCATAATTAACTGCTAAAGTGCGAATCAGACCTGATTCGCTATTCTGCATAGAAGGCCTATGAATGGAATCATAACTGTGGCTACGGACGGTACGGGATTAGATTGCAAATTACGGTTCGCAAGTAGTCAACATGATATTTGTTTACTTATTGCTCTCTGAAAATAATGAAAGTTCACGATATATTTGGAGGTTATTTTCACCACTAGCATAATGCCATTCAAACAGTTAAATTTTGCATGCTTTTCTCTGACTACTGTGGTATAGAGATTTAGGATATGTGACAGAATTCTGAAAAACATTTCAGTGTCGCTCTGGTGGATTACACAGAAAATGTCAACGTTTTCGTACAGGTTGCAAATGTCCGTTCTTGGGGCGACTGTTCTTTTGAATATAAAGTAGAACAGTTGTGTTGCAAGCATAGATAAAAGCACCTGGTTCATCACGGAGAATGTCAAGATCAAGAATAAAGATTGACAATTCTAATGGAATTCCATGGATTACACAGAAAATGTAAAGATTGTCGTATAGGCTGCAAATGTATGTTCTTGTGGCGACTGTTCTTTTGAATATAATAGATACAAACACCTGATTCATCACAGAGAATTTCAAGATCAAGAATGAAGATTGCTGGATATTTTAAGATATTCATCATGTTTTATTTGTTGTTTTGATTACGATTATCATTTTTTACTAAACATGCTAAATGTAGGGCAATGGTATTATTTGAGGGTCCTCATGTTTAATTCGTATCTATTTGCGAAAGCAAATTATCCAGTTCCTCGATTTCCTCCTTCCTCCTTCGGTAGCAGATAACAAATGTTGCTCGTGTGCCAGGTGCCAGGTGCGCGCATCCAGCAAGGGAGCTAATCACAGGTGTGAAATGGACATAATCATGCAACTACTAAAATTCCCCAGTTGTGCGGAGCCTAAGAAAGTAGTTCGGCAAAACTGTGACTTTTCGAAATCGATATTTCACGGGCGCATCTGGTATTTAACGGGTGTAAGATAGATTTCGATTTCACGGGTAAACCACTGTAATTCATGGATAGTCATAAAATCAATTTTAATTGATATTTGTGATTTACATACAATCGAACCAGAACATTTTCTTTCTAAATGGCCGCCAAAATCCAAGATGGCCGCCAATATACCACTACCTCACCCCACCTCACTAAACCATATATACAATATTGTATATGACCAGTTCTTGGTTTATTCGTATTGGATTATAGTTCATAATTGAAATACAAGCTTATGCTACTTTAATAAATATTGATTACTTGAAAAATATGTACAGTGTATATAAATCCAAAGTCATTTAACATTTCAAAACATGCTTACGTACGATCATACGTACACAGTAAATAGCCATGACAATAGCAAAACATACTTGGATGATAACTGTTTTGTGTACCAAAATTCAAGATGGCCGTCAAATATCACGATTTCTCATCATTTTTCATTGTGTTATCTATTCGATGGCATTAATCATTTGAAACAAGTAAAAAGTAGTACATGGACACAGTAAAACAAATGTAAGACATACTTGGATAATGCCTAGTTTGCTAAATTCTAAGATGGCCGCCATACGTTCACATTGCAACACGGCAATTTAATAGTATGGTCTATTTAATATTGTATAAGACGGTTACCACAATGTATATTTTTCTGTTAAGACACGGTTTATAATTTGGAAATTATTTAATATACCTGAGAAATTACGGCCTTTGTATGAAACATACATAGCCACTTTGTTACTTTGAGTTTGTTTGAATTCCCAAAGCAGTAATATTACTGAAATGTTTCAAATTATAGAATTACATGTTCTTCATATTACTGTTTCTGAGTTTCAACCTATCAGTTGGGCGATATAATATCCAGTATATTGCCTTCATTAAATCAAACAGTAAACGTTGTTTTGTCCCACTGACATAGAAATATTACAGACATACCTTCGTACGCACTTAAGTATTAGCGAAGTATATATAATTAAGTATAAAACTAATCTACTCCAACAGAGCATTTTCTATTTTCACTGAGCGGATTTCATGAACATGATGTTAACGACATACATGTATCGCATGCCAATATCCAGTTTTCGAATATCACAAAGCATTGTACTGTTACATGTTCAGTATAAGCTGCATGTGAAACTGATTTTAATACTGCAATAACTGTTATTTAATCACTAGTCATGAGCTTATTTACACCAGTCGATATCGGATATCTAATGCATATGTTTTATACTTATTAATCAATTAATTCATAAATAAATCACTAATAAAATAAATGAGAAAACGGCAGTGACAATCAAATAAAATACAAAAAGACACTCACGTACAGTCCAAGGAGGCACAAAACCGCACCCCTGCCGAATCGTCAGTGATCAATATAGTTCGAATAGACAGTTAAACCTGGTTGGCATGGATTACAACGCCTGCAAGGTTTCCTTAACTTATGGCGCACAGAGACGAAATAAGGCAACACACTGACTGTGACAAACAAAGAAACAAAGCAAATGCTACAAAAGAAGGGACAATATGATTAAATTGAGCAGCATTGTCGAAATTGTAACTAGCTCTGCTGGACAACATATTTTTACACACGCTATGTAATTACAAGCACGTCAAAGTGACATTGTACTTCAAAGCAATACCAGTAGCGCTTAAAACACGACATATATATTAAAATACTACCCATAACTGCATTTGACAGCATCTGCCCTCAGATTGTACTAGTTCGCGCAAACAGTAGTAAATTTCCTGATGGTAAGTAAAGGATAGCCAATTTAAACATCAGATGAATATCCCCGCTCGGTTTATATAATATGCTTCAATGCTTGTCATAGGTATAAATTGTCGTCAACTATATGTCTGGCAGTGACTAACTTTAAGCTAGTACAATGCAGTATCCTTTAAAATGGAGTGGTCTGTTGTAATACTGCCGGGACATGTTGTAGAATTGGATATTAAATGTTTCAATATCAGTTGCATTTAGTATGGAGGACATATGATTGAAAACAACATTGTTTAGCTGTTGGTGTAAACTGGCAAATATTATCGACCACGCAGCATTGGAAAGTACATATTGTAATGCTAATCTGGTTAACTAAGTGTTTAGCGGTATGACACTAGACACTTATTTCAACGCTTGCTAGGTGCAATATTTCATCTATGTGACTGGCATAAAGTTTGTGTAGCTACGCGTAACCAATAGCCAGCGACAGTTTTTTTATTTCTAAATTGGAACTACATTGGCTGCATAAATGTGTGCATAACTTTAGTTTTCAAACTGACTGGATTGCATTTGTAAAGGCTATGTAAACTATTAATGTGCAAGTATGTTAATGTCGATCAAGGTGCAAATGTAGCTGTACTTTGTATTGCAGTGTCCACCCGAGACGTAGCGACGGGTGTAGGCGCAGCATTCTTGCCTAGAGTAGTCTAATTGAGGTGTGACAGTTAGCCACGTACAGAGATTAAAAACTGCAGTGTTATATACATGTTTATCGCTATGTTGTGATTACATACCCAAATGTATTACATGGGAACTAGTTCGGCAAAATGGACCGCCTCGTTTGCCTATGCTGGGTATGACACTGAATATCCAATAACACTGTAGTGCGTATTGTCATGTGACAGGCCCTGGTGTCCCATGTAAATACTTCCGCTTGCATTTCATACAGCATAAGTGGGCGCGTTGGAACACTTATACCTTTGGTTTGCATTTATATTTATTAAACTACAGATAATGGAGAATTGTGTCAGTATTATTCTGCTATCCGTTAGTGTGTACGTGTGCGCCGTGCATGCAACTGGGGGCATACAACCAATCGACAACATCGACAACAACGAGAGATACAACGAGAGCTTTATCGAAACCGTGAATATGCAGAACGGGACTAGTTACCGATACGTACCGGTAAACGTGTCCGATGCCACAAGCCAGGTGTGTGATTTATTAAATTAAGTAGGGAATACAACCATTGGTTGTTGCGTCCGAAGGGCTCCTAGCAGACTTTAAACATACCAAATATATTGTACAGCCCAGTAAAAGCAACAGCACATGGTTTTATTACTTATACGTATTTAAACTGCATTTTCTGATAGTTTAGAAAATGTAAATAACCAACTATGGCGTTAAACTTAAGAATAATATTGTTTTACGTCAATTTGTCGCAATTCCGCGAAAAGCGACGTTGCCGGTCAATAGCGTGCAGTTATTGACAACCTCGTGGAATTTATGGACGTCAAACGAACTTTAGCCAATCAACAGCATCGCGTGACGTCACGTGGGTCTAATGTATTGTATTGGGATGTAAACGCAGTACGTCGAATGGGCGTTTGCATTATGAATTTATGGAAGGTGTAAATATTATGTAATAGGCGTTACATATATCGGGGCGCCCCATCTCAGTTTGAAATTACACCATTGTAACAAGTCCCTTTATTATCCCCCCGCCGATAGCCAAACGGGTATATAGCGTTAGTCCATGTGCGTACATTTGTACGTGCGTATGTACGTGCATTAACTAGTACACCTTTCATTTTTCAATAACTCATAAACTACTTCACCTATTTTCATATTGTTTGGCCACAATGTGTGTATATGGGTGGTGCTTTGTTTTTCTTACGATCCACGTCCGACCGTCCAAGGTCACGGTCACTGAGGACTTATGTTCACAATGTAAGGTAAATGTGTTACAGATTTGTTTAATCAATAACTTGTGAACCGCTACACCGATTTTTGTCGAGAATGCTTTAGCAGAAGGCGCGACTATAGTCGTCGCCTTTTCCGTGGTCGTGGTCGTCGTCCGAAATGTCAAAAAAATTGTATAAGCTTCGTCATCATGGTATAACTTTAATATTACTTGACGGATTGCATCAATATTTGGCACTTGATACATGTGAGCATTTGGAACACATTCTTGCCGCAATTAACATGGCATTGACCGTTTTTACCTTCACATCCTTGTGGAAAACCTTAGCCATTTGCTGCGTCAAGTTTCTTCATCATCGTATAACATTAAAGGTACATGCCCACTCAGTAGGCAGAAAATGTTCTTTATATCAGAGATATCATCTGAAACAATTTTGTGGAAAAATAAACATTGATTCACCATTACCCGCGTATTGATTGGCATTACATTATATCAGTTTTATATCAGATGTAAATTTCGACGCTGATATCAGGGGCGATAACTGTGTTTCCTAAAACTGTTAATGGACATTACTATTTACTCTCTGTGTCTATATGTTGATGTGCAATGATGATACTTTATAACCTGTCGAAACTATAGTTTTATTCAGGTGACCCATTTAATTAGTATAAATAATTAAAACATATCATGCCTCATTTGCATATGAAAATAGCCTGTTACCACAGCGCGTCACTATCAGTAAAATAAATATTATTAAATAATTATATCTGTATAGTGGGCCCTTGCAATTTTTATACGCCAGTTTGAAAAAACGGGACGTATTATGTATTCATCTTGTACGGGCAGGCGGCCTGGCAGGAGGGCACAGATTGTCCACGCAATAACTAGAAAACTACTTGACGGATTGTAACCAAATTCAGTATGCATATTTATCACGGCAAGACGCAGAAGCCTATTGATTTTGGCCGGTGACTTATCTCCCCTTGGCTGCCATTTTTAATTTTCGCATTCTGTATCCTTGTCCACGCAATAACTCAAGATCTACTTTACCGCTCGTAACCAAATTCGGTATACATGTTTATCACGGCAAGACGAAGAAGTATATTGCATTTGAATTTTCCGATGACTTATATCCGATTGGCGGTCATTTTTAGCTGCTAGCCTCTTGCAGCTTATTTAACCGGTTCTCAAAATACAGTCAGATATCACGGCGCTATTTTTTCTTGTGGCGCGTATGTATACATCTTGTATCTAGGTCATTGTTAACGACTCGTTTTATGCTATTTTACATTTCACATTTATTAGAATTTATATCTTTGGTACATAATTAATTGAAGAAAAACCAATGGAACCTCAGATTTAGCCGTTCATTTTTCCACAAATAAAACGGTATTTTTTTGGTCGCGCATTAATGGTGTGTAAACCCGAATCACATCTGTCTGGCACCTGTCTGGCACCTGTATGGATTTTTTCATTCACAACTATTGCGTGTACAAATTTGCATAAAACAGCACTATAACCATAAGTGTTTGAAGAGTGAATCCGGATATTGAATTACCATCCGTATCGCATCACCGTATTTCGCCCATATTGATCTCGAAAATCAGTCATATTTTCCTTAAATGATGTCGAAAATTGATAAAAATATACTGTTGCCACTCATTTGAACCGTGTCGTCTAGATGGTTCACTCATTTGTATCGTCGCGTCGGCATGTTTCGAATGAGTGGTAATAGCGTACACTTTCACTTACAATAAATGAGCCCGGATATGGAATTACCACCCTTATCGCATCGCCGTATTTCGCCGATAATGATTTCGAAAATCAGTCATATTTTCATTAAATGATGTAGAAAATTGATAAAAATCTCAGAGCTTAAAGCTTATACAGTTTCCCATAACACCATATGCTACAATTACTCTATTTGAAATAGTTAAAGGATAATATACTAAAATACTGTTTACCACCCATTTCAGTCGGGCTCGCAGCTCAGTACTTTCAGTACTTTGATTTATTTTCGGACTCTCGGTATCTTTGTCCACGCAATAACTCGAGTTCTACTGGACTGATCGTAACCAAAGTTGGCATACATGTTTATCACGTCAAGATGAAGAACTCTATTGGTTCAGTGAGTTTTCTCCCCTTGTTGACTGGGATTGCCTCGACGTGCGTACGTTGTGAACGTGGGCACTCTTGTTAGAACTGGTGGAATAATGACACAATTATACACTTGTTTAATTCCTACTAAGAACATTTTGTGCCTACTGAGTGGGCATGTACCTTTAATATTACGTGATGGATTACTTTAATATTTGGAAACTTGGTACATCTAAGGTACCAGTCCACTTGAAAAAGACAGTACAGACTATGATCAGACTGGGCAGGTATACATGTAGAATTGATTCACACATTATTTGTTAGTGCAAACATCGCATAGCTTTCTGTCGCCTTTAGTCCAGCGGCCATGACGGAATAAGTGCAAAAATTGACCACCACATTCTAACTTTTACACATTATAAATGCTCTTGGCTGTATGCCAATTTGACATGTGTAGCTATTAAAGTTTCTTGACATACAACGTAACAAGTGTGTACAGCAAACAGCCTCTGCGAATATATGAAGAGGATATCTGAGAAAAAAAGCTTGCGGAGGTGCTCGCTCGGCCAAGAATTGCTAAAAAAGTCTCAAATCTTGGTGGACTGGTACCGAAGCATTTGGAACACACTCATGCCGCCATTAACACGACCTTGACATTTTTGACCTCATCATGGTTGTGAAAACATTAACCATTTTTTATGTCAAAGAGCTTCTTCAACCTTGACCCTTTTAGTGTTTTAACCATGCACTTCTCTGATGGCTGTTGTGATGCTTAATTTAGCACATGTCCATGATCATGTTACGGTCAAATGCCTGGCAGGCGCGACACCGCTTCCGTGGCGTAATTCTTGTGATATTACGTAAACATGTTTTGTTATAGTATGTCTGTATATTAAAGAGAAATGTCAATTGTCATAAGTGTGTACTTCATAATCATTCATTATACATTGTAGATGTCTCATGTCTGCCATTAATTCAAGTATCCGTTAACAATATTAAAAGTACATGCCCACTCAGTAGGCACACAGTGTTCTTTATAGGAATTAAATAAGAGTATAATTGTGTCATTATTTCACCAGCTCTAAAACGTACGAGTGCCCGCTATACAGATATAATCACTTAGTAATATTTGTTTTAATGTTATTACTTTTTGCCTAGAAATTGCCTGTCCATGCTGATACGGCGTGTTTTCCAGTCTCATACACTGAAACTTCTAGTCTGATACTGCCATTTCTAGTCTGATACCATCGTTACTAATCTGATACCGCCGTTTCCAGTCCGATACCATGTCTCGCGCGCGTATTAAACCAGTTCCTTTGGGCATGCGCATTGCATATGTTTACTTTATCGGCTGCGTAAATTTTGACAGATGCCGGGAATGTAAATTCGTAGGCTCTGTATTTCGTCATTCAATCATGGATAACGGTATATATTTTAATATAGGATTATCACAACTGTCGGATGATTGATATTGAAATTGATATATACGTAATCTAAGTAATAAAGACGTTAATACGTGTCATGTTTGATATCGGCCTAGGTATCGTCCCTCGGTAACTTGGTATCAGCCTTCCACCTTCGGTCTCAGGCTGATACCAAGTGATCTCGGGCCGATACCTAGGCCGATATCAAACAAGCCACGTATTAACCTCTAAATATTGACTCCTGGTGGTATCAGGCTATTTTCATATGCAAATGGAACATGTTATTTTTAAATAATTTATACTAATTAAATACGTCACCTGGAAAAAAATATTTTAGAGAGATTATAAAGTATGATAATTGCACCAGTAATAAATACATATTTGGGCCGCGCTCTGTGAAAACAAGCCTTAATGACAACGTCATGAAAGCCTGAAAATGACGTGGCAAAGTTAGGCTTAAATCTACCAACGTCACGTCGGATTTTTGACATTTTAAATCGTTGCGTCCGCATTGCAATAAGTTCTCCTGTTTATAATCGTACGCTTTACTATTTGTGGCTCACAAATATTTTAATATTGGATACGCGTGGCAGAATTTTGCTGCTGTTTTCATAGTGGTTCAGATAGTTGTCTGCTTTTTCGGTTTCCTTCAAGGAAACACGTAGTAATTTTGTCGATTATTTTTATACAAATTGGCATATTATGATTTCTATAATATATTAGATGGACGACATGTAACCTGACATTTGAAACTAAATTACCATACGACCGGTATTTTACACATCACAAGATCAGCAATATGTAATCATAATGGCAATATTTCTTTTACACTTTATTTTTATATTTATATAACAATTACAAACAAACGCGATAAGAAAGTAAAGTTATACCATGATGACGAAGTTAAATTACTGGGACACGTATTATGGATATAATTGGCCACGAATAGAACTGGGCATAGGTCTTAATTCGTTTAATTTACTGGCTCACCTGTCGAATATAAAACTTAAAATAAAATTTGAAATTTTCAGAAAAATAATCGTATCACAGATAGAAACTACGGTGGTGCTAATTACGCCGCTCCTGGCATATCGCATCATGTTGACACTGGGCCAAACATGTGTTAGTATTTAGTATTTAGTGTGCAGGTATTGTGTCACAGGAATATTTACTGCAAACATAGTTGTAGCCACCAGAGACGTACTAGCCTACTGCTTGTGACATGTATCTGCTACCACTTACATGTACCGCGCCACGTATGTTTAGCGACTTTCAAAAGTATCACATGGAATCAGCCGTACGATTGCCGTTTGATAACAATGTTAAATATTCTTTAAAATGACCACTTATAAATATGGTTATATGAATGTATAACATATATTTTACTAGTATATTTGCAATCATTGTAGACCTGATCAGGCTGCGCAGATGCACACGTCTCCAACATTTATAAATTTAAGAAGTCCGACTTTAGATCGTTGTTAATTTACTTACTACATTGTATTAAACACTGGATGTCTACGTGCTTTACTATCAAAGGCCAGTTGTAGTCGGAGGCGCGTACATAATATAAAGCAAATACATACATTTCAAATTCAAACGAGCCGCTTCGAACGAATTTCGCATGGTCAAGTTCGTGCAGCGTCATTCCACCGAAATCAATTTTAAGATCGGGACAAATTTAGTGTGTAAATCACTGACTGGATTATAGTGTACAGATCTGAATTCAAAATACATGTAGTACGTATACGTACGCCACGGTGCATTTTAGCATGGCTTGGTTGGCCACTCATTTCTTTGTTTACAAAGGCGCTGAATGTACTTTTTCTGAAGCACAACAAAACTAAATTGCAAGTTTCGTTTTCAAATTAATTATTACCGACGAGAGGATATACATATACACGCACCAGGGGGCCGTTTCACTAAACTTCGTACGACTAAAATGTTCACAAGACTTAGTGCAAAATTATGATAGTCTGTAAATTTCACATTAACAATGTGTTCTTACGCTCAATAAATGTAAATACATCAATTGAAATTTACAAACTATTCTAAATCTCCATGAAACCAGCTTGTATCGGAAGATCTGATTTGTATCGTTCACGGTATACATGGTGTTCATTTATATTGTTCATCCTATTATTGTTGTTTTACCCTGATCATCTGATTGCCTACCACATCTAACATATTATTTTAATATTATTTTTATTCTTCAACTACATTGCTTGGCCCTAAATAATAGTCTTTTGTGTTGTTGGGCCGTTAATCACCATTCCATTCCATTCTAAATATGCAGTGCAGTTACGAACATTTTAGCAGTACGAAGCTTAGTGAAACGCCCCCCCCCCCCCCAGTACTATTATGCTTACTACCGGTATTTTTATCGGGACATGTTGTAACAATTACAATTATACAATCATGTACAGTGAAACCTATCTAAACCGGACACCCTGAGAGGTCGCCAGGGTGTCCGGCTTAGAGAGGATGCACTGTAAATCAGGCATTTGATCATTCTGAGCCGTAGTTGCGTGCTATGCGATCACGAACAGACATTATGGCAATCAAAATGCACAATAGTTCCTAAAACCATGGTTTGGAGCTTAAACCCTAGCTTAGGCTCCTCAAACCCTAGTTTGGGCTCGCCAAATGCACAATAATTCACTAAACACCAGTTTGAGAGTCTAAACCATGGGTTAGGCGCTCAACCCCAGTTTGAGCAATTATTGTGTATTTGGCCAGAAACTGCCATTTGAAATCGTAATCCAATAAAAAGCATAAACCCTAGTTTGGACCCAACCCATAGTTTAAGATAAAAACTGCCAATCGTGATCCCAAACGGTAGTTTTCTTAAACCCTGGTTCGAGCAATTATTGTGCACTTGGCGGCAGAAACCACCGTTTAGACTCTCAAACTAGGGTTTCTGATAGCTTAAACCACGGTTTGAGCGCAAACCCCAGTTTAGACTGCCCAAACACTAGTTTAGGCTCGCCGAATGCACAATAATTCACTAAACCCCAGTTTGAGAGTCTAAACCAGGGTTTAGGCCAATTATTGTGCATTTGGCCAGAAACTGCCGTTTGAGGTCATAATCCAATAAAAAGCGTTTTCGCGCGTCTGCAACAACAATTGAATGCTGAAATGGTGACAAAAAATAACAAAGCATATTTTAATAATTGCAAAAATAATGTTGTCTTATCATAAGACGAATGTGAAAATGTTTTCTTACTCTCTTGCCTGTCATAATCAGCATATTTCCCCAATTTATGAACATTCTATAGGTGTGAAACTGTGACATCAGTTAAGTGTGACCGTAGAATATATGTTTCCAGTGTATACCCTACTCATAATATTTATTGTGCTTTTACATTCTGCAGATTGTTACACTAATAGACATAGCAAATGCTGTATTGACTGAACGACCACCAGCGTATTGCCTGATCAGACAGCCGGGAAACGCAGTGTGATATTGGGCTATACTGATGGGCTATGGTGTCAGAGGGTGTATGGTGTCAGAGGGTGTAACCTCGCGTGGATCCAGGCATTTCTTGCAGGCAGCTCCCAAAGGGTAGTGTTTGAGAACGTTGCATCGGATTCAGTCCCAGTAACTTCTGGCGTACCACAAGGATCAGTTCTCGGTCCTATTCTATTTTTATTATATATAAATGACCTGCCTCAAGAAATTGCCTCCAAAGTGCGCTCTCCTATCCCAACCACATACACATTGCACGGACAGGTGCTTGAAGCAGTCAAGCACTCCAGGTACCTTGGTGTTGCTATTAGTGAAGACTAACACTACCTATCATTTAACCATCACATTGATAAGGTTACCACATCTGCAAATAAGGCATTAGGTTTCATTAAAAGGAACATTAAACCTACACACCAGGGTATACGCCAGACTGCTTATAAGTCACTTGTCCAATATTGGAATATGCATCCCCTGTATGGAGTCCATACACTAAGAAAAACATACATACACTGGAAATGGTGCAGCATAGACCAGCAAGATGTGCTACCAATAACTACTCCACATACGCGAGTGTCTCACTCATGCTGTGTACACTGGGAATAATTATCAATCCGCGCTGATCAGAATATCGACAATCGGTAGATCAGTAAAGTCCCTGATCAACTTGCATATATACACAGGCTGCTGAGGATATCACCAAACTTGGGACGACCACACTATCGCTAATATGTACAACAGTGTACAGTAGCTTTTTTCTGCTCCTTACCTATTTGTATATACTAATATCGTATACATATCGTAATCGTATAGTATTGGTATATGTAATGAGCATATCGTATGATCATATAATATTGGTATGTTTGTACCGTATCATCGTATAGTAAAAACGTACTATACGAATATTATACAAACATACGATATCCGTTCGTATATACGATATATCCGTACGGATATGGTATGAATATATCATATCCGAAGTGTGGCTTTTCATTCCACTGAAAACACCTCTCATTTTAAAGAAATTCTCGACTCCAAAGAGGACCAAATATTAGGGGCGGACCAAATATTAGGGCAAATAGTACACGGCAACACCGTTAATATATCGTATACATTTACGGTATTCTGCTACATTGATACCGTACACATATCTGGTATGTTTGTACGATACAAACGTACCAGAATTATACACATGCATATCTGACGGTGGTCGCCAGACAGGATAAGTTTTCTTTGAGTATTACGGTTTCAACCCAAAATAGAAACATACAGATGCCTCCGTCTACGCCGACTATGTGACTACTGTATACCTAGTGTATCATGTTAATAGTCAGGCCAGGGTCTACTCCGTTCGCCATTCAGTCATGCAAGCAAGTGCTGCTAACGTAACAAACTTTTATATGACTCATGCAGCAACGGACCCGAGCAGGCTGATCAGGCTCTGCACTGTTCGCCATTCAGTGCGCTCTCGTCTGTTTAAAATACTAGCCAGTTTATGTGAAAATGTGAAGTTGCTATAATATATCATCACTTATATAAATATCAGAAGAAATATTCATAATATAATTGTTTTATTATAGTAGGGGACCCACTGTGTAAAGAAGTCGAAAAACCGGTAGCCACTTTTTGTGTTACAATATCAGAGTAGATCAAGAGCATGCAGGGTAGGCATTATATATGTTTTACAATATCCGTGTAGATCCTGATCGGACTGGGTAGCCAGTATATGGGTTACAATATCAAAGTAGATCCTGATCAGAACGGGTAGCCAGTATATGGGTTATAATATCAGTGTAGATCCTGGTCAGAACGGGTAGCCAGTATATGGGTTATAATATCAGAGTAGATCCTGATCAGAACGGGTAGCCAGTATATGGGTTATAATATCAGTGTATATCCTAATCGGACCGGATAGCCAGTATATGGGTTACAATATCAGTGTAGATCCTGATCAGTCCGGTAGCCCGAATATGGGTTACAATATCAGAGTAGATCCTGATCAGAACGGGTAGCCAGTATATGGGTTATAATATCAGTGTAGATCCTGATCAGAACGGGTAGCCAGTATATGGGTTACAATATCAGTGTAGATCCTGATCAGAACGGGTAGCCAGTATATGGGTTACAATATCAGAGATGATCCTGATACAGACCGGGTAGCCGGGTAGCCATATATGGGTTATAATATCAGTGTAGATCCTGGTCAGAACGGGTAGCCAGTATATGGGTTACAATATCAGAGTAGATCCTGATCAGACCGGGTAGCCAGTATATGGGTTATAATATCAGTGTAGATCCTGATCGGACTGGGTAGCCAGTATATGGGTTATAATATCAGAGTAGATCCTGATCAGAACGGGTAGCCAGTATATGGGTTACAATATCAGTGTAGATCCTGATCAGAACGGGTAGCCAGTATATGGGTTATAATATCAGTGTAGATCCTGAACAATCAGGGTAACCATTATATATGTATTACAATATCAGAGTAGATCCTGATCATACAGGGTAGCAGATATACGGGTTACAATATAAGAGTAGGTCCTGATCAGACCGGGTAGACAATATATGGGTTACATTATCTGTATAGATCCTGATCTGATCGGGTAGCCAGTATATAATAGTACTATATACGTGGCACGTGTCAAAGGAGATAACAAGTTAATTGGCGCCATATAACATTACAATTAAATCACCTGGTTCTCACGTCAGTATATGAAATACACAAATTATTAAACATTGATTGATTTTTTTTAAGATTCATAGGATAGCCTGTCCTAATATTTGAGGTAATAATACCATTAATATCAGAGTAGATCCTGATAAATCCGGTAGCCAGCATATGATGTGTTACAATATCATGAATAAGAACTGCTGTAACAGTGAGACGGTTTAAATGGTCATCACAATATGTGGAGAAAATAAGAATTGCTGAAGTGAGACGGTTCAAATAGTCGACGTCACAATATGTGGAGAAATAAGAACTGCTGTAACAGTGAGACGGTTTAAATGGTCGTCACAATATGTGGAGAAATAAGAACGGCTGACAGTGAGACGGCTCAAATGGCCATCACAATATGTGGAGAAATAAGAACTGCTGACAGTGAGACGGTTCAAATGGTCGTCGTCACAATATGTGGAGAAATAAGAACTGCTGTAACAGTGAGACTGTTTAAATGGTCGTCACAATATGTGGAGAAATAAGAACTGTAACAGTGAGACGGTTCAAATGGTCATCACAATATGTGGAGAAATAGGAACTGCTGTAACAGTGAGACGGTTGAAATGGTCGTCACAATATGTGGAGAAATAAGAACGGCTGACAGTGAGACGGCTCAAATGGCCATCACAATATGTGGAGAAATAAGAACTGCTGACAAAATGAGACGGTTCAAATGGTCGTCGTCACAATATGTGGAGAAATAAGAACTGCTGTAACAGTGAGACGGTTTAAATGGTCGTCACTATATGTGGAGAAATAAGAACGGCTGTAACAGTGAGATGGTTCAAATGGTTATCACAATATGTGGAGAACAGTGAGACGGTTTCAAATGGTCGTCACAATATGTGGAGAAATAAGAACTGCTGTAACAGTGAGATGGTTCAAATGGTCATCACAGTATGTGGAGAAATAAGAACTGTAACAGAGAGACTGTTCAAATGGTCATCAACATGTGGAGAAATAAGAACTGTAACAGTGAGACGGTTCAAATGGTCATCACAATATGTGGAGAAATAAGAACTGCTGTAACAGTGAGACGGTTGAAATGGTCGTCACAATATGTGGATAGATGGGAGAGATAGAACTGTGTACAGTGAAGACGGTTCAAATGATCATCACAATATGTGGAGAAATAAGAACTGCTGTAACAGTGAGACGGTTCAAATGGTCGTCACAATATGTGAATAAATAAGAACTGTAACAGCGAGAAGGTTCAAAAGGTCATCACAATATGTGCATAAATAAGAACTGTAACAGCGAGACGGTTCAAATGGTCGTCACAATATGGTATAAATAAGAACTGTAACAGCGAGAAGGTTCAAAAGGTCATCACAATATGTGCATAAATAAGAACTGTAACAGCGAGAAGGTTCAAAAGGTCATCACAATATGTGCATAAATAAGAACTGTAACAGCGAGACGGTTCAAATGGTCGTCACAATATGTGGATAAATAAGAACTGTAACAGCGAGACGGTTCAAATGGTCATCACAATATGTGCGAAAAAAAGAACTGTAACAGTGAGACGTTTCAAATGGTCGTCACAATATGTGGATAAATAAGAACTGTAATAGCGAGACGGTTCAAATTGTCGTCACAGTATGTGGATAAATAAGAACTGTAATAGCGAGACGGTTCAAATTGTCGTCACAATATGTGGATAAATAAGAACTGTAATGGCGAGACGGTTCAAATTGTCGTCACAATATGTCGATAAATAAGAACTGTAACAGCGAGACGGTTCAAATGGTCGTCACAATATGTGGAGAAATAAGAACTTTAACAGTGAGACGGTTCAAATGGTCATCACAATATGTGGAGAAATAAGAACTTCTGTAACAGTGAGACGGTTCAAATGGTCGTCACAATATGTGGATAAATAAGAACTGTAACAGTGAGACGGTTCAAATGGTCAGCACAATCTTTCATTCCTCTTTCACTGCTTGTATACCCAAACTTGATGTAAATTATGTCATAAAATATTTTTATCACAAATGGTACCAAAATGCAGTAATATGCAGTAACAGCAGTAATATATTCCAATACCTATCCTTATGAGACACTCTAATCTTCGGACAGAATTACTTGCAAGTAATTCTGTCCAAAGTTTAGAGTGTCTCATAAGTAGAAACGGGCTGACCCTCTTAACCCTTTCCGTGCTCAGGATACGCAGTTTTATTTTTGGAAATCCTAAATATTTTCCTTCTATGCGCTCAGAAGTATATGTCGTGACAACCATTTGAGTGGTCACACATATACTTTCATTGCGAAATAAGAAAAATAGGTGTATTTCCGAATGTAATGTGTTAATTGGGGTGTCACTATTGGGAGATCTATATCTAAATCTATATATGTCTCTTTATTTGCACATTGACCTATCTTCTGTGCCACTTAAATGCTGAGTATTTTGGTACAATGTATTTTTTACAGTTCCAAGAACAGTTTTATGCAAAATTTACATGTTCATTCTATAATAGGGTAACTTTGTCACCATTCGGGTACTTGTCTGAAACCATGGTGCATTGTTTCCGCTGTATTTTACCGACTTCGACATATTTGTGTACGGAAAAAGGAGATCGCTGTGAGCGCTGTGTCGCTGGTTACTATGGCGACGCCACGTCTGGAACGTCCACCGACTGTCGACCTTGCTCTTGTCCTCTCACCATCCCCAGCAATCAGTGAGTAGTTAGTGGGAATACTTACTTTGGAATGGCTTGTGTGTAATATAACTTGCTCTCATAATCTTGTTCTTTTTCACCATCTCATGTGGGCCTGTTTTTATCAACTCTGCTGCACCAATCAGATTTTACGGAATCGTCTAGAATGATATAAATAGAGGGTCTTACATGAGTGATGATTTAATATGATGTTAAACGAGTTTACTGATTTCATAAGAAATTTAGTAAATATCACATTAAATCATCATAAATGTCAGATTATATTCATTGCATAAGCTCATCATAAGCTGTACTGGTTACCAACATGTTTTCAGTAACAAGCTAATTTGCATATTTATTACACTAGTGTATTATGATTTTTATTACACTATGCTAATACACTACAAAAGCACATTATATGCAATAATTATAATTATCAGATAAAAAAAGTGATAATACTACTGTAGTACCATTTTTAAAATGTAGGAATATTTTGAAAATTTCTAATTTTTGTCTTATCAAATTATTACTACTTGAATGATTATACTAAAAAAACTGTACTCACTCAAGAAGCATTTCTCCATGTTGCAAATTGAACGATCTATACAAATTGCAGAACAAGCACTGTTTGCAAACATTTTAATGATTGTCCTTTAGCAAAGCATACTTTGAGGGAGTAATAGTTTTGTTTGAGCAAATCCAGTTGCTCAAAATAGCGACGCCATATGCATAAGGAGGGTTATGAAAAATGCAGACTGCACTTGACTATGAAAATTATCATAATATTTCACCAGATTCTAAGAACAGACATTAGGAACAGACATTCAGTATAAGACATAGCATACTATCTCTGCGATCTCCTTTGCCTTCAAGCGTTGTGAAACTCAGCAATCGCCAGTGCAACCACCGCTGTGACTCACATATTGAAATCACTATGACCATTTTCATAACATTCCGTTCTGAGAAAAACAAATTTTCATAAAATGTACTAGCGCTCTCGCTATGAAAAGTTTCATAAACCGGACTATGAAAATTTTCATAAAGCGTAATATACCTCTCCTTATGAACATTTTCATAAAGCTTAATATCACTCTCACTATTACAATTTTCATAAAACGTAATATACCTTTCACTATGAAAATGTTCATAAACCGTTCTATCACTGTCACATATTGAAGTCGCTATGAAAATTACTGCTTTCAGACAAATTTTAGTCGCTATGAAAATGTTCATAAAACGTACCATCGCTTCCACGTATTGTAGCCGCTATGAAAATTGTCCTAACATTCCCGTTCTCAGACAAACATTAGTCGCTATGAAAATTTGCATAAGATTTCCGTTCTCTGACAATCATTAGTAGCTATGAAAATGTTCATAAAAGTCACTATGAAAGCAAAACCACATACATGTAATGAGGTCAATATGAAAAGGTTCATAATATTATCGTTCTGAAACAAGAATTTGTCAGTATGAACTTGGACATAAAATGTACATGTAGTTAGGTTTACTAATTGTTCCTATTGACGGTTAATTGTCACAATGTTAATGTTCCAAATATATGTCAAATTAACGGACTCTCTGAATTATACCATAACTGCGGCACGTGTATTAAACATTTTCGTCAAAATATTAATTAGTTGGTTAGCGATTGAAACAGCTATTGTAAGCAGAAATAGGAACATAAATGTGACTGTGACAGGCAACATTGGGTTTACGCGATTTATGTGTAGTTCTTGATAAAATATGACACCTATTTTGGCTAATAACGATATACAATGTATGTTGCTTCAGAAACATGACGGGCGTTTCATTCACGGAATAGCGAACGGTGTAGACACCGATCAGACTACACGGATGTGCATACTACGCTGGTGGCATACCCCATACGCCCCGTTTTTCCAGTCTCATCCACAAATACAGTGGTTATACGCAAACAATGAATAGTACTAAACCTTGTATTTTCGTGTGGGGCATGCACAATAAAGCAGACTGTCTATACATACATGCAAAACAGTTCAGTGAAATCGACATTAAACAGTAGGACATGGTGTTATCAGTAAGGGGTGTAACTGATTTCAATTATGTTCGGGATAACTTGATAGAGATATGTTTGCAGGTTTTGCATAATTGTCTCCCTTTGCGAATAACGCGTGTCAATTATGTTGGCTGAACGGAATTTTGCGCTGAAAACCTGGTTTCAGGTTAGATTATACTCATCATTCGCATTGGTTCGTGTTATAAATCAGTATATATATTCCATTAGTAAGTAATGTAACTATGTATTGACATTAACTGGCACACGTGGCATGGAAATTGCGGGGTTTATTCACATTTCGCGCCATTTGTTTGTATAATAAACGCTATGTTTACTGGTGTTTCGTGAAGCTCTGAAAGTTTTCACGAGTGATTGTATAGTTTTCCAGTATATATCAACACCTTGCAAACACGTTTAAACATGTTTCTTCGTCGCAAAGCCTTCAAAGTGTATAGGTAATTCCCGGGATAACGTGCTTTAGTTATTATTTTTGGCGCCATGTTTTATCGACACTTGCTGCAAGATAACTCTGTAGGTCTTGTCCCGATAAGACAGTTAGCCGTTGCTTGCATGCTCTTTGATCGTGGGTTATGACTATTGTGATTCTAAAGATTATTATGGTCAGATGCTGATCAGATATGCCCCGTCGTTTTGCCACCAGTCTGAATGGTCTACACTGCAATTACAATGCAGATATAACTAAAAGTATCCGTAGCGTTGTCTGTTGGCGTTATACAGTGACGCCGGTGTAAGCAGCATTAGGCAATCATGACGATGCTATAAGATACGTGTATTCGTATTTTGCGTAGCTCTGTATATGCTGTAATAGACGTGTAATATCCGCGGCACTTGAGTTATTTTATGCGCCATAACGTACACAAGGTAGACGTGATTGATAGAAGTCGTATATTTTTTGGTATAATATTTATTTACATAAAATTGAGTTTATAATAAAATAAATCCAAATGGGCATTTTGTATATGCAGCTATCAATTTGCGACCTGTCTATCTCCTGATTTGTCAGCACACACCTGCATCCTGACCATGCTGACATGGAACTGTTTCACTGATTAACACACGTGGTAGGTTCTGGTCAGACTGCGCATATAATGTGTATGGTCACAGGCTAATCAGGATCTACACTGCCGTCTAATGTATCTAACACGCAAGCGAATCAAGATCTGCAAACTGTTCCAACTGTAGTATAGTCCCTTTTCATATCCGGAGGACCCGTATGTGATGCACGATCTGATATCCGGGCTGGCTGATCGAATTGCGGACAGTGAAGCTGGTGAAGTGTATATACTGGTCCTACTTGCCTGTGGCACAGGCTGGTCTCGGTCTACACATGAATAACAATTTAGTCGGGATTGTACATGTACCGTGGTATAAACCATGCTATGATCGTGGTGATAAAGTTAGTTTGACATTTTAATTGGCCCGCAGGGATACGAGGCTGGAGGCAGGACAGTATGACTCTCGTATTTCACAGACTCTCTACCCAGTATAGTCTCGCTTTCCATGTTCAATAGTGATACATATATAAGTTAAAGTTGTAGTAGTAGTATCTTAAGAAGCTTTACAGGTAAAAGGGATCTTAAATTAAATATATTTTTTCAATAAGTATGTCGTGTAGATCATGTGCATTCTACATATGTCTACGCTAGATCACTGATCAATAACATGCATTATGTTCCACCTCGTTATCATTGTTTAGCATGTCTATCAAACACATCGTGTACATGTAGCAATAACATCAGTCGGGCGATTTTCGCTCAATACTAGATCATTGGTCGATAGCGTGTTTTATAACGTGGTGTCTCACGAGTTATATACATGGAAAGCGAAAATAGAAGGACATTGTACTATATATGAAAGTGTAACGGTCGAGTATTTCGTTTCGCATACTAGTAAGGGCTTTTCCAGAATGAATGGTATGTAGGGGGGGGGGGGGTGGTGGACGGAAGGTTGTTTTTTTTACCTAAATATAATGTTCATACTCAATCACCCATGTTTGTAAATTATCAATTACCCCCCCCCCCCACCACCACCACCCACATACAATTTACTTATAACAGGCTCCAGTTTTGGTTCAGCCATTCCAGTTGCTCAAAATAACGACCCCATATGCATAAGGAGGTTATGAAAAATTAAAACTGGACGGGACTATAAAAATTATCATAATAGTTCACCACATGTTAGTAGCCGACGACCATGAACGATTGTACAGAGTGCTTCTCTCTACAATCTCCTTAGCCTTCAAGCGTTATGACAATTTTCATAAGAATTGCTCACCAGGTCAACCACAGTTGTTACTCAGATATTGAAGACACTATGAACATTTTCATAACATTCCGTTCTCAGACAAACATTAGTCATTATGAAAATGTCTATAAACCATACTATCCCTCAAGCTATGAATTTTTTCATGAAATGTACTATCCGTCTCACTATGCAAATTTTCATAAACCGTACTATCCGTCTCACTATGAACATTTTCATAAACCGTACTATCCGTCTCACTATGAACATTTCCATAAACCGTACTATCCGTCTCACTATGAACATTTTCATAAACCGTACTATCCATCTCACTATGAACATTTTCATAAACCGTACTATCCGTCTCACTATGAACATTTTCATAAACCGTACTTCCGTCTCGCTATGAACATTTTCATAAACCGTACTATCCGTCTCGCTATGAACATTTTCATAAACCGTACTATCCGTCTCGCTATGAAAATTTTCATAAACCGTACTATCCGTCTACTATGAACATTTTCATAAACCGTACTATCCGTCTCACTATGAACATTTTCATAAACCGTACTATCCATCTCACTATGACCATTTTCATAAACCGTACTATCCGTCTCACTATGAACATTTTCATAGTCCATACTATCCGTCTACTATGAAACATTTTCATAAACCGTACTATCCGTCTCACTATGAAAACATTTTCATAAACCGTACTATCCATCTCACTATGACCATTTTCATAAACCGTACTATCCGTCTCACTATGAACATTTTCATAGTCCATACTATCCGTCTCACTATGAACATTGTCATAAAGTGCAATATCCGTCTCACTATGAAAATGTTCATAAAGTGCAATATCCGTCTCACTATGAACGTTTTCATAAAGTGCAATATCCGTCTCACTATGAAAATTTTCGTAAAGCGTAATATCGCTCTCACTATGAAAATGTTCATAAAATGTAATATACCTCTCGCTAGTAAATGTTCATAAAGCGTAATATTACTCTCACTATGAAACTTTTCATAAAATGTAATATACCTCTCACTATGAAGATTTTCATAAACCATTCTATCACTCTCACATATTGAAGTCGCTATGAAAATGTGATGATAACATTACTGTTTTCAGACAAATATTAGTCGCTATGAAAAGTTTCATAGAACGTACCATCGCTCCCACATATTGTAGCCGCTATGAAAATTTTCCGAACATTCCCGTTCTCAGACAAACATTGGTCGCTATGAAAATTTGCATAATATTTCCGTTCTCTGACAAACATTAGTAGCAAAGAAAATGTTCATAAACGTCACTATGAAATCATAAATCGCACTTACGTAACTTGCCAATTATATTCTCTTTGTTCATCACATACATGTAATGAGGTCTATATGAAAAGGTCCATACTATTTTCGTTCTGAAACAAGCATCTGTCACTATGAACTTGGTCATAAAATGCTTCCTATTGACGGTTAATTGTGTCAGAATGTTAATGTTCCAAAAATATGTCCAGTTAACGGACTCTCTGAATAATACCATAGCTGCGGCACGTGTAATAAACAGGAACTGACATGACTCTTACACCAAGGAATCATGTTTAGACACACATTCTTGTTAAATATTAGTTAGTTGTTTCGTGATTGAAACATCTATTGCAAACAGAAATGGGAACATACTTGTGACTGTGACTGGCAACATTGGGTTTATGCGATTTATGTGTAGTTCCTGATCAAATATAACACCTATTTAGGCTAATAACGATATGCAATGTATGTTGCTTCAGAAACATGACGGGCGTTTCATTCATGGAATAGCGAACGGTGTAGACCCTGATCAGACTACACGGATGTGCATACTACGCCGTTTTTCCAGTCTCATCCACAAATTCAGTTGTTTTACACAAACAATGAATAAGTATTAAACCTTGTATTTTCGTGTGGGACATGCACAATAAATCAAACTGTCTAGACATACATGAAAGTGTTGCCAAGTAACAAAACAGTTCAGTGAAATTGACCTTAAACAGTCGGACATGGTGTTCTAATCTAACAATGTATAACATGGATGGGTCATGGATTTGCTGTAACACAATAGAGAATCATCAGTTGAATGCATGTATGAAATATCAAGGCGTTCTCTGTAAAGAAACAGATTTTATAAAAATACATTTACTCCAACGTTAAGGTTATGATGTTGATCTTGGGGAAAGGGGTGGGGGTGGGTCATAGATTTGCTGTAGCACAATAGAGGATCATCAGATGAATACATGTATGAACTAGAAATGTGGCCTGTCGGCACACGAATGCCCCCGCTGGCAGCCGAAGAAAACGAGGCATATTTGATTATAAGCCATTTGCCCGAGCACCAAGGAATGCATGTATGAAATATCAAGGCGTTCAATGAAAGGAAACAGATGTTATAAAACATTTACCCCAAAATTAAGTTAATGTGCTAAGTTTGTGACCTTGACCTTGGGGTAAGGGGTGAGGGTGGGTCATGGATTTACTATAGCATGATAGGGTATCATCAGATGCATGCATTTATGAAATATCAAAGGCAAGTTCCATTGAAAATGGAAACATATTTATAAGACTTTATTTACCCCAATGTTAAGTTTATGAATGTGCTAAGTTTGTGACCTTGACCTTGGGGTAAGGGTAGGGTAGTGGGTCATGGATTTGCTACAGCATGATAGAGGATCATCTGAGGAATGCATGTATGAAATATCAAGGAATTCCATGTAAGTAAACAAATGTTATAAGACATTTACCCCAACGTTAAGTTTATGAATGTGCTAAGTTTGTGACCTTGACCTTGGGGTAAGAGGTGGGCGGTGGGTCATGGATTTGCTATGACATGATAGGCTATCATCAGATGAATGCATGTATGAAATATCAAGGCGTTCCATGAAAGGAAACATATGTTACATTTACCCCAACGTTAAGTTTAAGAATGTGCTAAGTCTGTGACCTTGACCTTGGGGAAAGGGGTGGCCTGTCATGGATTTAGTATAGCACGATAGAGTATCATCAGATGAATGCATGTATGAAATATGAAGGCGTTCCCTGTAAATAAACAGAGGTTACACAACATTTAGCCTAACGTTAAGTTTGTGAATGTGCTAAGTTTGTGACATTGACCTTGGGGTAAGAGGTGGGCGGTGGGTCATGGATTTGCTATAGCATAATAGGGTATCATCAGATGAATGCATGTATGAAATATCAAGGCGTTCCATGAAAGGAAACAGATGTTACATTTACCCCAACGTTAAGTTTACGAATGTGCTAAGTTTGTGACCTTGAACTTAGGTAAAGGGTTGTCTCATGGATTTGCTATAGCACGATAGAGTCAGTTGAATGCATGTATGAAATATGAAGGCATTCCCTGTAAAGAAAGAGAAGTTACACAACATTTACCCCAACGTTAAGTATATGAACATGCTAAATTTGTGATCTTGACCTTGGGGTAAGGGGTGGGTGGTGGGTCGTAGATTTGCTACAGCATGATAGAGGGTCATCTGAGGATTGCATGTATGAAATATAAAGGCGTTCCATGAAAGGAAACAGATGCAATAAGACATTTACCCCAACGTTAAGTTTATGAATGTGCCAAGTTTGTGACCTTGACCTTGGGGTAAGGGATGGGTGGTGGGTCATGGATTTGATATAGCACGATATAGTATCATCCGATGGATGCATTTATGAAATATCAAGGCTTTCCATGAAAGAAAACAGATGTTATGAAATATTTACCCCAACGTTAAGTTTATCAATGTGCTAAGTTTGTGACCTTGACCTTGGGGTAAGGGTAGGGTAGTGGGTCATGGATTTGCTACAGCATGATAGAGGGTCATCTGAGGAATGCATGTATGAAATATCAAGGAATTCCATGTAAGTAAACAAATGTTATAAGACATTTACCCCAACGTTAAGTTTATGAATGTGCTAAGTTTGTGACCTTGACCTTGGGGTAAGAGGTGGCGGTGGTCATGGATTTGCTATGACATGATAGGCTCTCATCAGATGAATGCATGTATGAAATATCAAGGCGTTCCATGAAAGGAAACATATGTTACATTTACCCCAACGTTAAGTTTAAGAATGTGCTAAGTCTGTGACCTTGACCTTGGGGAAAGGGGTGGCCTGTCATGGATTTAGTATAGCACGATAGAGTATCATCAGATGAATGCATGTATGAAATATGAAGGCGTTCCCTGTAAATAAACAGAGGTTACACAACATTTAGCCTAACGTTAAGTTTGTGAATGTGCTAAGTTTGTGACATTGACCTTGGGGTAAGAGGTGGGCGGTGGGTCATGGATTTGCTATAGCATAATAGGGTATCATCAGATGAATGCATGTATGAAATATCAAGGCGTTCCATGAAAGGAAACAGATGTTACATTTACCCCAACGTTAAGTTTACGAATGTGCTAAGTTTGTGACCTTGAACTTAGGTAAAGGGTTATCTCATGGATTTGCTATAGCACGATAGAGTCAGTTGAATGCATGTATGAAATATGAAGGCATTCCCTGTAAAGAAAGAGAAGTTACACAACATTTACCCCAACGTTAAGTATATGAACATGCTAAATTTGTGATCTTGACCTTGGGGTAAGGGTTGGGTGGTGGGTCGTAGATTTGCTACAGCATGATAGAGGGTCATCTGAGGATTGCATGTATGAAATATAAAGGCGTTCCATGAAAGGAAACAGATGCAATAAGACATTTACCCCAACGTTAATTAAGTTTATGAATGTGCCAAGTTTGTGACCTTGACCTTGGGGTAAGGGATGGGTGGTGGGTCATGGATTTGATATAGCACGATATAGTATCATCCGATGAATGCATTTATGAAATATCAAGGCTTTCCATGAAAGAAAACAGATGTTATGAGATATTTACCCCAACGTTAAGTTTATCAATGTGCTAAGTTTGTGACCTTGACCTTGGGGTAAGGGCTGGGTGGTGGGTCATGGATTTACTACAGCATGATAGAGGGTCATCTGAGGAATGCATGTATGAAATAACAAGGTGTTCCATGAAAGGAAACAGAAGTTATAAGACATTTACCCCAACGTTACGTTTATCAATGTGCTAAGTTTGTGACCGTGACATTGACCTTGGGGTAAGGGCTAGGTGGTGGGTCATGGATATGGTACAGCATGATAGATGGTCATCTGAGGAATGCAGGTATGAAATAACAAGGTGTTCCATGAAAGGAAACATAAGTAATAAGACATTTACCCAACGTTAAGTTTGTGGACGCCGACGCCGCCTGGGGTATGCCATAAGCTCTTCTGCAGTTCGTGCAGGCGAGCTAAAAATGAATGATTTATGTGGCCTACGAAATAATTTTTGAACTCTCAAATCTTAAAAAACGAGCATACTTTTTTGCAAAATTATCGCATTCATCACTGAAACAATAATTATGTATGACAAAATATTTAATTTGTGAAGTCTCAAATCTTACAAACCGAGCATAATTTTTGCAAAATAATTAATGATCTTCTCAGTGGTTTGTTGCAGAGAGTAATTCAAGTTAAGCATTTGTTTAATTTAAATTTATTATTAGGTAAACTGGCTGCATTTACATGAAAAAAATTAATTTTTGTCTTTGCTACCACAAAAAACTGTAACTTGTGTGACTTGAGTATCATAGCATACCGACCGTGCATAATAAATGTTATATTTCCAGAAGATTGAATTATCTTATTCAACTTGTCTAAAGCTCTAATTAAGCAACATATTGAACATAGACATAGATAACGGCATGCTATTGACTGGCAAATGTCGCTGTTCCATGAATTGCAACAAAATGATGTAAACAAGACGATTCTTAACTTTAACATCATAATTTATTTGGTTATTTACACTTTTGAACCTACCGGTATTAAAACATGCAATGTAAATATAAGTAATGGTCCATATGAGATGAGACCGATTACATTACGCCATATAGTCTATACAAAAAGCACAATATTTATCCTTTAGTTATGTTACATACCTAATATGTATATCATAAAGACACGACACCGGTATCATATGTCATCAGATAACCCAAATATAGCTACCAAATATGGAGAAATACACAAATACACGCATGTAATTATATTGACTGAACAGAATCTGGAGAACGAAATGCAATTCACACAGAGAATGAAACAAGTAGACTGATGCATATACAAATGTGGCTCTGACTGGAGAAATGTGGCATATGGGATTTGCGACCAGTGTAGTTCCTGATCAAGTAGCATACTCCTGTAGCCTGATAACGATCTGTGTTGCTTGTCAGAAGCATGATGGGTGTTTCATCGATGGAATAGTGAACAGTGCAGATCATGATCAGACTGTGCGGATGAACAGGCTGATTGGGGTCTACACTGGTGGCAAAACCAATAAGTCCCATTTCTCTCAGTCACATATTCGACATTACACTCAGAATTGCCTGGGTGTGTGAAAGAAATTCAAAAACATTTTCTTGCCGCATTTGTGTTTATTTCACAATGCTTCAAATGGTGGTGACAAAACTTACTTTGGTGACCAATTTAAGAAGGCATTCATATTTTGCATCAGACAAACAAATGCACATGTAGAATGTTTTACATGATGCAACATGTAAATGTAAATGCATTGATTTAACGGCGGCACTGGCTCGATGACCTTGCATGTCGGGACCGACTATTTAAGTCCCCTCATCCGATAGGACTAGGCTAGCACGTAGTTGTCTTGCCCAAGGACACGCCGAAACTGCCATTCGGAGCAGGTCGAGGTGGGAAGCAAACCCGGAGTCTCCCGATCCGCAGTCCGACGCTATACCTACTGAGTTAATCCGGCCACCTTATTTACATAATGCGAGTCAATATAGTGATTTTATACTAGTACGAAGCACGGTTGGCAAATATTTGCAGTTTTATACGATTGAAAAACTTCAGTTTTCTCATCAGATAATTCCCTGCTACTTAGCATATCAATCCCAGTGTATGCGACCGGCATTTAAATGCCGTGATATATTATTAAGATCTATTGCATGATTACATTCCACGAATATCATTTTATGCTCTGATGGTCGGGCACCATAATAAACGACATTAATCTGTGATATACATCAAAGTGCACTTCTGTGATTAACAAACAATCTGATAATAATACGAGGTGTAGCCTGGTAAAACAGGGCTTATGGCAGTGGAGACCAGTGTAGCTCCTGCTCCATAAAACCAGTATGCAAATGATTTAGCTCATTACATGCACCTGATCTGGTGCCAGGTGTAACAGGTGGAAGACGCATTAAACAATTCTCGAATCCCACCCCATCCAAATATACAGCACAATACCAGATGGGTGGGGCAATGTGATTTGTTTAGTAAACATTATGTACGGTACCGTTACGGTACGAGACCACGTGGGTGTGGTAATGGGCTTTTTTTAAAGGGCATTTTTTTGTTTGCGTCACATGTCCGAGTCTTCCACCTGTCTTCCAGGTGGCCCTTCAAAAACTGACACAGATTCCCACTGGATCGGAATAGCACATTTCAATGAAAAAATGCCAATCTAATCACCAACTGTTCAACTTGTGCGCTGGATATATGAAAGTAGTTTTACTTGTTCAGTCATAATTTTAACCTACAAGGGGCAATCAGGTTATCCCTGGTAGTAACAATTTCTGTCGCTGAAAACCTAATTCTAAATTACAGAAATTTAGTGCTATATACCAACTACAAAGTAAATATCGGTAGGGAAAAAGCATTTACATAATGTATAAGTTTCAGGTTTGTGAATTTCGAACAGAAAACTGTCTATGTGATGTAAATTGGGCAAATTATTTATAAATTATAAACATGATACCAGGAAGATGTTGGAAGTATTCAGGTGTATTGCAGGCCATGATGTCAAGAAATGGGTTTTCACCCTCGAATTGCCCGCTAATGCCAGTTCAGTGGATCGTTTACAAATTATTATTAAATTAATCGTATTAATGTTCAATGTCATCACCATTCAACCCCCGCGTGACAATACGGATGTTCTTGTCTCAGGGCACCTGGTGGGTGTTACAAAATGAATACACGTTTCCAATTCCAAATTTTGTATGAATAATATCGTCTAGTATTACAGAATTCGCATCCGGATAGCAACTCATCTGATCGTGTACTATTTTTGGTTGAAATTAACATCAAAATAAGACACACTACACTTCTGTGTTATTTGGTCACGACCGTGACTATTTGAAAAGCATGCTAACAAACATCTAAAGGAGTATGTAAACAAGTATAAACTGCTACATGAAACCCAATCTGGATTTCGAAAATTTCATTATTGTCACACTTTCTGGACTTTAAAGGTACATTCCCACTCACTATGCACAACATGTCATTTATATCAACATCAGAGACATTTTCTGGCAAAATAAATATTCATTCACCATTACCCCACGTATTGATTGGCATTATCATACATTTATATCAGACGTAAATTTCCACAATGATATCAGGGGCGATAACAGTGTTACTTTAACATGTTAACGGACATTGCTATTTATTCTCTGTATTTATTTTTATGTGCAATGATCATAATTTATAATCTGCCGAAAATATTATTTTTTTCAGGTGACGCATTTAATTAGCATAAATAATTTAACAAGAGGGCCATGAAGGCCCTAATTCGCTCACCTGACTCCATGAACACCAGAGGAGAATGTGACATTGAGTTCATGTGTTTTTAAAAAAATTATGCTATTTTTAAATGGCGGTCATCTTGGATTAAGCAATGACTCATTTTACCAAATTTGAAAATGATTCACCCAGGGATCTTAACTTACTATGAAGTTTGGCCATCATCGGCCATGTTGTTTCTGAGAAAAAGACGTTCAAAATCTCCAATAAATGACCTTTTGGCGGCCATCATGGATGACATAATCATCCGATTCCGACAAATATTGCACCAGAGCAATCGCCTCATCGATACATCAATTTGATATATGAAATTAACATATTCGGCCAAAAATAAAATTTGACCCCACGAGCCACGCCCATTTTTGTCCCTGGGGTCACCATTTTCACAAATTTGAAAGAGCATTGTATATCAATCATTCCTACCAAGTTTCATCGAAATCCGGCCATGAGAAGAAGATTTAAGAATTTGTGCTATTTTTAGACGGCGGCCATCTTGGATTAGCGACGACCTCCATTTTAGCAAATCTTAAAAGGCTTCACCCATGGACCATAACTTTTAAGTTTTGCCACCATGGGCCAAGCGCTTCATGTGAAGAAGAATTTTGAAATCTCTAATAAAAGAACAACCTTTTGACATTTCGACGGCTATCTTGGATGACATAACCATCCGATTTCGACAAAAAATTCACCAGAGTGATCGCCTCATTGATACATTCGATTTGATATATAACATGACCATATTCGGTCAAAAATAAAATTTGACACCACGGGCCACGCCCATTTTTGACCCCGGGGTAACCATTTTAACAACTTTGAAACAGCATTGTACATTGATCATTCCTACCAAGTTTCGTCGAAATCCAGCTAGCTGTTCATGAGAAGAAGATTTTTTAAGAATTTATGTTATTTTTAGACTGTGGCCAGCGGTTCATGAGAAGAAGATTTAAGAATTTGTGCTATTTTTTTAGACGGCGGCCATCTTGGATTCGCGATGACCTCCATTTTAACAAATCTGAAAAGGCTTCACCCATGGACCATAACTCTTACGTTTGGCTACCATGGGCCAAGCGGTTCATGTGAAGAAGAATTTTCAAATCTCTAATAAAAGAACGACCTTTTGACATTTCTGCGGCCATCTTGGATGACCTAACCATCCGATTTCGACAAAAAATGCACCAGAGTGATCGCCTCGTTGATACCTTCAATTTGATATATGACATGACCATATTTGTTCAAAAATAAAATTTGACCCTAATTTGACCCCACGGGCCACGCCCATTTTTGACCCCGGGGTCACCATTTTAACACCTTTGAAAGAGCATTGTACATCGATCATTCCTACAAAGTTTTGTCGAAATCCAGCTAGCGGTACATGAGAAGAAGATTTTTTAAGAATTTATGCTATTTTTAGACGGCGGCCATCCTGGATTACATGTAGCGATGACCTTCATTTTAACAAATCTGAAAATGCCTCACCCATGGACCATAACTTTCAAGTTTGGCTACCATGGGCCAAGCGGTTCATGTGAAGAAGAATTTTGAAATCTCCAATAAAAGAACGACCTTTTGACCTTTCTGCGGCCATCTTGGATGACCTAACCATCCGATTTCGACAAATGCACCAGAGTGATCGCCTCGTTGATACCTTCAATGTGATATATGACAAGACCATATTCGGTCAAAAATAAAATTTGACCCCAATTTGACCCCACGGGCCATGCCCATTTTTGACTCCAGGGTCACCATTTTAACAACTTTGAAAGAGTTTTGTACATCGATCAGTCCTACCAAGTTTTGTCGAAATCCGGTCAGCGGTTCTTGAGAAGAATATTTTTGAAGAATTTGTGCTATTTTTAGACGGCGGCCATCTTGGATTACGTAATGATGTAATTTCAACAATTTTGTAATCCTCCTACCTATGGACCATGACCCTGAAGTTTGGTGACTATAGGCCCAATGGTTACCGAGGAGAAGACGTTTGAAAATGTTCACGGACGACGACGACGACGACGACGGACGACGGACGACGGACACATTGCGGTAACAATAGCTCACATGAAAATGTTCACGGACGACGACGACGACGACGACGACGACGACGGACGACGACGGACGACGGACGACGGACGACGGACACATTGCGGTAACAATAGCTCACATGAGCTTCGCTCAGTTGAGTTAAAAATAGCATGCCTCATTTGAATATGAAAATAGCCTATTACCACCGCGCGTCACTATCAGTAAAATATATATTATTAAATGATTATATCTGTATAGCGGGCATTCAGAAGTTTTAGAACTGGTGGAATAGTGACACAGTTATACACTTATTTAATTCCTATAAAGAATAGTGTGTGCCTACTGAGTGGGTATGTGCCTTTAAGATAGTACATGTAGGTCATAGATAGATACACTTGGCTTCACTTACAATTGCTTCATAAGTTAGAGTGATGTGATATATGAATATAACATATATAAATATTGTCGTGCTACTGTATACTATATGGTACCTTGAGTTGCCATCTCCGCCAACTTTATATGTACAAGCCATCGCACAGTTTCAACACTTCGTGCGTTTGACACATACAGAAAATACTATGACAGTAAACCAAATACAATTTGGTGCAATACATCATAGACAGATATGACAATGGCGTGATATACACATTATGCCAGCAGACTATACAAAATACGAGATATCTGAGCAGTTGTCCAATCAATCTGAAAATATATTTTGATGTTTAAACTTTTCAATCTGATGCACAGCATATTGTTAGTGCACAGTTTCGGGACGTGAGGGACGTGAGGGTAATGCTGTGACCAAAATTCAAATGAGTGGTCACAACTAATACTTTCATTGAGAAATAAGAAAAATTGCAATAAAGATATTTAAACTAGAAGTGTGGCCTGTAGGCAGACGGATATCCCCAAATGCACACTGCAGCAAGGACCATAACTCTGCTACAAGTACATGTTATTCAAGTACATGCTATCAGAAACTGTAATAAACAGGGGAGATAATTCGGTTATGTGTTGTCGCATTAGAGTTTTCATTAGAGACAATAGTTTAAAGGTGCATGCCCACTCAGTAGGCACAAACTGTACTTATTATCAGATCATCATCTGAGACATGTTCTAGCAAAATAAACATTCATTCACCATTACTCCACGTATTGATTGGCATTTTTATACATTTTATATCAGACGTAACTGTCCACGCTGATATCAGGGGCGATAAGCGTGTTTCCTTAAAATGTTAACGGCCATTACTATTTATACTCCGTATTTATTCTTTGATGTGCAATTATCATACTTTATAATCTATCGAAAATATAATTTTTTCAGGTGACGAATCGATTGCAGAAAAACATTGGCAACACTAGCTATTTTTCAGTACTATAAAAATTATGCTTGAACAGAGACTATTGTTGCAAATTACAGCTGACTTCATAACAACTGGCCATGTTCATGGTGTATGATCACGTGGTTACAGGCCTTTCCCCAGAAATAATTTAAGGCGCTGGGGTATTTAACCGCGAAAGTCATATTTTGCTGAGTCATATTATGGAATTGGGCATATACCCATATATCTCCTTTACAACACGTTTAAACCTCATAATACATTCTTAAAGAGCTTGCAAGGGTCAAATGGAACCGAAACTAAATGAAAAAATATCAAAATTGGAACTATTTTATATTCTATCTGAAATTTATAGCGCTGGGGTACCTTGTTTTTTTTAAATTAAGGCGCTGGGAGCACCACAGCGCTATAAAGGGCTGGAGAAAGGCCTGGGTTAAAACAACAACAACAACAAGTACTGAAACTTCGAAAAGCCCTCCGATTCAAAGTGCGTATTCCTCTATGTTGTTCTTGTTATGTAGCGGATTTTGATGAAATATGGCGCATCAAACGCGTCTTGTTAAGCTGCATTTGGTGGTCTACTGACACGGAAATAGATCAAGTATGTGCAGCACTCAGTGGAGCACCAAATGCAGCTCATGAAGACGTGTTTGCTGCGCCATATTTCATCAAAATATGTTGCCTATTAAGGATAATATCATATAATACTTACTTTGGAGTGGGCGCGCTTTCAACACTTTCAACCATTGTTGTTGTAATAACCACATGATCATGCACCTTGATGTTATGTGTTGAAGTATTGTCTTGGACGGGGTTGGGTGGGGAATATATGGAGGGGTATCCGGTGGAGACAGGGCCTACTGTACGAACAATGAAGTCTTGGTACCAGGTACAACACGGTCCATGTACAACACAGCAGGGCTCCGATATGGTCATCAACTCTTGCTGCTCTGCATTCATGATGGAGTAAATATGGACCAGTGGGGGTAGGGGTATAGGGAGGGTGTGTCCGGTGAAGACAGGGCTTATATGATGTCTTGGTACCAGGTACAACACTGTCCCTGTACAACACAGCAAGGCACCGATATGGTCATTAACGCATTGCTGCTCTGCATTCATGATAGAGTAAGTATGGACCAGTGGGGGCAGGGGTATATGGAGGGGGTGGGGGGGTGGGTGTGTCCGGTGGAGACAGGGCCAATATGAAGTCTTGGTACCAGGTACAACACGGTTCCTGTACAACACAGCAAGGCCCCGATATGGTCATTAACCCTTGCTGTTCTGCATTTATCAGTCAGGGGTGTAACTGATTTCAATTATGTTCGGGATGACGCGATAGAGATATGTTTGCAGGTCATGCATAATTATCTCCCTTTGCGAATAACGTGTGTCAGTTATGTTGGCTAAACGGAATTTTACGTTGAAAACCGGTTTTCAAGTTAGATTCTACTCATCATTCGCATTGGTTCGTGTCATAGATCAGTGTGTATATTCCATTAGTAAGTAATGTAACTATGTATTGACATTAACTGGCACGAGTGGCACGGACATTGCCGAGTGTATGCACATTTCGCGCCTGTTTTTGTATAATAAAGGCTATGTTTTGTGAAGCTCTGAAAGTTTTCCCGAATGACTGTATAGTTTTCCAGTATATATCAACACATTGCAAGCACGTGTAAATATGTTTTTTCGTTGTGCATCGTAGATTAGCGTTGCGCAAAACCCTCAAAGTTTATATGTAATTCCCTGGATAACGTCCTTCAGTTATTATTTTTGGCGCCATGTTTTATCGACGCTTGCTGCAAGATAACTCTGTAGGGCTTGTCCCGATAAGACAGTTAGTCATTGCTTGCCTGCTCTTTGCTTATTGTGATTCTAAATATTAGTATGGCCAGATGGTGATCAGATATGCCCCGTAGTTTTGTCACCAGTCTACATGGTCTACACTGCAATGATAATAATTATAGATATTACTGTAAGTATGTGTAGCGTTGTCTGTTGGCGGTATACAGTGACGCCGGTGTAAGCAGCATTATATGTAATAGACGTGTAATATCCGCGGCACTCGAGTTCTTGTATGCGCCGTAGACATGATTGATAGAAGCTGTATATTTGTTGGTGTAAATATTTACTTACATAAATTAAGTTTATAATAAAATAAATCCAAATGGGAATTTTGTATGCAGCTATCTATCAATGTGCGACCTGTCTATCTCCTGATTTGCTATCACATACCTGCATCCTGACCATGCTGACATGGAACCGTACTGCTTGTTGGGGGCACGGTGTTTCACTGACTGATAAACGTGGTAGGTTCTGGTCAGAATGCGCATATAATCATGGGCAGCTTTCACCAGTTTCCACGCAAGCTGATCAGGATCTACACTGCCGTCTAATGTATCTAACACGCAAGATAATCAAGATCTGCAAACTGTTTCAACTGTAGTATAGTCCCTTTTCTTATCCGGAGGGCCCGTATGTGATGCACGATCTGATATCCGGGCTGGCTGATTGGCTGATCGAATTGCGGACAGTGAAGCTGGCGAAGTGTATAGACTGGTCCGACTGGCCTGGGACACTGACTGGTCTCGGTCTACACATGAATAACCCCATTTTGTCGTGATCGTACATGTATCGTGGTAGAAACCATGTTTTGATCATGGTGATAAAGTTAGTTTGAAATTTTAATCGTTCCGCATGGATACTAAGGCTTGTATCAAATGTCCAATCATGATGACAGTCCTTAACCCGCTCCACATCCAGCTGTTCGGTGGGATGGGGGCAAATTGTTTTCCAAATAATGACGTATTGCTATGATTATAGTTCAACCTTCATCCCACGACTGACGCCGCCACCCCCCGCCCCACCCCCCCCCCCCACAAAAAAAAATTAAGGCAACATTTCTGTTTAAAAATGATCTAAAACACCCAAATTGCTGAATACACGCACATTGCTTAATGCAAACACAATTCCTGCGCATATATACTGAGCATATGAACAATTTAGTTAGTATGATGTACAAACAAAATAAAAACATGCAAACATTGCATAATATAAACAGTGTATACGGAAACGATTGGAAAATACAACAAGGAGTTATGTATGCGGTTATTTATTCACCCATTACATAATTTGGCAAAACATTTTGCTGAGGAAAAATATCAATTTTATTATATATCCAAATAATCCGGGATCGATACCTGAATGTCACGTGGTGCACTGCGGTCACATGGCTAATCATACATTCGTGCTCAATAACATGTCCACCTTCCTGTTGCGTGTTTACATCGTTTCAGAATATTTCTGACCATAAAACGTAAACAAATTTATCTATTTAAAACTTTGTTTTAAAATGACGTGTCCTGGATATCGAGACAGGTAGGCATACATGAAAAAAAAACAACAAAAAAAACAAGATCATTGCCAAATTACGATTTTCAATGTTTGCAAGCAACTGGAAAATAAATATTTTCACACTAATAACATAATTATTTCCTACATTTCTGCCAGTAGTTTACAGAAATATAACGGTGACTTACACCACTCGGCAACAGTAGTTTACACCACTCTCGTGTTTACCATATATGGAGATATGACGTCACGTCACAATGATGTGTTTCCTTCCAATAATGAAATCGTGTTCTTGGACACACCCTCTGAATCGCGAGACAGTCACCGTCACTACGGCCCGCATAACTCTATGCCATATTTTACTCTTGAGTCGCTTTGTTTTTATGAAGAAGCGTGCGTGAAATGTAAGAAAATGTTTATTTGACCAAGTGAGCTGATTATCTTGAAATAACGCCCTCGTGATTGGGTCAAAACGCAAAACAAACTCGGATCGCTATGCTCACTCGTAAGGACCCAATCACTCGTGCATTATTTCACGATAATCAGTTCACCTTCAGTTGTTAATTAAACGGCATACATTCACCCATAAAATGACCAAAACCAATATATGATAATCGTATTCCTTATAACAATTTTGCTGTAGGAACTATTGAAAATACATTAATTGTTGCATAAATATTTGAAATTATTTGAAAAATGGTCTAAACATATAAAATCTCCAGACATTGTATAATATGGTGATTTTGGTGATGCAATAAATTTTAAAAATTGTTTTCAAATAACGTTTCCATAAAGATCCAGAAAGATAGATACACTGATAAAACACAGCAACAACACGTTTCAGATCGAATGACGGAACGGTTTCAGAGGAGTTATGTACACAAACTATGCAGTTTTTCCTTCCGCCGCACACCCACCCCGCGGCAAAACATAATACGGACCGTTTTTTTAAAAAATCTTTTATTATTCCACAATATGATAAACAAGCGGGGTGGTATCTAAATGTATTGCATGCATTAGTTATATGAAAGTTATATTAACATACTTTATTTAAATTTGTTCGCAATCACAAAGTCTTCCACCATGGCAATGTAATATATCCATTTTGGCTTAATTATTTTCTTATTATTGTAAACAATGGAGAATTCTATACCCAAAGATTTATGAGCACACAGAATGAAAAACTAACACATTATACCATAGCAACATGGTAAGTGTAAAACATTTTTATGTGAAATATGTTTATTACTCATGCTATCATTATATTTTGCAACATAACATATACGACTATGTACTATTGGGTCATATTTCTCATATAGAAGTAGTTGTGGGATGTCGTAATTCGTAACAAATATATTATAAATAAATGCTTGGTTGTTACTATGTATGTGAGCTACTTGATAAGGAGCTACATGTATATTGATCATAATTTAGATCACTCTTATGATAACATTATATCGATCATCAGGAAATTTCGATCCAGATATTTTGTCACAATAAACTACCTAATACATGTTGTCGTTGAGGATACATATACACCATTCAATTAAGTTATTTAAAACTAGTGAAGATGGCTGAAAATATATATGACAAAATATGCAATTGATAAACAATGTTTTAAACACTTTGACAAATCTACAAATCTAAATCAGAAATAAGTAAAGCAACTGACACAACTTAATGGTGAAAATAAAATTCGTATTTATTCTATTGAAAACGTATATATTGAACCTGATTAAAACAAAATGATAAATGCGAAAGCAGTGAAAATGGCCAACAAGACTTTTCCCAATTTGTTTTCGAATTTTAATCAAATACAAAACAAAAATATGTTTACAGTAGCGCTTTTCTGCTCCTTACCTATTTGTATATACTAATATCGTACACATATCGTAATCGTATAGTATTGGTATATTTAATGAGCATATCGTATGATCATTTACTATTGGTATGTTTGTACCGTATCATCGTATAGTACAAACGTACTATACGAATATTATACAAACATACGATATCCATACGTATATACGATATATCCGTACGGATATGGTATGAATATACATGTACCATAATCTAGTATGTTTGTACGATACAAACGTACCAAAATTATACACATGTATAACAATCGTATAAACGTACGATTTGAATGGTATATATATACAATATTGGTTGGTATGTACGGTACAAACATACCGTACGTTTATACTATATGCATATTGTATAGAAAACCTATCGTATTGGTATAGTATACGTATAGTATTGGTATAGTTCGTATAGTTGACCTGCAGAAAAGCGCTACTGTATATGTTTACTCTTCCAATAACATGGTAGTCTTCCAAATAATGAGAACATTAGTTATTCCTATACATCGATAAATGATAGGTCATACACTATATCTATTTTTTTTTACTACATGTATTACAAATATGTATTTTTTAAAGTACGTACATGTTTGTGACTTTATGTCTCGTAAGTTGTCCGATAAAGATACAAGAGATTTCAAGGTATATGTATGTATCTGCCGATAGTATTACCCATGTGCTATTGTGATCTCATCAACATTTATATCCGACATATTCTTTTTTTCAAAGGCAAAACACCCGTGACAAATGCAATTCATGAAACTAGTTAATAAAATAACATGACTAGTTTGCTTTAGAATCTGCTCTGACTATATAAAACATGACGTTTTATTTTATTTTAGACTTGCGTGAACATAATTTACATTCATATCATGCAGTTATCTCCCAAGAAATATAGTGTTATTTAAATAGAAATATGCACGTGGTCACACCGTTGGCCCGGTAACAATATAAATCTGCTTCTGAAACATTTAATGACGAGTTCGCGTGGCAAATGATTTCCACATGACCTGTCAACATTTGTCTGAAGGAAGGTTATATTTTTTTTAACAAAATATGGTTACCTGAACAAATTGTAGAAGAAACATAAGGATATTAGTACATCATGCAACAGGTTAGCATGTTCCATCTTCTTTTGTGTTATCTTGATGGATTCCCTCTGACTACTAACATAAAAAATTGACCGAAAGATTAGCTGCGATTAGTTAACTAGCAAGTAGACTAAATAAATGGAAACGTCAACTTCAATACGAACCACATTGTATCATCATACTTGTTATATAAATGACAATGCCACACATAGACATACTAATTACTTTCTTAATTACGGCAGCAGTACTCGCGTGTGATTCTACAAACAACAACGCTGGTAGAAATGTAGCTTAATTTCTGATTTCAACGTGTCGAAATAAATAGACAGCAATTAGTTAATAAGTTGATTAAACTGGTGAAAAGTAGGTAAGTATTATGGATAAATATGTCAGCTAAATGGCTCAGATATGTATGTGCACATATCGTTATTTCACTATGTAAAATAACTGCATTGCAATTTGCAACGTCGGGTAGTGGACATTTCGTTTTCAGTGGGTACATGACGGGTGGAAATATGACATAGCGAAGTAAAATCGTACGTAGGTAGGAGTCGTATTTATTTGACTACACTCTATCCTGCTGTAAATGGTACAGTACCGGCTAATAACCGTGAAACTCGATTTATTTGATTATACATATGAAACCAAGAACCATCCTGTATACTATTAAAATCGATGAAGGCATTCAGATGTTATTAAGAAATAATAGGAGTCACTACCATATGTGCCATATACGCCGGCACGTACTTCATGCATTGATTATCGCTATATCCACTTCTGCCTATCGGTAAGGAGATAATAGTCATGCCCTGTAAATTGCTGACGGTAAGACCTTGTTTAACAATTATAATACGGATAAACGAGCGACTGACGGTCAATGATGCTGTAATCAACGGACCTTATGCCAGCTGGCTCTGAAAAGAAATATGCGACACACCGTATGTATTTTGTCTCACCGGTACAAACCGTAGCTTGTTTGCGCGCAACACCGTATCCTTTTATGCAGTTGCTTACGGAAACTCTACACCGTAACTGGCGGTACAAACTGTAACGAGATAAATCAGAAAATGCCATAAAAACATGTCATAGCCTGCTGACATTTTCCACGGATCAATTATTCACTGTATTTACTCGATATCGCCACCGTAAAGGGACAATAACACGCTTTATATAGTTATCCAGAAGTCGGCACTTCATCACGCTCCCTTGATTCAAAATTCACGTACAAAAATGTGTCATCTTGGTAAGCGAATTGTTAAGAAAATACATTATCATTAGTATTGTGAGCGTGATCGTTGGACATCATATTCATTTCTGCTTCTGTACATACCAGATCCGTTGCTGATAATGTCATGTCAGCTGTAAAATATTTAATTAAACTGACAGTTACCTGCTGTTATTCCGCTACGCCATCTTATCGACATGTATATACCATGTCTGCACCGTATCACGGAAACGCTCCACCGTATCACAATACTGACAGTGAAAATGTAGCGTCTAAAGGTTAAGTTGTGTCGATTTGACCTTTGAAACACGCTGACGTGATATCAACAGAGAAGCACATTTACGATCATATACTAAACGTATTTATTTTATCCATCGAATGGAACTTTATTAAGTAAGACTTGGCTGTGGAATTATCTCTCTTATCGCATAGCGGTTTTCGCAGAGTTTTTTAAGATAAATCTTCCATTAATTTATGGAGTCGAAAGTTTAAAGAAGTTGGAGAGTAGGTGCTTTCATTATGTATCACCGTATCGGCAAAAACCCGCGATGCGATGCAGTATTAATACAATAACACGTATCGAAATATGTTTTTCTCTCTCAATAAACATGTATTGGAAGCACATAAGAATCGTCTCCTAAGACGAGTATCATGTTTTGTCCAACTATGTTTTTTTGTCATGAAATATTGATGTTGTCCACATGTGTTCTGTTAATTTTCGTGATCTCTCAGTTTGAGAACGCGAAACCGCGAAGCGTGATCGCTAAAACGAAGAGCAAGAGAGCGCGAAACGTAAATGCCAGATTCTATCATAAATTATTCAATATTGCGTTGGCGTTGTATACATACGCATGCGCAATTTCAACAAGCATGATCTCTATGTATGTGTCAACATAATAATCGGCGGAGTTAACATTGTTTACAATTTTTTTTTACGCCCATTACGTGTACAGGCGCAAAATTAATTTCAAATGATTTTTATCCCCGGTCATGGATTGTCTCCCCTGTTGTACATATAATTGTACAATTTTGCACTGTAACTTCTAAAACTTCTAATCCGTAATAGCTGAAGGTTAGATATTTGGTTTGTAGCTTCCTTGTATAGATGCACAAATGTAACTTAAAGGTACATGCCCACTCAGTAGGCACGAAATGTTCTGTATAGGAATTAAATAAGTGTAAAACTGTGTCACTATTCCACCAGTTCTAAATATTACGAGTGGCCGCTATACAGATATAATCATTTAGTAATATTTATTTTACTGATAGTGACGCGCGTTGGTATCAGGCTATTTTCATATGAAAATGAGTAGTAGTAAGGGAGTCAAAATGATACCACCTACCGTGGTATCGTTTATAACCCTCTATAATACCCCCACCACCCCCGAAAATCAAAAAATTGGTTAACGAGGAAAATTGGGTCTCCCGACAGCAAATTTATGAATTTTTGGAGAAAATAATTTTGAGAAGAGGGAGTTCCAATTATATTGGTAAATGACTTTTGAAAAAAGTCGAAATCATTCATGCAAGTACAATAGTTTATATTCCTCATTTTTCTTCTCCGATATAGCTAATTTATTTCGCAGATCAGCAACTAATTCTACCAGCTCTATTCTACCACGTTCACCTTTAGCCACCTGACAGCGTAGTTGCTTATGTCTACAAAGAGTTTGGGCACTAACGAATTTACAAGGGCATCTAGGGCATTGAAATTGTGGGGGAACACAAGGAAACTTTCTACGTCTCGCTAGATGCCTTCGTAGATAGTCTTTACACGTAAACGTCTTACAACAAGTCTCACACTCCATTATATATGTATATAAAATTTATCTGTTCAATTGGACGTCAAAAAAACATTATGTAAATTTTTTACGTCCAATTGAACAGATAAATTTTATAGGTTATACAAAAGTATATATACAAAAGTATAATACAGAAAATATGATAACGCCAGAAACTAGAGCAGAAATAGAAAGTTTGAGAAGAGAAGCCGAATCTCTAGGGATTACTTATAGTACACGGTTGAGAGTTAGGGGGTTGACAAAGCTGATAAATGCCACAAAGAATGAGGCATTTATGAAGCGGTTTACCCGCGCCTATAAAAGAGGGGCATTTACAAACATCTCACTAGCGGATGAAGTTGGTAACAGAATTCAAAAAGAAAGGTATTGAGGAGTTAAGGGCTAGTGTAATAAAACCTTCAAGCACCAATAATTTGTCCCAAATTAGACACACAGGTGGCCCAATACAAAATAAAAGATCTCTCGTTCGCGCGATAGTGGAAAAAGGTGAAGAAATATTGGGGGCTCACGATGAAACATTGGAAAAGTTAGAAAATGGAAGACGGGTAGTTACATTATCCTTTCGTAAAAACATTAACATTAACGAGTCTGAACGCATGTCCGAGAAACTCGCTCCGTATCTAACAACCAATTTTTATTTGAGATATTCATATTCTTACAAGCTAGAACATATGGAGGAAATTAAAAATGGAAAACCTGTAACTATAATAATGCACAAAAATCTCGGTGGTAGCGAACCACTATCATCAATGAAAACCGTTAAAAAATGGCTGTCAGATAAGGAGCAAACACGAATAATGTCCGATAAAATAGACAGACCGAATACAAAGTGGAAGTTTGTAAGATGGGTAGAGGTTTTCGTAAAGCTAATACAGGGTAGTAGGGGAAAAGATTTGGGACTACAATCCAAAGAAGCGGCAGCAGGAGAACTTCCAGAATGGCTGAAGAATAAAAAAGGTATGTATTCTTTAGATAAGTATAATGACGACCTTTGTCTGTTCAGGTGTCTAGCTATGTATATGACAGATAAAAGACCCGACAGATGTACAGAAAAGGCGAAAGAACTTGGTAAGCAATATTTTGGTAGTAATGTGGTTTCACCAATTCCTTTTTCAGATCTGAAAAAGGTTGAAGAGTTTTTTAAAATCGGTATAGAAGTATATCAACCCACCCAATGTAACGTATGGTGGTTGAAAAAGGTACCAGCGCACTATAAGGCAATAGGTAATAAACCAATGACAATAGGACTGTTTAATAATCACGCATTTCTAATAAAAAACCTTAAAAACCTATCTAAAATTTACGCCTGCGATAATTGCAAGCAGAAATTCACGAAAGCGAGTAATATGAAGAGACACGGACCAAAATGTATGAAAGGTGAGACAAAAGTAGTATGTGATGGTAATTATTTAGAGCGCCCGCGTTCGTCGTTCGAGAAAGCGTTCTACCCAAAAAGTTCTAACAGTTATGGGGCGATCGATTGGATGTACTCTGTGGAAAAGCGCGAGGGAATTCACATTCACCACGAACAGTGTGGACACGGGGGTGAAAGATGGATTTTAGGAGCTCCAGTAGATGGATACTGTCCAGAAACCAATACCGTATATCAATATCACGGCTGTTACTGGCACGGGTGTGAGATTCATGCAAAACATAGAAAAGAAGAACGCGCATCCACTATGAGAAGAGATACACTTATTAGAAGAAGCAAAGAATTCAACCTAGTAGTTATGTGGGAATGCGAATTTCAAAGAACTGGTAAAGACATAAAGATCGGTTGCGACACTACTCTTTATCCATATCAGATAGTATACGATTTTGAGGCATATCTCAACCCAGAATTTGAAACTCTCGGTAATAATCTAGAGTACGAAGCCGAGCACGTTCCGGTAAGCGTTAGTATAGGAGATAATTTCTCAGGAACAGTAACTCATATTTGTGATAAAGATCCCGCAAAACTTATAGAAAAATTCGTAGAAGATTTAAAAGTCAGGGGAAAAGCTATAAGAGAAGAAGTGTGGTCAAGATATGGGTTTAATACAGAACATTTACGTAAAAACCAAATCGCCAAGATCGAACAGTGGATAGAGCAAGTACCGGTTATAGGTTTTAACAGCAGTAAGTACGATATAAACTTAATAAAGAAATACCTAGTAGGCGAACTGGCATCAACAACAAAGAAAGTTAATGGTCGGTAAAACGTGCAAACGCAACAATATTTCTATTTACTCCAGAGTTTAGATTTCTTGATGTAATACTTTATCTAGGACCCGGTGTAAGTTACGATAGTTGGATAAAAGCCTACGAATGCAAAGGACAGAAATCTTTCTTTCCTTATGAGTGGTTCGATTCTCCAGACAAACTGGATTACCCAGGACTACCGGATATAGAGAATTGGTATTCCAAACTATCTGGGAAAATGTTAATAGATGAAACAGAATTAAGTAAATGTCGTAGAATTTTCGAAGAAAATAATATGAAAACTTTCAGAGATTGGTTGAAATATTATAACGATTTAGATGTAGCACCGTTCCTAGAAGCGGTGGAAAAAATGTGTGAATTTTATAAACACAGAGGTGTGGATATTTTCAAAGATGCGGTAACACTACCTGGAGTAGCTATACAATATTTATTGAGAGGAACCATTAAAGAACAAAAATCTTCAAAGACGATTATACCGGAGGATGCTCTATATGCACCAAAAGAAGAAACATACGAAATGATGAAGGACGCTCTAGTTGGCGGTCCATCAATAGTATTTACACGATATGCAGAAGCTGGTGTTTCAAATATTAGAGTGGGTTCCAAACCGTGCAAGGCTGTTTTGGGGTACGACGCAAACGCGTTATATTTATCTACGTTAAATAAAGAGATGCCGTGTGGGAGAGAAACTATACACCATATAGATACCCCACATAACCCTAAATTTATTAAAAAGTTTTGTAAAAGAGTTTTATCCGGAGACTGGTTTGGGTTTGCGGAGGTGGATATAGAAGTTCCACACAACTTAAAAGATAAGTTTTCTGAAATGTCCCCAATATTTATAAACAGAGAAGTAGAGGTTGATGAAGTTCCCACACACATGTTAAAATATTTAAAAGATACTGGGCGAACAAGAGGAGATGGAAAAAAATTGGTGGGATCTATGACAGCCACTAAAGTATTGCTGTACGCGCCACTGTTGAAATGGTATTTAAAACACGGCCTAGAAATAACTGGAGTTCATCGTGTTATAGATTATATTAGCGGAAAACCATTCGAATGGTTCGCAAAAGAAGTTACAGCCGCAAGACGAACGGGTGATGTAGAACCAAATAAGAAACCAGTAGTCGACATAATGAAATTATTAGGAAACTCGTGTTGTGGAAAAATGATAGAGGCAACGGAGAGACATTTAAATACGACATATACACAAAACGAAACCTGTGTTGACAAAGCATTAAGATCCGCGTATTTTGATGATTTGGAAGAGATAGGAGATGCGTACGAAATATCTTCAAGAAAACCCAGGTGTGCGGTAAAGAGACCATTCCATTGTGGAATAGCGGTTTATCAACTAGCTAAATTGAGAATGTTGGAATTTTACTACGAATTTCTTGACAAATACGTAAAAAGAGAAGACTTTGAATTAATACAGATGGATACGGATAGTATGTATATAGGAGTTAGTGGAAAAACGATAGAGGAATTGATTAGACCTAACTTACTAGACGGGTTTGAAAAAGAAAAAAAGAAATGGTTGGCTTGGGATAAATGGAGCGAAAGAGAGCCCGGACTTTTCAAAATGGAATTTAGCGGAGATAGGGCGATAGCGTTATCTAGTAAGTGTTATTTTGTAGAAAAATTTAATTCTATTAATAAAAACTCTGCGAAAAGAATGTCCAAGAGAACTAACAATTTAAATTGGGATAGATATAAACGAGTACTAACCGAAACTACAGAAGATGGAAAACACATTATAGATGTAGCACAAAATAGGGGATTTAAAATGAAAGACGGTGTTATGAAAACGTACTGTCAACAAAAATTAGGACTCTCGGCATACTACGATAAAAGACGTGTTACCAGACGGAATACATACAGAACCTCTCTAATGATTTATTTAATAATTTTGAAAAAAATTATGAAAATTAACAATCTAAAGACTCTGATGATCCGGGGGTAGCTGGGTGTCAGAAGGCACCGCGAGAAGTTCTTCACGAACAAACCCTCGAGATGGCCCATCATCCAAATAGTAGAGCACGGGCTCATCGGGCTTGGTAATATATCGATCTAGATGATATACATTGAGAGACCACACGGGATCAGTCGCGCGGCGGCTGCCACCTTCGAGCTCTCCCGGTTGATAGAGGTACCGGACATCAATATCTGATGGAAGCCGTTGCTCCACTAAACCAACGGGTCGCCCGCGCGAGACGGCAGAGGGCTCGCTCATCACCCTTTTAAACTTGATGGCATCTACGGGCTTCTTACCTGTCAATCTGGTCACCTCTCCGTTCAGTGCGGAGACCACGGCGGGCAGTCTGGCCACCCACTCGGTCGATCGCGAATGAGGGTCTACAAGTTCTTTAGCGTATTGGTGTCCGAACAGTCTCTCAGCCAGGGTTCGATTGAAGCGTTCCACGATCCCCTGGTCCCGGTGGATGTTGACGCGGCCGCGTCTGATAGAAACTTCGTGCTTAGACAATAGATGAGAGACCGCGCCCATGAACTCGCGGCCGGGATCGACCTGGAGAAGATTCGGCCATTTGAGAGGACTCCTCTTATATATTCGGGAGAGAGCCTCGGCCACCTCCTTAGACTCTTTAGTGGCCAACGGCTCAGCCCCCTTATAACGACTCGCTACGTCAACGACTGTCAGCGCGTACTTGTACGTCTTACGACCGACGCGATCGTGAGGGAGAAACAGGAGATCCGCTTGGTGAACTTGGTTCGGTACCGGCACGTCGAATTTCGGGCGCGGAATATTGTGAGGCGCGGGTAAATAGATCTGCCAGATGGCCTGCTTCTTGAGCCATTCCTTGACAGCGTTTTCTGAAACCTTGGTCGCCGCCGCGAGGTTCTTGATGGCAGCGAGTCCCCTCCAGTAGCCGCGGGGGCTATAGTACGTGTTCGCTAGCTTGCGCGTTAGGCGAACCGATAGTTTGGTATTAAGTTTGCGCGTGTTCATCGTATGCGATGTATTCTAATATATCTGACAATCTCCAACATGCCCTCGCCAGATCGTCCGGTAACTGCGTCGATAATAATAAACCTTTGTTGGAAGTACAATCGCGATTGGGGGTTAAGTTCTGAAGGAAATTGGGAAAATCTAATCCCCCAGGATTGGTGGAGGAATCTAACATCCGCTTTGCGAAAAGGGTGGCCGCTTTTTCGTCCTCCCGCCACGTCTCGAGAGAATCTCGGGCCAGACGAATCATACCCTTTGCACCAGCTATGCGGTGTTTGGGAAGGGCAGTGTAGCCTACATCAATCATAGCGTCATAAAGTTCGTCAACTGACATCGTTCTATATATATATATATATTTAGTTATTTAAAAAAAATAATTAATTTAAAATCTCGATTGAATATAGTAGCCGACGAGACCCACCACACCCATTCCCACGACGATGAACGCGATCTCGCGGTCTTTTTGGGCCTCTGACGGTACATAGAAATCTGAAAGTTGGGGCTCGCGATCCAGCGGCGCGAGACTTTTCTGCGGATATGCCAGCGCGTACTTGCGGTTGGCTTCTTCAACGTTCTGAAAAGTTTGTGCGGCGTGATTTTCGCGGCGAAGCTCTTCATTGACCCAGTCAAGATGGGCGGTTCGTTTTTCCGACCACGCTTCCTTTGCGCTATTGAATTGTTCTACAGCTAAATCGTGACGCGTACTCTCCTCATCCGCGTTCGAGTTTTGTAGTTTAGAGAATAGAAAGTTGCTGCCGGTGAACGCAAATGCGATTAAGAGCGCACCACCTATCATCATTGCGATTGAAGCCATTTATTTCCATATATTAACTGGTAGAATTCCAGCTTTAACTAGATAATCTCGGGTCCAAACTGCGGCCGCTACATCTAAGGTCGCGAGCCCTACGTCTCTCACAGTAAAGTCCAATTTGGGAGCGGATCCTCCTAGGGCCTTCTTTGATAGTCGAGCATACCCGATACTGAAACCTGATATCACCACGGCGTGATAAAGCGCATTCACTAACATTTTACCGTCTTGTTCAGCCATTATTGCATATAAAAGGGGTCGCGATCAATGTTTAAATGGGGCGCATCCAATCGCGATTGGTGTTTCGTAACTTTCTTCTGAACACTGGCTGGTTGTTTTTTCGATAATATGGGGTATTTCCACACGCACAGGGCACCAACAACTGCCAGACCACCACCAACAACCCAACTCCAATTCACGAATTTGGGTGACAAATTCAAAGAATTTGGGTGTGCTTCCAATTCGTGAATTGGGGTTGTACTCAACTCTGTCTTCAGATGTTTTGCTGTCTCCGTCCCCGATTACAACCCCAATCTCGATTGGAGTTTAGCCTCTCGAAGCTCGGCGAGTATTTTATCTTGTTTAACTTTTCGGGTGGCAGCCGCCGCCCGCCCAGCTGCCTGTCTTTTGGGATTTTTTATATGCGGTATGTCATCCAGTGGCGGAGTAACACTCGGGTTCGATTGGGTTGGAGCAATCGGGTTCAACTCCGTCATCTCGCGGGTGTGTCTTGTGTCATCATTTTCAGGGCTTATAGTTCGTGGGCATATATGTCCAAATTGACAGTGTTTACCCGTGGTCAACGCGGTTGTCAGCGGAGCTAAGTACATTCCAAACTTGTGATAAATTGAGCAGCAGGCTGTTCTAAGAGTGTGACCTATAAAAGGGTCAGTCTCTAGATCGTCAATCAATCCCGCGGTGTTTGGTATAGGGAGAAGTATACTAACGGCGGTTGCGTACAAATGAATAGCCGCCGATCCGAGAGTTTTTGTCATCTTCGCACCTAACCTAGATTCGTATCGCGCATACATTTTATCGATCTCCGCATCTGACATCTTATCCACCTGAAAAACTGAGAGACGCCTACGGAGATAATGCTCCGATTGTCCCCCAGCAACCAGCGCAGCTAGCCGCTCTCGTCGCGCCGCATTTTCATTTTCATTCGGAGTCGTTGCACTCAACCCAATACCAACCGCCGTTGGAGTTGATTCCGATTGCTCTGTCGGATCATTATCTATGTTGGCAGTCGGAGTTGAGGTTTCTTCTATTAGCTGATCGAGAAGTTCGTCGCAGTTCATTTTTCTTAAAATTAATTTAACTATTCTAACAAGTCTCATCACTTTAACATATTGCAAAGCGCACCACCCGATACTTATGATCACCATTATGCTCGCAACAAAGCTCGCAGCGGAGCACCAAATTGTTAACATTGTTAACCATTATTCAGCATTTGTTCAACATTTGTTAAGCATTTGTTCAGCATTGTTCAGCAATTGCTAAGCATTGTTCAGCATTGTTCAGCATTTGTTCAGTAATTGCTAATTAATTATAAAATTAATTGATAACTTCGTAAGCAGTTGGTTGATCAGTCTTTAGCAAAAGCTTGGCGTGCTTAGTTTCCGAAAGCATCTGTCGAACCTCCAGGCGCTCCTCGCGCGTTGGGATAACGTCATTCTCTCGAAGACAGTCATCGAATGAGTCTCGGTCCTTGCAGTGAAAGAGGGCGACCCATTTCGTTTGCTCGCGCAGATCCTTGAGGACGGCGTTGTACTTTTGAGTGGATATCCATACGCTTTGCCTAGCATGGCGGCCAGAAAATGCGAGCTCGGAGAGCATGTCCTTCTTTTTGGTCATCGCCGCCTTGGCCGAGCAATCGTCAATCACGTATAGGGTGGGCTCACCCTGGAATCTTTGGTATAAACCACGCAACCAATCGTGAAGCCTATCACCGGGGTCAATAACGTATACCTCAGGGTCGGTCCATATCCACGTTCGCCGCTGATAAGTATCGTTGTGCCGCACAGTGGGACACAGGATCACAATGTGACGAAAGGCATCGCGGTAGGACTCCTCGAGCAAGTCGAGGATGAAAACCGTTTTTCCACATCCTGTCTGCCCACATATTATGGCAGAGTGGGCATCTCCAATCGTGAATTGGTATTGATTGCTAATTTTCTTAATTAATTCTTTAGAATTATCAAATTTATTAATTAATAAATCGTTAGAATGATTGCTAATTTTCATAATTAATTCTTTAGAATTATCAAATTTATTAATTAATAAATCGTTAGATGATTTTTTTATTAAATCAATAGAGTGCTGAGACGTATCGGCCATCTTCGATGTTGAGTTGTGCGTCTGTAATTATATATAAGTACACGTTCAATGGCCCGGCTCCGTCCGCCTCTTTGGTTATCTGGATCGTCACACCCTCGCTAGCGTTCTCAACTTGGCGTCCGCTGCCGTGTATTTGGTCGTCGTCGCTGGCTCGCATGTCTAGCCATAACGCGTATTTGGTATTCAGGAACTCCGCGAGGGAGACGGCCGAGAGATGCAGGTCTTTGGCAACCGCTGCAACCTCCGGAGAGCGCTTAGAGCCGGCAGCAAACTGCTTTCTTACTTCGTCCCACTGCTGGTGCGCGCGAAGACCCGCGCTGTAGAGTTGATTGGGAACTCCCTCGATCGTCACCTCTACCTTCGTGATTTTGGGGTTATAGAATTTGTCGGTTTTTCTAGCACCGAACGCGAACCGAGCATCCTCGAACAACATCATTATACCTTTCATCGAGCGAGCGGGTACGTTGACGTTAATATTCCACAATGTGTCGCCTTTGTCTTTCGTCATCTTGCGATGGCGAAGAACTCGGTCGTAAAGTATGGCAACGCGCCTGGCGTACTGGGTTCTGATCAATCGCGCGAGTTCGGGCATCGTGACCATGTCGTACTCCAGCGAAACATTATCGATCGTATACGTCGATAACAGGTCGCTGGTTATGAGAACTCGGCCGTAGTCGTTGAACGTTAGTTCGTATTCGAGGCGGTCAGCCAAAGCTCTCTGATAGTAGGGCATGTGACTCACCAGCAACTCAAAGTCGAGCGGGATGTAGAAGCGGTTGCCGTAAGCGCCCGCGACCGCATTGTCACTCGCGTTGTTATCTACCTTGTTACCAGCCCCGATTCTAAGTCTGGTTACGTTCTTATTTTTGCTGGTGTCAATACCCTGATAGACAGCGTTTTCGCGCTCTTGCGCCGTCTTCCATAGGTCCTGATAACAATGGTAGACGTCGCTGTCGTCGATCGACATCACCTCATTACCAGAAATCTTTATCATGGTCTTCTTGACTATGGCGCGACCAAGGTTCTGAACGACGGTTCGGTCCGCGTCCGTCGACGTCAGCGAAATAGTGAAAGCGAGGCGAACACGTACCCGGCACAATGACGTCGTTAGCTCCGAGGTTGGGGAAGCGGACCAAGAGCTGCTGGTTCTGGTCGATCGTCGATGGGTTGTTCGTAATAACGACACTCTGTCTCACGCCTTTTGCCCCGAGGGGCTCACGCAGTCTGCGGTATGGATTGAGTTTGCGACCGTATTGACTCGAAGACATAATTTAGTTAAACTATATTAAACCCTTATGGTTTTGTCTTTAATACATAATTAATTTTAAGAAATTAATATGGCTGATTACGATAATGACATGTATGAAATCGGCAGAGACGATTACGTCGATGCGGATGAGGATGATTATGACATAGATGATTATAATGACGAAACACCCTTGATACAACCTCCAGTTCCAATCCAATCGGGGGAATTAGGTGGCGCTACCGGCAGCGTTGGTCAAAGTCTGGAATTACTCAAGGGAGCTGTAGATGACTACTACAACAGTTTGGCAGAAAAAGGTGTGGTCCCATCTGTCGCTCGCGACTACTACAAGTTCGAATTGGATCTGAACGGTAGATTGCGACTAAAAGCATCAAATGTCCCGATCGTCAACACGATGACCGGTAAACCCCTAGCGATGAGCACCATTGCCGGATACCGGGGCGGTGGCCAACTCATAAGGAGCGAACTAGGATTTCCAGATTGGACGCGTGGTAAAACAATTATGCCTACCCGCGCTGTAGAGGCCCTACAGTCTACCGACGAAACGATGGCGAAAACGGCCTCCGCGATAGAAACGGTCGCGCTCAGCGATGTCCCTCGAGTAGCCACCGACGCTATTAACACGATGGAGACCACGTTCAGCGTCCAATCGCAATTGGGGGAAATACTCAACGATGACCCACCGTTACCTCTTCGCGAACTCCGGGGCCTCGATAAGGCTCTACAAACGGTCCGGGGCGAACTGGTCCTTAACCTCGCCAAACTCTCGTCGCTGGATGAACATATCGCGCTAGAAGAAAGAAAACTGGAGGAAGCTGGTGGTGATAGAGAATCTACCGAGCGGATCAACAAACGCTTGCGGTCGTTGCGGGATGAAAGAGCAGCTCGTTTGGAGGCTGCCTCGACTAACCGTGAGACACTCCGCACCCAAATAAGTCGGATCCGCGAAACAATCTCGAGGGTACTGCGCGAGGAGACGATGCTCGGTGAGCGTACGACAATCGGTGAGCGTCTTCGCACTCTATTCAGAGAACAGGGCATCACGATAGCAAGCATCCTCGTTGCTATCAGCATGACTATATCGACCATAGTTCTAGCTTTCACTGGTGGTGCGGCGCCACCACCCGCGCCAGCACCCACACCACCACCACCCGCGCCATCAGGCGGAGCCAAGGAGTGGGTAAAAAAACAACTAAAAGCCCTCGCCAGTCTCCTGGCTAAATTAGCCGAAAAGGCGGCTGCCGCTCTACCTGGGATGATCGGAAGTATCGTTTCTTACTTGCTATCTATATTATCAAAAACGGCCGGATGGCTAGCCAAAAATACTTGGGCTTTAATCGTGGCAATCGCCGGTCTCCTACTATTCTTCGCCAGAGAGTTCCTAAAACCAAAGCGCAAATAATCCGATCGCCACGAGGGCGACGACGAGCGCTAATTTCTCCTCCTCGTGTGTTGTGCTTCCAATTTCACCCAATCTGTGATTGATTGGTGTTTCTCCAATCGCGATTGGTCTGTTGATGGAACTCGATGGTGCATCCAATTTACTAATTGGGGGTACTGGGTTCGATTGTGTTGAGGGATGTGTATTCATTTTGTGGTTTGGGCGTTTTATGAAATCGGTTCCCTCAACACTGTTGAACCCGATAATTTTGGGGGTGCGCTTGATGATATCCGTGTTCACGTTACCGTTGTGACCGAATTTTTTGATTGGCCGGTGGCGATTACGATCTGATTATTGTAACCATCAACCGGGTCGTCTCGTAGTATCATATTGCTCGGCGCCATATAAAGACCTATTCCAAATACATAGTCCCACTGGGGTGCTGGCAGTCTGCAAAACGTCTTGATAATTCTGGATCGCCTTCTCCAGGTCCACCTTAGCTGAGATGGCGTCCTCGACAAGTGCCAAGAACTGTTTTTGTGCATCAAACGCCGTTCCCGTGCCCAGTATAGAACTGCGAGTTTGCTTCTGTGCGCCGAGGATGGCCCAGACGTACGTGCGAATAGATTCGTTGACGCGAGTAACCCCGGCCTGCGTGAACCCTAGACCCTTATCTAACACAAATGTGGTCCACGCGTTCTGAACCTCAACAGCCTGCTGTATGTAATCGACGTGAGCCAGTTTCGGAGGTAACATTTTACAAGAAAAACACGCCACAGTGCCGACCTCCAGACACTTCTGGCCCGAAAGTCATAGTCGCGGGGTCAAAATTCCCGGCGTTCCGACTGACGATGTGGTCACCGGAGTAATCGTGTCTAAAATCAGTCTGCGTCCAATTCCCGGACTGGCCCCGAATGAGAACGTTCCCCGAGGTGCCGGTGGTGGTATGGAAATGATTTCTGCCTCCAGTCCTGCGTCTTTTGAAACGTTAAATTCGTTACACAATCTTTCAAACGCCATACGGTCGTATGCGTTGGAAATGGGATCCCAGGCGTCGTCTTGAGGTAGAGAAATACCTAGTTCTTTGAGAATCCTCCTAATAGTATAATACGTGTGAAAGTTGTATACACTTCATAGCATGATATTCTTGGATGTTAGATGGTCTTTATGTGAAACTCCACACCCGGCTGTTGCGCACCATACAGCAAAATTTAGCTGATTCTGCCAAAACTGCATCGGTGTGGCTTTCCACCCGTTTACCGACTCCATCGTAGTAATCTTGGGCAGCCTATATTTCTCAAACGTGTTAGGGAAATTGGTGGCAAAGCCACTGTCCGGTCTAACCGTTACGGTTGGGTGTACAAGGTTAACAACGTCTTTTAGCGTGTATTTACCTCCGACCGCGTACTTTGCATTAGAGTTAAAGCTAAATGCTTTTGTATCCATTGAAAGATATTATTATGTTTGCTACTATCACTAATGTTCAAAAAGGGAGTTGTGTGAACTTCAAAAGTTAATAGACAACTGCTGCGGACAACGCCGGGTAGGCCTTAGATCAATCACCTTCACGGTTGGATGGAAAAACGTTGAAACGCTCGAGTTTTTCACAACAGAAGTCGAGGACGTCGAGTTTTTCGCATCAGAACACATCATAGATATTCCACATAGAATAGACGTAAATAGAGTCATAAGTCCATCAAAGGTTATAGTACCTCAGGGTCTTTGGAGTTTCGGAGATCTCCAAGCTTTTGTCGCGGAGAAGATTCCTGGTGTAGTCACTCTCGCAATCTCGAAAGCCACGGGGCTCACGACATTGACCGTTGATAGGCGTTTAAGGATCTCACCGGGGTTGGGCTCACTGTTAGGATTTAAAATAACATACCCTTACAACGATGACGGAGTGTTTGATCCTGGCGAGCACGTCGGCACGACCCCGGTGAACTTCGCCGTCACGAAAACTCTCGGGGTGCACCTGGATCGGGTGAACACATCGTACAACACGGTAGACGGCACTCCCAGCATATTACTGAAAACCGTGCCCGCCAGCGACTGTTTCTATGGTGAGACCCTGACCTTAGACTTCCCACACCCCGAGATGAAAGTTTTGGAATCGGGACACATCTACGAGTTGAAGATTTCTATTTCTCGATGATAAAGGGAGAGAGTTGAAGAACGATTACCCGATTTCGGTCGTCCTAGAAATTTCAAATTAATTAATTTTAAGAAAATTATTTAGAATTAAACGTATGTTCGTAATATATATTATCAACATTATTGAAAATGAGTATATACGGACCAGGTAGTTCTTCCGATTGGGTGACAAATTCAAATAATTTGGAACCGGCAGAAGGGGGATTCATCCCGACAAAGGGCGACTTTTTAACTACCCAAAAAACAAAGGCCTTGATCAATAGAACTATATCGAGGGCCACGGACGAGATTCACAAAAGTCTACTATCACAACTTAGAGAATATGCCCTGGCTGTGAATACACAAAGTCGTGAAGAAACGCATACGGAACTAAACGAACTAGGTAAAAAAATAACCAAATTTAGAAAAGAGGCCCGGTTGGGGATTGATAAAGCCGAGAAGACCGCCAGGTTGACATTACGGCGGTTTATGATGCGTTGCGCTTAGAAGACTCTCTCAGCAAAGAAGCTACACTTGCTGAATTAGACGGGAAAATAATCGATTTTCGAAAAGAGGCCACGTCGGGTATTGAGAAAGCACGAGAAGACCACCAGGCGGACCTTACGAAGGCTTATGAGGTGTTGCGCTCAGAAGACTCTCTCATCAGAGAAGCGGCACTTACTGAACTAGATAAAAAAATAACCAAATTTCGAAAAGAGACCCGGTCGGGTATTGATAAAGTCCGAGAAGACCACCAGTCGAACCTTGAGGAGGCCATTGCGGAGGCTTATGATGCGTTGCGCTTAGAGAACTCTCATAGTAAAGAAGCGACACTTACCGAACTAGACGGTAAAATAGCCGAATTTTCTGAAAAAGACCAGGTCGGGGGTTGAGGGGGTCCGAGAAGACCACAAAGAGGCCATTGCGGAGGCTTATGGGGCGTTACGCTCAGAGGACTCTCTGAACAGAGAAGCGGCACTTACTGACATATACGAAAAAATAACCGAATTTAAAAAAGAGACCCGGTTTGATCTTGATGGAGTCCGAACGGGTATTGAGAAAGCCCGAGAAGACCACCAGGCGGATATTACGGAAGCTTATAGGGTGTTGCTCTTAGAGACTCTATCAACAGAGAAGCGACACTTACCGAACTAGATGGAAAAATAACCGAATTTCAAAAAAGAGGCCGGTCGGGGGTTGAGAAAGCCCGAGAAGACCACAAGGTAGCCATTGCGAAGGTTTATGAGGTGTTGCGCTCAGAGGACTCTCTCATCAGAGAGGCGGCGGTTGCTGAACTAGATGGAAAAATAACCGAATTTCAAAAAGAGGCCCGGTCGGGTATTGATAAAGCCTTAGAAGGCCACCGGGCGACCATTACGGAGGCTTATGATGCGTTGCGCTTAGAGGACTCTCTCAGCAGAGAAGCGGCACTTACCGAACTAGACGGAAAGATAACCGAAGTTTCCGATAAACTGAAACATGATCGTATATCCGCGACCAAAGCTCTTGAGGAGGCCTCTTATGAGATTCGTACTGAGGCATATAACGCAAACAAGGCGCTTGCCGGAATAGTGAAAACAATGAAAACGCCAAAACGTGTCATAACAGTTTGGGCTGAGAAGTGGGGCCCATTGATTGAGGGGCACTATGAATATTCGTTCGGTGCCAAAGCGAGTAATAAATATGGGGGATACACTATGACAGCCGCGGGTGAAGTTATCCAAATGGCGGTCTGCTCGGTTAATGCTAATGGTAAACCTGTGGGCGCGGTCGCGATAAAATATTGTAGTAGATGGGTAAGAACGTGGGATTGGAGTCACTAAAATCTCTGGAGATAGTTCGACGATTGTTTCGTTCGCCGGTAATGATCGAATTAGACTTTCCCAAAGTAGTGTTATTAACTTTGTTACGAAAATCGGTGACTCAGAGAGTTCTTCCACTATTGTCTCTTGTTGTTAATTGAACTTATTTTATAAATACTAATATATTGAAATAAATTTGTAAAATTTAAATATGAACGAATCAACGCTTCCAATTGTCAATACCACTCCATCAACACTGTGTACAATTAACGAAAGAAGTTCAGATTTTAGGTTGAATAATATCGTCGCTATGCAGGATATTTTAGTTAGAGAATATACGAAACGCTAAAAAATATAGTCGCGCGGTGAACATGGCTGAAGTATCTAGCACGGCTCTGGCGAGTGTTTCTGTGTTGTGTGGGGCGGGGACAGCTGCAACTATATCCACCATTATAACGGTTCCCGTAGCGGGGATTTTATGTGCGGTGTCGGCCGTTTCTGGGTTGTTGTGTATGGTAATTAGGGCGTCGGGTGGAAAACTCGAGAAAAAATGTAGAAAACATGATAGAATATCCGTTCTCGCCAGGTCGAAGAAAAATAGCATCGACGTTATGGTGTCCAAAGCGTTGGCCGATAAGAAAATATAAAATTTAGAGTTTGAATCCGTGGTGGAAGAAATGCGGAGATATGAAAAATTATGATATAAGAATCAAGGCACGCGCCACCATGCCCAAGATTGAGTGTACTGATTGGGATAAATTTAGGGAAAAAATTGGAGATAAAGTCGGAAGAAATGTTACAGCACCATTGTGATTTTTTAAAAAATAATTAATTTTCTTATATTGGTGCAGTAAACAAATTTACATACCTATGCAACATGTGTTTTTCACTGAGAATTACGCCGTAATCGCATAACAAATTCAGTCTAGGATTACACTGTACACACCGTCTGTGTAATTGATACACTGGCTCTGTTTACTCGGCTATCAATTTACGCATGGTTCATAACCCGTGTAATTGAAACATTGTCGTAAATCGATAATTGTACAACACTAGGTAGTGTTTATCATAACAGCCTTCGTGGTCGTGTGGTTAAGGCGATAATCTATAGAGACGAGGGTCGTGGGTTCGCGCCGCGGTTGGAGCTAAACATTTTTATTTATTAATTTCTATCCCTACAAATGTGGTCGCTATGGTAAACAACTGCATGACAACGGCGTTCGGAGTCCGACCGCTGTTGTCATGGTAAACAACTGCATGACAACGGCGTTCGGACTCCGACCGCTCGAGGTTGATGAAAAATATTTCAGATAGCCCGTTTACATACCTTCGATAAGAAAAATACACTCGGCTATAAATTAATTAGTAGTTTTTTTTTTCAATAATAATTTTTCAATATCTTTATAAGCGATATCGTTAAAAATGTACATTCGTAAACGAATCGTTGGGTTTTAATAGTTTTATATAATACGCCTTAGTTTCATATCCGATACACATTATCTGTCTTAATGTTCGTATTTGCCTCTTGTATAGTTGACATAATTGCCGGTATAATATTGGAAATGTAACGTTTTTATCGGAGCGTAATAAATTACGCTGGTATTTCATGTTATTCGATATCGCCTAGTGTTCTCATTTTATAGAATTTATATACAGGATTATAACCCCCGTATTCTTCGTAAACTTCTTCAACACAGTCATTAAAAATTTGCAATTCAAATTGTATTGTATTATCCATTTTCTCTAATAATATTGGTACTTGTTTTTTCTGTTCAATTGGACGTGAAAAAAACATGATGTATTTATGACACCAATATATACTTTCAAAAGTCAATTACCAATATAATTGGGACTCCCTCTTCTCAAAATTATTTTCTCCAAAAATTCATAAATTTGCTGTCGGGAGACCCAATTTTCCTCGTTAACCAATTTTTTGATTTTCGGGGGTGGTGGGGGTATTATAGAGGGTTATAAACGATACCACGGTAGGTGGTATCATTTTGACTCCCTTACTACTACTAAATGAGGCATAGTATATTTTAATTATTTATGCTAATTAAATGCGTCACCTGAACAAATAATATTTCCGACAGATTATAAAGTAAGATAATTGCACATCAAAAAATAAATACAAAGTATAACTAGCAATATTTAAAGGAAACACGGTTATCGTCCCTGTGTGGAGATTTACGTCTAATATCCAATGTATTATAATGCCAATCAATATGTGGCGTGGGGTAATGGTGAATGAATGTTTATTTTGCCAGAACATGTCACAGATGAAGTCGCTGATATAATGAACACTTTGTGCATACTGAGTGGGTATGCACCTTTAACCCTTTTACCCCTAAGTAACTTGAATTTATTTTGAGACTAGTCCATTTGTGAAAAGAGGGTGTTTTTGTTCTCAAAAATATGAAAATTACTTGCAAAAAGTGCAGATCCTGATGAGACGGCTCGTGACGATCCGGCTCATCTGGATATACACTGTTTGCCAATACCACTTTACAGGCCTGTGGTGTTGAAAGGGTTAAATTCTTTATTCGAGCCTCGGATCAAGGATTATCTCTCCCATGTTGGAAGTCACGATTTAGTAAGGGAGAAACATTTTCCAGAGTACGAGAGGATGGGTTGTGGCCTAGGGGTTAGAACACTTGACCACCCTTTCCGGATGTTGTGGGTTCAAACCTCGCCTTAGGCATAAACAATACTTTCATAGTATTTCCATCATACTTTCTGTCGGATGATACTTTAAACTCAAATCCCGTCTCTGTATGACCTTAGCTGTTGCTGAGATGTTAAACCCATTCATTTCATATTTTGCCGGAGTACGAGGTCCTATCGTCGGAGGACCTGGTACCGAGAGACGTTATAGAGATTCCCCAGTCGGGATGTATGATGCACTGTGACGCCGTCCTTATTTCTGGCAACTGTATCGTCAATGAGAGCATGCACACAGGTATGTTTATAACCATTATATACCCTCATCTTTCCACCAGACTGCATGCATTTCATATGTCAACATATCTCTTAGGGCCCGTTTCACTAAAAGTTCGTACTATAAATATGTTTGTACGAAGATTTCTATGAATTTGCTTCTCACATTAACGTGTTTCTCTAATGCTATCATGTTGTACCTACGGGTTCATTCCATTAAATGTAGCACATCCACGAAAGATTTTTCAAAATTGGCTGCCAGAACAAAATGTTATTGTGGATTGTAATTTTGCACTTACGAACTTCTTAGTCGTACGACGTTTAGTGAAACGGGTCCCTGATCTGTTAGTCGGATCATTACAAACTTCACCAACAGCTATTTCACATTGACGGCTATCCACCCAATGTCATTCGGTAGACTTTTATCTTGCCCTCGGTAACCTTGACCATGAGTAAGACACTTGTTGGCGATCGTTACTCCCTTTCAAATCTGTTATAACATTTCGTCTGTTCCCAATACAGGTGAAAGTGTTCCAGTGACAAAAACGCCCATCCCCGATACAAGACAGTCGAGCGGCACTCCGACGATGTTCGATTTGAAAGATCACGCACGACACAGGCTGTTCTGTGGAACCCACGTTATACAGACACGTTACTATGGTCACCAGAAGTTCAAGGCTGTTGTCATACGCACAGGTCAGTACTACACTTAGGCTAAGACCATGATTGTGACTAGTACGTCTCTGGTGCCATTTGAACCTGGCACCAGTAGCCGATTTCATCAAAATTGTAAAGTATACTTATGTAGCAAAGTATACTTTGAGGGAGTAATCATTTATTTTTCCCGAAATGCATTATTTCATATGGAACTAACGACTGCATATTTTTGATGCAGATTAAAAATATGCAGAATTATTATACTGAATTTATTACATTATCATAGCCAAAATGGCTGTGATAATGTAATAAATTCAGTATAATAAAAATAATTAATAAATTTATCCTAAAATTGAAAACTTCTCCCTCAAAGTTATCTTTGCTAGACAAGTTACACTTTGCAATGTTGGTGAAATAGGCTGCTGGTCGGGTTATTCTAATTCCAAGGCTGAGTATGTATTTATATTAATAACACTGAAAGGGTGGGAACCGCAAATCGTCGTCTGCTGTTGTTTCATATGGTATTTTGTGTCCCAATACAAGCATGGTTTAAAAGCACTTTAGAATCCACTGGAAATGATTCTTAGGTGTTGTCAAAACATGGAGAGTAACACTAAACAACAGACAGCAACATTTAATTCAGCATTGTAAGCGTTAATGTAAATATTCAGCTCCGAAATTGGGATTTTCCACACATTTGTGATTCTACCCCGTTATACCGGCCTAATTTGACCGCTGCTGTTGACATTCCAGTAAACACCATTAAATAAAACAAAAAAAACTGTGACCATCATCCGAATAATACTATTATATATCCCATCCTGGAGACAGTATTGACATCTAACTTCGCTTGTCATGTCATTATTGCAGGTTTTCTGATGTCCAAATGTGAACTTGTGCGAGCCATTCTTCACCCGAAACCAATTGAATTCAAGTTTAACAAGGACACATACTTCTTTATCGGAGTACTAGCTCTCATTGCTTGCATCGGCCTGATCTACACTGTCATTTTGAAGGTAGGGTATTTCACATCATGTGCTGTGATTGTAAAACTGTCGGAACATGTTCTTGAAATTTGTACTGGTAATCAGGTAGTTTAGTTTAAACATAGTGTATTGCCAAATAATTACAATGAGCTTGGGCCACAAGTTCTACCAACATTAGTTCCGGCCTTTACCCTAATCAGCATAACACGTTATATAAACAACAATGGCGATACATTTCAATGCATTTACATACAAATCAGCATTTGGTACACACACACACACACACACACACACACACACATATATATACATGAATTGTACAAGATACGGGGTACTGAGTTAAAACCTAATTATGTGGCAAATATTTAAAACCCAATTATGTGGTATATATGATATATATATTATATATACCCCATAACTATATATGCCCCACTATTCTAAACAATATATATACCCCACAACAATATATACCCCACAAACCTTAGCAATGCGAATTCATCAAATTATTGCATTTTTAAATGTATGTTGTGAAATAACCACGCTGATTTGGTGTGGCACCAGACATTAATCTAAACATAATTATCACGTATCCCAATCATTTCAATATGCTCAATGTGTGCATGTACAACACCAATGTATACTCGCATGGCCAAACTCATGTATGTCAACATGTCCGTAATTTTTTATCCTATGTAATGTTTCCCCCCCCCATCCCACGGCCGAAGTGGGGGATATAGCGATGAGCCCTGCGTCTGTCCCGTGTCCGTCCATCATCCGAATGCGGAGTTCATCTATACTGTTCATAATCAATCCATTTGGTTTGGGTCTAGGCTAGAAGGGGTCACCATTTGGTTTGGGTCTAGGCTTGGCAGGCAGGGTCACCATATAATCAATCCATTTGGTTTGGTTTTAGGCTAGACAGGGTCACCATATAATCAATCTATTTGGTTTGGGTCTAGGCTAGACGGGGTCACCATATAATCAATCAATTTGGTTTAGGTCTATGCTAGACAGGGTCACCATATAGTCAAT